>CM068376.1:223003176-223603176 GCA_034769895.1 Magicicada septendecula | reverse complement strand
TTCAAACACGACAGAATTCGTATTACTACAGCTCTACATGGTGTAATCCCACAAATTGGAAACAATACGTCCACAAGTCCTTCAGTTCTGTTCGTAGTGACCTGGCTTACTCTGGGTTGACACAGAAGAATAGTTTCACATCAACCAGTACGATTCTTCATACTTAAACCTTAATTCTTTCCTTTCCTTACGATACGAGTGAGATTTAAAGCTGCCACGCCTCGTTTTTTGTGTTTGTTACGACATAATACTATTTGTTTGTTTACATTTTCCCATATGTATTCAAGCTGCCTTTTGTAAATCAATATTTATTTCGATTCATTAAATGTAAAACTCCAAATTGTAATAACGCTTCATAATATCTTTGTGCCTTTTTCGTCTCTGGCTATGCACTGTCACCAAGCAGAAGCCTCTACAGTATTACTTTCGCCCTCAGGGAAGTCATTAGTACGCTCATGTATTAGTATGTAAAAATTGGCTCAAGTTCTCTTCCTTAGGACCCGCCGCTTAAATTTGCTTTTGTCTGTAATATCAGTCCTCTTATTTAAACCTGACGTATTTCTCCATTAAATACAACGGCAAGTTGTTCGAAGAGGATCATTTTTATCTTGTAGTAAGTCAGTTCCGTGTGCGATTTTTTTTATATACCTCAAACTCCATCAAAAGTTTGAACCACGACCAAGAAGATTCTAGAGCTAAGGATTTTTCCTTCTATCAGTTTTTCTATAAAACCAATTATACCTTGTGCATTTATAGATTGTTGGTCTACATGTGTATCTTTGAATTACCAAAACATTTGGTAGGCTTGAGTGTTTTGAATAGTTATTTATGTAAAATACTTATTACACACAGTGGACAGCAATAAAGAGGTAAAAAGTATAAGATGCTGTTTATAAGTTTACTAATCTGATTCCAATTGGCAGAAAACCGACCTAGAATCAAATGCTTGAAAGCATTTGACCGTAGAAAAATTTAGTTAAATTCAAAAATACAGGAAGATGGAAGGGTTTACTAGTTAACTAAGTAAACATAAAACATAAGTAACAGAGACAAGAAATTCCACAGAATAATTGTAAACACAATGATGTACGGGCTAGAAATGCGGCGGCTTACAAATAAAAGAAATAATAAGATCCCAACGGTGAAATAGATTATATTAAAAAATTCTTACAGGATAAAATAAGAACTACATGATTGGTTTAACTATGGACAAGTTAACAGCACGGTAAATAACATACAAATTACAGTAGTACCACGGCTTTTAAAAAATGGCAGATGTTAGATAACCATAAAATATATTAGAGCGACTCCCAAGAAGAACTGAAAGAGGAAGATTCCTGATGGGGACCATATGTTACCAGAAAAGTACATGAAAAAACATTATTAGTGGTCAGCTGAATATGACGTGAAGGAAGTAGACAAGGAAATGATGCTGTCTTATCTTCTTATTGTACAACGTGAAGTGAATTTTATTCCATACACAGGGTAAATACGACACTGAATACACACTGTTTCACAAAACGATGCGCACTTAGATTGTTTTATTGCAACGTTTACACTGTCACTCAAAAATATGTAAACACACGTGCGTTACTATGTGCAAGATTAGAGGCATAAATTCCCGCTAGGCGTTTACCATACAAAACACGTAACAGAAACGCGCGCACGACCCACACATTTAAAAATGTGCCAGCGTACGTTGGGGCAACATTTATACTGTTCACGGAATATCCAGACAATATTTATGAGTACGTTATTGCAATGCCTTCAACAGACCGTGCCATTTTTCTTCATGGTTTCAGTTCATGTGATCTCGATTCGACGTGGCATATGCTTATGGGATTGTCCCGGTCACACCTTTCACTCGTGGTCTCAAGGCTATCGACGTCCTATTTGACACTAATTTCAAGCGTTCTTTATTTGTTTCATTTTTTTTAATAAAAAATAAAGAAGTGTACATTGTCCTGATTATTTTCAATCGCAACTTACTCGATTAAGCGAAAAACAAATTGGCATTTATTTTTTATGCGTATTCGGTTTTGCCACATGTAAACTCAAAACCGTGATCAAGACTGATATACTGTACATAGTGTACAGACATATGCTTTCCCGAAAAAAGATCAAATAAAACTGATCACTTGTCAAAAGAGAATGAAAATGAACATTTTAGGATGAATCGAAGATGTCTCCGGTGCCCCACTGTGATAACAGAGAAAACACGTCTACAAGATGCACTACCATCTGTAAAGAGACTAAACTGTATCCTTTCCTATTATAACGTGCCCTCATATCAGTTTTCGACACAACGGTATGATGCCAATATGCAGCATCCCAGTGGATGTCAGTACACCGACAACCCGCAGTTACAAACTCCAGCAACTGCAAGTCACCATACCCATCCAGCTCGTACCATCATATTACCAATCACATATTATACAACATACGTAACTCTTCTTTCCAAGTGCCTGCGCTTTCTCTTCATACGGTCATCCCTAGGAAACAAAAACAAAAACAAATTTGTCAACATACCTAAACGGATTTGTCCCTAATCAGTCCTTTCTCATTGGGGCCTTGAACTTAAAGTAAAAACTTGTAAATAGGACAAACAATGGTGTCTATGCTGTTAGAATAAAACCATGGTCACCATATAACAAATTAAGCAAGATAGGAAGATGTGGTAAAAGTAGACCAGTGACTATGGCGATTGACAACTTCGGGAGCTGTGCGGGCCCGCCACTATGCCAAGTCCCGAGTCTCAAAAACAGCTTCCGGTGCGGGAACAACAATGTACGAGGGGTTGGTTTCCAGGTGTGGCCTGCTACCGCCCGTGGCTAAGGAATTTGACAAATAACCTAGAGAATACTGGTTGTACTTCTGACAGCAGATAAAATCAAAATGCGTTTCTCAGCTCAGGATGAGTCAGCTTTTTGCAATGAGTATCTGGAATAATATACTCATTGGTTGGCAATGAGAGTATGAAAAGTAGTTGTGGCCCAATACGTGCCCTGTATGCTGTATGACTCAAGCTGGCAGGCTACCATGTCTGACTTACTAAAGTACTTCGGTAGTATAACCCTTTTTATTGTAAATTCGCCAAGATGATTATTTATCAGAGTAATTAGGCAGACAGTTCGCAGATGACTTAGACCTCTGTCTTTGCTACAAAGAAATCAAATAACTATATGGGGGCAAGTGCAGTGCTCTGACACACTACTAGCTTAATACACAACTGAATACGAGAATATTGTCTCGTATGCTATAGCTGTAGTCAGTGGAATAATTCTCATTGCGGTATTTAAAGCTGCTAATATTTTTTAAATTTTAACCTTTAAATAAATGTTCAATGTTTATGTGTTACCTAGCTGAAGTTCTGATAAATTGTAGTGTAACTACCTATATGTTAAATCTGTAGACTTAATCTAAATTAAAAAATAGAATTTTAGGGATGTAGGTATGTGTATATAAAGATACAAAAATGAAAAAGGCGTGAATTAATGAATCATTTCTAGGCATGCTAGAAACTTTAATCTCGGTACCAGAAAACCCGATACCACCACGGTCCCTAGAAAAATCTAAAACTCTTAAAATCTCCAGAGGGGGCTAAGCTTAAGGGTCTGAAAAGTGGCTTAGAAAAAAATTTGCATGAATACGCGAGCGTAACAATTTTTCATCCAGACGGAAACTTTTCCCAAAGCAATGACTTATAGTTCTTTTTAACTTAAAATTTTCCTGCAAATCCAAAAAAAATTTATGATCGAAACCTGAGAAAGTATTGATGGAACCTTCTATATATTAATAATGCAATCAGACATCCTCAGCATGCAGCGAAGCGCACAGTTACCACTTTCCTTACAAATCTGTCACTTATTAATCTATATCCTGGCACTTATTACTTTTTAAATGGAAGTGTATTTTAAATAACAGTTCTCATAAAGATAAAAATTACAATTGTAAACCTTCCATTTTGGATGAGAAAGAGGGGAGTGTTGACAGGAACTGTTTTGTGCTTATTGATAGGTGTGTCGGGACGTGTATGCCTGTATGCCTGTATTGTATCACGTGGGGTATCGCAATCTCCCAAACACGTAAGAACATACCCTACGCCAGTTGGCTCAAGACTAGCATTTAGTAACATTGTTTACTGAACATAAGTGGCCGATCTAGAGATCTAATGAGGTTATTCGCAGGCCAACGCAGTTCCTTGGTTTACTTTATTATTTAATTAATTGTTCTGTGCCTTATTTTAGTTACTAGTTGTAGCCTTCATTAGTATCGTATTAGTTATTTTCCTCTATTCTTGTAGTTCCATTTCGTTAGCCATTCAATTTGTAGGTCTACTCAGTTCCTTTGTTTACTTCAGTAATTTTAAGTAATTTCATACTCGCTGGGACATGAAGAAAGTCATATCTGAGAATGGATTGCCCGCTGACCTCCACGTTGTTCCTGTACAGAGTGACGTCTCATGCTCATCCCGTGCCCCGACGTTCTGTCTCCATGGTGATGCCGAACAGCACATAGATGTGAGGGGAGAATTATACGTCTTGTCGTCGACAGGTGGCGGGAGTACTGCATGCTTATACTTACCGTGGGTAATATTAGCTACACTAGTGCCGACGCATATGCAGAAGACATGAGAAAACACGGTACTTTTGGCTCTGCTTATGAGGTGCAGGCAGCTGCAGATATGTACCCCAATTACAAGTGCGAGGTGTACGCTAACAGAGCATGTTCTATTTTGGGGGGAAGGCACGAAAAAGTTGAGGTTTCTGGAAGCCCATGCGGCTGGCATTTTGACGTGTATGAGGAGCCAAGTAAACAAACCTCCAACGTCCTTTAACTTGACACTTTTCTCTTTTATCTAAGCAGGCAGAGCGTTAAGCCCATAAAAGTGAAACAGGAGCAAAAAAACTACGAAAATAAATGGCCTACCGTACAGGCTTCTTTAAAATTCCTGAAAACTTGAAAGAAGTCTTGGCAGGTCCTGAAACAGTCGGAAAAAGAGAAAATAGCGCGAGGACTTGAGGAAGAGAATAAAGGAGATATAAAAGTGAGACAAAAGAAGAAAGAAAGATGCGATTGAACGACTTAAGAAAAAAACAAAAAGAGACTTGAAATGGAGCAGAGGAGGAAAGAAAGAAGAGATTGGAAATTTAAGAAAGCAAAATTTAAAGAGAAAGATAAGAAAATCGAAGTGGGAAAAGAAGAGAGATTAAAGAATTTAAGGATGCAGTTAAAGAAATAATATTGAATGGAACTGAATAGGAAAGGGAGAAAAGGTTAGAGAATAAAAGTGTCCAGAAGAAAAAGAAAATAGAAAATGAAGAAAGAGAAAAAAGATTGAAAGACGATAAAGAATCCAAAATGGGACATATCTTGGGCGCCAGAAACGGTTATAACTTCAAAATAGAAAGTTCAAAATTCGATGTCGTCACATTGGAGAGTCAAGAAAGATTCAGGATGCCTCTTGGATAGCAAAGTGGCTTACGACACTGACCAAGGTATCGTAATTGGGAGAATGACACTAATTGTCAGCACTGTAAAGACTTTAAGTGGCGTAATGAGCCTCCTCGAACTTACTGCCGTAAAGGGAAAGCCGGCTGGAGAAAATCCGTCAGCCACCTGAAGCTCTGAACAGCCTTCTAATTGGTGCTCATCCTCACTCTAACGATTTTCTTGGCAAACAACAGGAAGTACAATTTGGCTTTCCAAATGACATCATTTGGTGCCCAAATCATTCGGCATGGAAATTCATGGTGACGTTTAAGGTGCAAGGACAAGTTTACCATATTATCGGACCTCCATTTACATCTGCTGACAAATCTAAATCCAGATTTTCACAGATATATTTCACACGCAACAATGAGAAAGACTTGCGTTGTAAAAAGGACCCAGCTCTTATCCCCAGTCTGGTGAAAGTTCTGCAAACTATTTTAGACGGTAGCAGCTTCAAAACTACTCTGGAAAAGAACATATTTGGAGATCTGTTAGTCATTATTCACGCAGATAAGTCTCTCACAACTCTCACAGAGGACGTTTCAGTGTCTCCACATACAACGAAGTGGTAACTTTAATAGTGGGGCAGGAATTTGAAACAGATAGACTTGAAGCCAAGGATGGCAATCTGACCAAAATTACTGAAACACACAAGACACATGACACCCTCCAATATCCACTGCTCTTCCTTGGAGGAGAGAATGGATACTACTTCCTAATCAGATACACTGACGGCATGGACAAAGTTTCACCTATGAACTTCTATGCGTACCGTCTCATGATCCCAGCTAATAACTTCAACAGATTGCATTATTTTATGGAGTCAGTTTTTGATAGATATATACGTCCAAATTGAAAATGAACGCTTACTTAACATACGGACCGACCAGGCAGCACTCTGGGTGGAAAATTACATCCACCTAAGAAATTAACCTTTTTTCATAGAAAAGCTGGCAACGTGGGAAACCACTCCTTCTGCCTTTGTCTTTCACGGGATGCCCGCGTTATATATTCGAAAACAGACGCGTGGTGCATGTGTGGCACCACGACAGGCCAGATTTATTCATAACGTTTTCATGTAACCCAAAGTAGATAGAGACAGATTTGGAGCCGTTTGAACCCCACAGCTCTTATGATAGGCAAGCATGCCATTATTGCAAGAATGTTTCAGTTGAAGGTAAAATGTCTCATAAGTCTTCTTAGAAGCGGAAAAATTCTGTCTCTTGCCACATGTACTCCATCGAGTGGCAGAAACGAGGCCTTCCCCGCATGCATATTTTGATATAGCTGGGAAAAAGTAGAACATAATGCTATTGATTTAGTCACCTTTGGGTGGCCTTAGCAGTTTGTGCATGCGAAGCGATGTTTGCCGCCTACTTTCACTTTTGCTATAAATGTTTGTGCCCGTTGCGTCTTCGTCGCAGTGTTTTGTTGACCTTGTTAGTGTGCAAGTGTTTGTGCGCATTGTTCTTGTGTTTTGTGAGTGTTGTGCGTTTTTCATAGAAGTGTTCCTTTGGATTATTTTATCTTTCGATTATATATTATGTGAATTCTTTTCATTACTATTTTGTTGTCTCTCTATCACTGGTTGATGAGTATTATTTATTTCTTTACATGTAGTAGTTAATAATTATAGTGAAAATGGCTGCAAATTGTTTGGGTGGCCGAAATGTTGCATTTAAATTTTGTCTGTAATGGCAGAAGTCCGTCAGTTAAATTCAAATTCAGATGACTTCATCAGTGCTTATAAACCTTACTTAAATGTAGAGCAGAGGTCTGCTTACAACGTTATTTTATAAAGCGTCGGAGGCAACAATAATAACAGGCTCCAGTAGGGATGAGAGCGCTACCATTCCTGACATCTTGCTGGTAGACTCAGACTGTCACATTCCTTTAACGTGGACACAGTTCCCGGTGATACTGTGCTTTGCGATGATAACGAACAAATCGTAAGACCAGGCAATCAGAAAAACAGGGATTGATTTGACTTCGCCCTGCTTCTACCACAGCCAGTTTTATATAGGGTGCTCCCGCTTAGTTCCCCGCGTAACTTGTATCTATTCAGCCCAACGGGAAAACAGCAAACGTGGTTTACAAGGAGGTGCTCCACTGAAGTGATTCCGTTGGTTGGCAGTTGGCAGTAGTAGTATTCATATGGTGCCTTGACTCAACTAACTTTTGCTCTGAATTCTTCATTTATGCGTTCCATTCTATTGGTAACGTGCACTTACCGTTGAACTCTTTTTAAGTGACATAAGAATATCCGCATACTCTTGTTCAATTTCCCGATCTAATCATGACTCTAATCGTAAAACTTCCGATAAAGAAAATATTTCACTGCACGTCTTTGTGTTTACTATATTTAACTGTATAATTTGGGTGACTTTCTCTAGGCAGAAAAAATTTCAAGAAAATCTGAAGATCAGCTTAGAATATTATCGACCTTTCGATAGCGATCTAGATGTTAGGCACCCCTCTCGTAAATAGGCAAACCACTTACAACTCTAGATTTATTTCAATATTTACGTGGCATAGCAGGCAGGCTGTCATTTCGAACACTTCTCACTTTTCATTAAAGTTCATACTATCTTTAATATTGTAAAAGCTTTAACTAAATACTTAAATAGGTTTCGTCTGTTATGTCCTGTACAGGTCCTCCTGCACCCTCTTTCCCTTATACGGCTGTTTCACTTAACCCTGATAATTGAGTCACCACCACAATTCATTCACTATCAATGTTCTGATACCTTCTAAAATATCATTCACCCATCTCTACCTCGACCTTCCTCTTATGCACTGGTCTTGTGCGCAACAATTCGTTTTTCCTCTATATTCTCATTGCTTTTATCAATTCCCTATGCTTTGTGCTTTTACAAATTACACTGTGCCTGTGTTACATTAAAAAAACAAATAGGCTTACTTTAAATAGTAGTAACTATTCTAGGAAAAAATAGCAGATTAATACTGTTTATATCTGATTACTTAAAAACTAAACTTTTATTGGAACGTGTTCTGGAGTGTTTTCTGGGCGATATACGATTTTGGACGTTTTTATAAGCCGCTCACTTGATAGGTTAGTTAAATAAAAAAAATTCCTACCGAATTCCCTTTTAATATTTTACATAGTAAATTTGAATGCAACTTTATGTTTGTACATAATTTGTTATACAAGACAGACGTACACAAGACACACATGTCGCATTTCAAACATCAATCCAAAAATATCAAATGATAAACCATAAAGCATAAGAAAAGTAAAGCTCCCTCCCGCCCCCAAAAAAAACAAGAATCAAACACCCTTCCCAGCGTGTTATTGCCAAGAATTACACTTATTTCTTTTTTTTAATCTTCTAATATATATTAAGCACAATCAGTTTTTATCATTATTATAGCTTTACATGTATCCCCGTCAAAAACGTCTATCTAATTGTTAATGAATAATCAGAAAGTCACAGTAAATAAAAGTTATTTAAGCCATAACTAGCCTAACCAGATCAGATTACCCTATCGAGATTCCAGGTTAACAACGATTTTCTCATCGTTTCTGAACCTCGGGACTAGAAGTGAAACGTCCCCCTGATTTTTTTATAAAATTTTTGATAAGTTTTTTTTTTAGTTTTTTTTTATAAGGGGTCGTTACTTAATTCTTAAAACTAGACGCGTGGTCTAGATGGAAAAAGGTGCGCTGAGCCCAGTGCGACAGGACTTTGCAATAAAACATTTGCATAACGATAACAACTTTTATTAGTGTTCTTTCCTTATATAATGATAACATCTTAATACAACATGCACGTTTAAATTCTCAGTATTCATAATAATAACCATTGGCATTAGTAACAAGAATTAAATTTTGAACCATTACATAATTAACAACAACAAATTTTTCAAACACCTTTTCGTGCATTGTTTCGATATAAAGCGACATTGCAATGCATTGACATTTACTCAAATAACATTATAGGCAGAGTCTCAATAACAATTATTACATTAGAATTTAGATACATTGTGAATTAAATTTACACTCGGATAATGATCACTGCCAAGAGACAGGTAATGTTTAATATTTGCCAACTAATAAATTTTTTTTTAACAAATTGTGCATTACTGGAGTAATATAAATACATATAGATACATTTTGACACTATCGCTATATTCTTATACACACCAGTTGCCCATAAAAATTGAGTACTAATACTTGATACTTATTCTGGCACAATGCTGTAACAGCCCATGATAACGAACCTGTTCACACAAGAACATTCAGAAAGAACTACCCCCATAGTTATTTGTCAATGCATTCAGTATAAGCTTGTTCATGAGATTTGATCTTCATAAGAAAGTTAATAAAACTGACCAAGTAACAGGTTTAAATTTTCCTTGCTAATTACTCACAGCTAGAAGGCAAGTGGCGTCCTATAAAATACAGCATAAAATGGACATATTTAAACAGGCAGATTCTTTAACTCAGTTAATTACACAATTCACTATATGTCCACAGGACATGTTGCAACAGACAGTTGGTCATAGAATATGTGAAGTTACTGTTTATGAAGATGTCTTTCAGTTCATACTTTAAATCCCATAATTTGCTGTGTTCGTGTATTAAAATATAAGGAATAGTCCCACCTGTGTTTAGAAGATTACTTTACTCAGGATGCACGATGATATTGAACATGGTGACGCAACTAGTGAGTCCGAAATTCCAGGAATTCATTTCCTCCTCTAGGCAGTGGTTCAGGCTGGTCGTATGGGGATCTCTAGAGGTCTGACGGCGTTGGGGTGTTGCTTAGATCTCCGGCCGATGAAGACTGATGGTCTGTCTCCATCCTCGTCTCCCCTTTCACCTCCCGGCTATCCGGGAACCCTGGAAAAATTTTTATCTATAGACTGCCGTTAGGAAAATATCCTCACACAAATCTTTCTCGCCCCAGTAACACCGATCACAGACACACACTGTCACCATTCTATTCCGTGAACTAAATGTGAATAGAAATATTACTCCTCACAATTTTCAAAATATTTTTTTTCTAGGATTCAATTTACGTTTACTTTTAACTTTCTTTCTTATCTAATTATTATTTCTACATTTGAATTTGATTGCAACAACATCTTCGATTAATTTTTTATACAGGAAAAGGCCAGTCGGCAACATGCTCTCAACTATCCAAGACGCAACACACAAAAAGATCACACACACAAAAATACATACATATAATATAAAACCCGCATAGTCCCTGAATTAATTAAAATTAATACCACACGTTTCTTCACCTGAAGCTCTTTAGTAATTCAGCAACTCATTTCAAAGATGATAAAACAATAGGTGACGCCGCCAGACCAGTGTTTCCCTCGAGTGCAGAACCAGAAATGAGACCGAATGTCGATGCCTGCCGACCCACGAGAACAGAGAATTGAACAAATCAGCTGATCGGAACAGCAGACTTGATTACATACACACACACAATTATCGCCACGTCACGGTGAAGGTTAAGCGATATAGACGACCAGTGGCGCTGGCCGCTCACGCAAGAACCCGTTATACAGACGGCACTGTGGCCGCGACGCACGCCGAATAATTTAATGGTTAAATTACATCGGCACAGAAGATCCATGTAAAAGTAAAGCTCTCTCACCATTCTGCCTACGGAGAGCAGGAGCCAAGCTGGTCAGTCAATCCCGCAGTATTAGCTGGCGGCTAACTCGTGCGTAAATTATTGTAAACCCAACGCGCTAATTCAATACACGAACCGCATAATAGGTTTATACAATAGATGGATTCCGTTTCAGTTGATTGCGGTGAGTTTTTTCTTTTGAAACTACTCTTCTTTAATGACTTTATTTTTATTGACAAATGAATATTTTATCTGATGCAGCTTAGTTGTGCTGTGTATATATGGTTGGCTACAGATCTAGAGGTTCGTCCCCAGCAGACCATAAAATCAAGGTGCGCTTTAGTTTCCAGATCAATTCACCTTGAGATAATTACTACCTAGCGTTTTGCTTCACCCAGTAGTTATTATAATATGTGTGTGTGTGTGTGTGTGTGTGTGTGTGTGTGTGTGTGTGTGTGTGTGTGTGTGTGTGTGTGTGTGTGTGTGTGTGTGTGTGTGTGTGTGTGTGTGTGTGTGTGTGTGTGTGTGTGTGTGTGTGTGTGTGTGTAATATACGGCTAAAGCGCCACAATGGTTTCGTTGCCGTTTGGCGAAACCTGAACAATCTACCCTTCCTATACACTGTTTCTGTGGCACCAAATAGAGTTTATTACATGTAATTGAGTGAGTGTTTTGAATCATAGTCTATTCTTACTTACAACTTTGACTCTTCAAGTCAAATCAGAAGGGAAATTTCACTAAAAATTTACAAATTAAAAATTGTGGATGTTGTGACCTCTCTCTCTCTCTCTCTCCCCGCCACTTTTGATTTAGTCTACCAGTCTTGCTACATACAGTTCTATGGTTCTTTCTCCCACTTCACACATTACTATTAATTTATTCGTATTTGAATATTCAGCCTTTATATATTGTCAGACACATAGTAGGCCTACCGTTATTTTTACAATGTTCTGGAAGCGACTCTTCTCGAGAACGAAAATATTTTAAGGATAGTCATTATTTTCGATCAATTACTAATTTCGTGGGGCGCCAATTTATTATGCAACGTTACAAGTATTTCAAGAAATTACACAAATACGTTACCATGTACTCAACCCAACTATGAAGTGTACTACACCGGCCAGGTCGCAGGATTTTTTTATTCTCGTTGCGTCAAGTATATGTAGTTCCACAATAGTAAAATAATTTTCAAGAGGAGTGATATGTTGATATGAAATAATTAATTATAACCCTTTCAAAATAATCATTCTATGATTTATTAATATTAATAGAAAATATGAAAATATTAAAATTTCGAATTATAAAAAAATATTCTCTTTTATAAGTTTACAAAAAAATACAATATACCCTTCTATGCTGTTCATGACATATAAAAATAAACAACCATATAATCTTACTAGCTAAACAGACATGTTAAACAAGTTATATAAACAGTTTTTATTTCAGTGTGTCTGACTTTGACTCAAATTTTAAATAATAATAGCAACTCACTTACAAACAAAAATAATATTAAATCTCAAGAATAAAACTAATTGTTGCTATAAACAAAATAAAAATATAACATTTACGTCCAACCTATTATTTATTTCTACTGACACCCAAATTTTAACATAGAACAAAAGATTAGTATTTTTAAATTTTCTTGTTAAATTAAATTATTTTCTTTAACTACCATTGAAATTTGTGTACAGTGATTATATTTAAAACTTTAAGTATTTACTGTTCATATATAAGTTTCTTTGTTGAGAGTTCTTTTCACAAACAAAAATTTAATTGTTTATTCATCACCTGCGTACTCCCGACGTTACCGTTGTGTGTGTGTGTGTGTGTGTGTGTGTGTGTGTGTGTGTGTGTGTGTGTGTGTGTGTGTGTGTGTGTGTGTGTGTGTGTGTGTGTGTGTGTGTGTGTGTGTGTGTGTGTGTGTGTCCTGAATCCTGAGAATTTGATGATGATGCTTATGCTGATGCTGTGTTCTCTGTCTTTACGGGTTGTTGTTTGTGATGATCCAGAGTTCCTCCATAAGTCTTGGTGTGTGTGGTAAAGGTGTCGATCGTTCGGCAGACCAGCATCGTGACGTTGTGTGAAGATATCTTGAGTCTGAGAGCGCCCAAAATTGCCGGTGGTATTTATACTGGACGGCGATCTGACAAGTCCAGGACTGTTTTCGACCTGCTAGATAGTCTCACTTCGTGCAAAGCGTCCTTTTAATTACAAATCACTTTTTGTTTTATTTTCGCGATTTCGTAAACATACTCGTAGCACGAGCGATACCATCGTTTGTGTAATTTTTTGAAATACTTGCAATGTTGCAATATATATATATATATATATATATATATATATATATATATTCAATCACTTTCTGCTACAGTCTGTTTCTTGATGTATATAATACATTTATATTTATAATTAAATTTCCCTGAAGATGTTATTTTTCTATTTGGAACATGTTTTGAGACATGTTTCTATTTGTTGGCTAACACACAAATACTTCACCAGAAACAAAATCGCGAAGGCTGAAGATGAGAGAACAGGAACTCTCAAAACATGTTCCAAATAGAAAAATAACATCTTCAGGGAAATTTAATTATAAATATAAATGTATTATATACATCAAGAAACGGACTGTAGCAGAAAGTGTTTGAATAATAAAACCATACAAGGTAAATAAGCCTACAGTGAAAGGGGAAATAAACGAAAAGTGAGGTTATCAAACAAAAGTGTATTGTGAAGAAATAGTGAAGTGAACATCAGTATTAAGTGATATCAACAACCAAATAACGGAAAATAAATATAAAACAAATTATGTCTCACATAAATATACATTAACATGTACACAAACAACATAACCACAACTCCATATAACCACATTACCAAATTATTAAACAAATTTCAAACACGAAAAAAACAACTAATGAACACAAACATGAATATATACTTCAATAGACAATGCCAAAAACATAAATTAACACCTAAATACATCAACATAAACACAAACAACAAAAATATGACTGCACAAAAATCAATAATACAAGCACAAAGATTATGGATACAAAACGAAATTAATCAATTATACAGTAAGAAAAATAGCATAACACTAGACATATACAAACTACACTTAGAGCTAACAAGTTTATTACATCCAATGATTTGGAATAATAAATACAATAACATAGAAAATAAAATAAGATTTGAAAAAAACCAAAAGACTATTACAATCAACAAAAAACTCAACACATTAAAACAACAAAACAAAAATCAAGAACAAAAAACAAAACTAAATACACATTTTACCCTCGAACTATTAACCTTAGCAATACAGAATTTAACAAAAAAGAAACAGAATATTTAAACAATATGTCAAAAACTAACATAACTCAAAATGCAAACAAAAATCTAGAAAATTTAATAGTAGAAACAGAATTTGCCATTAACCTAATAAAAAACAATATACAAGAAGAGAAAAGAACAGAAGCGACACATATAATTAAAAAAATAATCACTAGCGAAATGGAAAACAAAGATAAACAAAAAAAGACAATAAAAGAAATTAAAAATAAAGTAAAGAACAATAATTTAATAATAACTAAAGCAGACAAAAGTCAAGCAACTGTAATCATTGATAAAGCAGACTACATTAAAAAAACCGAAGACTTCATCAGCAATAATAATTGCATACAACTAAACAAAAACCCCACAGAAAACTATCTTAAACAAACAATAAAACTAATAAAAACAACTAAAAACATTTTCAACATGAAAAACACAGACATATGTATAAATAATAATCCATAACCACCTAAAATGAATAGCCTAATAAAAATACACAAATTAAACAACCCAATAAGTCTATTAATCAACTTCAAAAAACTCCCACATACAAAAGAGCAAAAATAATAGCACAAAAACTAAAAAATAACCATCTAACAAATAACCATCATAACATAAATAATACATACGAATTAATAGACAAACTAAAAATAATAAATATAAATGAAAATATATTTTTCACATCATATGACATCACAAACATGTACACCAACATCCCAGGAGAAGAAACAATAGACATAATAATAAACAAACTTAAAGAACAAAATGAAAACAAACAATATATAATTGAAATAAAAAATAGCCTCCAACTAATACTAAAACAAAATTACTTTGAATTTAATAGCAAAATTTATCAACAGCAAGAAGGTTTAGCAATGGGATCACCATTATCAAGCATAATAGCAGAAATATTCCTACAACACATAGACACAAAAATACAAAATCACATAACCCAAATGGCATATGGATAAGATTTGTAGACGATGGACTATATGTATCAAATAACAAAAACACAAATGCAGAGAACATACTGAAACAAATCAATAACATACATCCTAAAATACAATTCACAGAAGAAAAAGAAAAACATAACAAAATCAACTATTTAGACATAACCATCACAAGATACAACAACCACATACAATATGCAATATATAGAAAACCAACTTCCACTAACATCATTATACCTAACCATTCTGACCACCCACCACAACATAAAATGGCAGCATTCTATTCGCTATTTAACAGAATGTACAAAATTCCCCTAAACAAACAAGAAACTGACAAAGAAAGAAATATAATATACCAAATTGGTTATGAAAATGGATACAATAAAAATACTGTGAACAAAATAGAAAATAAAATCAAGTATAAAATAAAAACTGAACAATTAAGAATTAATCAAAATGAACAACACATAAATAATAACAACAACAAAAAATGGGCCACATTCACATACATAAATAATAAAATGACAAAACTAACAAAACTATTTAAAAACACAGATATAAAAATAGCATACAAAACTAATAAAAATAAATTACAAATTCTAAATAGCTCACACAACAAAGATAATACAACAACTAACGGTATATACAAAAATGAATGCCAAGATTGCAATAAATGTTACGTAGGACAAACAAAAAAACAGCTGAGAAAACGTTATTTTGAACACCTAAACGCATACAAAAAACCAGAAATATATAAATCCAATTTAGCCACACATGCAATAAACACAGGACACGAATTCCCAGACATAACCAATGTATCACTAATAAAACATATACCACACAAAGGCACCATAATGAACATTTGGGAAAATTTACAAATATACAAACATAAAACACAAAACAAACTAATACCAGAACAAATACAAATCAATACAAAACTTGACACAATATCAAAGCACTCAACATCGAAAATACACAAAATACAAAAACATATACCACAATCACACACAATAATGCAACTTTAAAATACCAAAGACCAACAAACAACCTTAATAGAATCCAGCAGCCAACACACAAATACTTCACCAGAAACAAGATCGCGAAGGCTGAAGATGAGAGAACAGGAACTCTCGAAACATGTTCCAAATAGAAAAATAACATCTTTAGGTAAATTGAATTATAAATATAAATGTAATATATATATATATATATATATATATTGGCGTGTGCGTGACAAACAGAGCCGCTAATTAACGTATTTATTTTACATAATTTAATTTATCGATTTGCTTAATGTATTTAGAAACTCAACAAATTCCACTCTTGCATAAAAAGCGTTTACATTTATTTTTAATTAATTTTAAGAAACAATTGTAACTAAACGATCGGATCTGTTTTCCAGAATTTTTATTTATTATATTATATAAATGGTCTGAAACGTAAATTAAGTTTACTGAGTATATTTATTTGTGTATTGGACAGTATAATACAAAGAGATGTGCATTTCCGAAACGTGCTCATATAATTCATATTCTGATTAAAATATTTTCCCTTCGTTGTGCCGTACTTGGTTGTCTGTAATATTATAGAAAGCTTTTCAGACGTTATGCTAAAACAAAAATACAATTCTGTTTGTATAAGTAAATAGTATAAATGAAAAAATTCTTTTTTAAAATTGGGAAAAGTTGAATACTGTAGAATGAACAGTGCAAGTTTCCTATGTAAATGAGACTATAACTCGCTACAAGCACAATTTCCTCTGCAAAGTACAGTAATCTAGCTCTTGGAAAGCTTTTTTATTCTGCTCTCTCATGGGCCCTCTGAACAACCGACATGAATTGTACATTAGACCGTCTACCCCCGCTGCCATTCCCATTTACAAACACCCTCCCCTCCCGGCTCTCTTTATCCTCTCATTGTGTACCGCCTCCCTTACCGTCATCACATACTCTCTCCCCTTCTTTTACCGTCTCTGTCTAACTCATACATACGCTCTCTCTCTCTCTCTCCCTCTCTTCTCGCTCTTTCGTTGTAATATCTTACGACATGCTCCATAATTTTCTGAACTGCAGGTCTTAATACCATGATACCCTGTGCAGGAGGTTACCATTCAATTATTCTAGTCAAAGAAAAGCGTATGCAGTGAATTTCACGGTAGACAGTTATTTCAGACAAGAGGCAAGGGACTCCTCTTATTAGATACCAGCGTCATACTCTGTATCCACTGACGTTGTTTGAATTATTCACTCAACGGAGCACTAAAGCATTATTTATATTTTCCATATGATTTCCATCATAAAACGCATCGGCTTGCATTTAATATAGTATTTCTAAATATTAATTACATATTTTGTTCCTGTACAGATCTTGTTTTTTCTTGTGCTTATTTAAAACAAAATAATTCGTAATGCAAACAAACGATGTTTTCAGGGCGTATTATTTATTCATCGTTAATGTGCAGGTATAAACATTGCGCTATTGCCATTCACTTCTGGTAAGAAATTGTGCTTCATCCATGTGTGTTGACGTTTCTTTTCCCCCCGATTTCATCTTCGAGGTCGCCTTTTAAATTTTTTCTGACAGTTTCCATTACAGTATTTATCTTTAAATGCATCCATCGTTAACTCGACCAACTGTTTTCGATCTGTGGCCTCTTGATACAATTCCTGGATAATTTTTATTGTCCATTTTTGCTATGAATGATTCGTTCTTCTGAATACCAATTTCCATAAAATTAAAGTTCCCAATTCCATTGTACTAAGCCTATTTTCCCTAAATATATTTTTTAATATTAAGTGATAAATAGATTTTTATTTATTTACAATAACTTATAATAATATTTACTGATTCTTTTACAATTCAATTATATTTTTTAAAATAAAATTCCAGCCTTAACATTTCTTGCAAATGTTTTAGTGGATAGTTAGTGAGGATCGGTCAATAATACAACTTTTAGTAATTTTGCGTCGACGTTTCGACAATATTTATTGTCATCTTCAGGACAATTGTTGCTGACGCCAAACACACAACTGTGTTCACAGTTGTGTGTTTGGCGTCAGCAACAATTGTCCTGAAGATGACAATAAATATTGTCGAAACGTCGACGCAAAATTACTAAAAGTTGTATTATTGACCGATCCTCACTAACTATCCACTAAAACATTCACTGATTGACGGTCACTAAAAATTTAAGGATTTTCTTGCAAAACTTAATTCTGTGACAACAGTTTGGTATCTGATAGGTCTTTTAAAACTCGAACAACGCCGAATACAAATTTGGTTGGTGCTTTCTTACAACGAGTCTAAAACAATTTATGCCACCACTCACTAGGCAGAAGCCGTGACGTTTTGCTTCAGTTTCCTGGCGGTTGTGAATGTTCAGAAAGTTTAGTAAGTCTGATATCTCGACATCTCGACCAACCTGTAGACTAATTCGTCGCTCCTTTCGTCTTAACCTTGCACATTAAAAGTATGTTTTTTCTCTAGTAGGCGGTCGTGCTTGATAATGTACATAGCCACCAGAAACTAAGTTTTACCAATAATTTACAGCTATTCCGTTTTAAAATTTGTACAAAAGTTTGCAATGCTAGCACAAAAAATTGAGTGCAAAACACAATAACACAATAATTTACTGCTAAAACGAATTAACTGCTATTTACGATTTTCTTACTATGATTTTAAATAAACAGTATGAGGAAAAATTTTAGAAAAATAGAGCAGAAAAGAAGTTTAGGAAAAGTTATTAGAAAAACACATGTTAGGAAAATTAGGACACGGAAAATGGATTAAGATAAATACCTGGGAACACCTGGACTTTTTCGTGATGCCCATTTGCTCCTTCAAAATTTCGTTTCTTTTAGTGCCTCTTTATGATTTTCTGAGACGTATTTTTACCGAGACCATTCCAGTGAATTAATTTTTATTAATATGCTTCTTTTTTATTCTGTATACTTTGTACTGTTAACAGATACTTCGCTATCAATGATTCATATATTATGAATTTAGCTGTTAGCTTTTTAAAAATGGTTATCTTTACCTTAGCCCGCTTTCGCTTTATCAACAGCTCGACAAACTTTTATAAAGTTGAGTTTACAATTTTAGTGTTCCGCATAGGGAAAACGGTGTACACATTTTTACTGATAGTCGGACACGTCATGGATAACAAAAACAAGAATGATCTTAGCTTTTTTCTATTACCTTTATCTATACAGTGCAGCTGAGGCGAGCTATAGGTTTCATTTTTTTTCTATTATTCTGCTCCTTATTTTTTTGTTATTTATCCAAAATAGGTTATACATTACCGAAGATACTAGTTTGTATTCTCGGCATAGGCCTACATCGATTACATTCAAGCCCAAGGTTCTGAACCTATACATAAACACTTATTTTTATCAGTGTCCGCCGTGTATTCAGCTCTCAAATTCCGCATCATATATTCCATATAAAATTTATACCCTGTCCCCCAAAGTCCCAAAGAGTAAACCTGTTTTAGCTCGATTCCCATCTCCTGACGTTGCTTTTTTTTTTTTTGTTGTGGCGTTGTCACAAGCCATAAGATTAAGGAAAAATATGCACGAGTGATAAACAATTAAATATGACATGATACATAATATAAAACATGATTAAGATTTTCTTAACTGCAGAACTGGTTGTATGGCTGTTTTGAGATAGCTATATACTCGTTACATCGAATCTGCAAAGATTTCGGATTACAGATCTCCATATGGAAGCCTAAGGTGATGAGTTTTCATGGAGCCAAACTCATACGAGCAAAAAATGTTGTAGATGATACTGTTTTGGAGCAGGTCAGCAATTTTGAATATCTGGGATATAATGTGCCTGATATTACAAACGCCGACGTAATGAATAAGCTACGTGAGTTCAATCGTATGTGCCGAACCGTCAGGAGTAGGCCTACTCTAAAATCAACGAGTAAAGTAACACTCCTGAAACTCTGCAAGGTGACGCACTTCTCTATGGGTCTGAGAACTGGACTTTAATCAAATCTCCCATGCCAATCTTTTGAAGCGGCTGAACACGCAGGTGTACGGCAGGAACTGAATATTATGTGTAGGCCTATACTCAACAGGATTGTCCAGTATCGCTAAAATGACTGGAACGCCTTAACGGAATGGTTAACTGCAGCATCCCAAAAAACTATTTGGGAAGTCCGAAGAAGTAGACAGAGAGACGGAACATGGATTGATAGTCTTGCGTCCTGGTTTGATTCTATTGTCCGGGTCGGAGCCCGATGAACGCCATGTTCAAACGAGTCCAGCACAGTCATTTGTTGAGCACAAGAAATTGATGTGCTCCTATACACGATTCGCATGCATGAGAGGATTTCATGAGTAGCTACAGTCTGTGTACATGCCGGAGGTACGGTTCAATGGCTCCCTGAGGGTTCCGCGCAGAAGCCTAGAGGTGTGCTGGTGTGGTAGACAGGCCCCTTAGAGTTGTCGTTCAGAACGATGTGCTGTCGCGCCAGGGTGGATGGTTCCCGAATTAGATCCGAAGAAGCGTTGGAGTGACTATCTGCTAGGGAAAGGAACAAAAGGTTTTTGCTTGAAGCCTTGTAGAATATGATGATGACGTCTGGTTGGATAAGAGGAGAAGACATTTAGTGTAGTCTTAGAGGGAAAGCGAAACATAAAAAACGGCACCATTGCCACCTTTTTTTGTAATGAACTAAAGTTCTGATTTCATTTACAGGTTAAATGTTTTATATATTTCTTATCATCTAACACTACCTTAGCATCAAGAAAAACAAAGAAAATTTAAAGATCTAATTTAAATTTATAATTTGTCTGTTGGACATCTATTTATCTATTCGTGTATTGCAGTATATGTATTATCAGTTTATTAAAAAAATATTAACATTTTAGCATTTTTATGTCAATATTACGTCCTCTTTCATCTGACGCCGTTATTTCTAATCTTCGATCTAGTTTCTGGCTGTATGCCCAAAGAAGCTTAGGAATTAATTTGTTTTGGTAATCTATTTTTCATCTTAAATTCTTGTAGTAAGCAAACATTCCATCTCCATTCTAGCCATGACACTTCGTAGTATGACAATGTGTAAATATATTATGTAAACGTATAATTTTAAAACTCTTCGATGCTCTTGCGATCGAGAAGTTTGAACGTGCAATTGTTACAAGCACAATGTGAAAGCTAATAACAAAGTATTAACCAGCACTGGTTTTCTGTCTTTTAAATAGTTTTATATTATAATAGATATCCTCTATCTGTTTATTTTGTGGCTATGGCTAAACTGCTTCTAATTGCTTTGGCGCTTTGATATCAGTGAACCCAACTATAACAGATCGTAAAAATTGTCCGAAATATATACAAGACTTTTATTAAATTTATTTCAGGTAAATGTGTTAAGAACGACAATAACTAAGTTACCTTAGAAAACCATTTCTGTTCAGAAGGATTATGGAATTACTATACAAGTTGTGTAAATGTACTGAGGCGTCGTACAGATACTGAAGTGTGGTTGGGCGCAGTAGTTTCTTCTAATCACACGCTCAGCCGCCACTTAAAGAGGGAGAAGTCAAAAGCTTAACTGAGTGTGAAATGACGGGAAGGTAAAACGGTTTGTAGGGGAAGTCTCTAAGAAGGCACGAGGAGACACAAGTACAAAAACGGTAAGACGAGGTGAAAAAAGGAGTGTATAATAGGAGTAACTGAATAAGTAAAGCTGCTGAAGCACTGTGATACTGAGAGGGGACGAGACGAGTGTACACGAACTCGTATACGGCGGCACACTCACGTTTGTATTCCGCCCAAACGTTATGAATGTTTTATAATATACATACATATAGACCTATACAATTGTGTGTGTGTGTGTGTGTGTGTGTGTGTGTGTGTGTGTGTGTGTGTGTGTGTGTGTGTGTAAATTTTGAAAGTGTTTTAGTTTGCAAGGGATAAAGTATACTAAGTAGATTTCGCAAGAACTTATCTTGCTTCTTTATAGCGATTAAATGTTCAGAGGAATACCGGTAATCGATTTAAACGCCCCCATAGATTTAAAATTGTTCCGATATTAATATGTTTACTTATATATCAACTCTCTGCATGTTATTTAAGTTTATTTGAGCTTATGGTGTGAATGATAACATTAAAACTTGTACTTCCCTTGTACGTAGACTGAAAAACCTAACAGGAGTCTGTTAACCTGTTGGTGTAGTTGACACGTCCAACGGCCGTGTAGATGGGTCGGGTCGGGTCGCCTTCGGGTTGTTACCGTGTTCAAAACACAGGTTTTGTTTCGGTACGACCGTGATGTATTAAACTTTCACCAAATCCAGCACGCTTCAAGTGTCTTTCCAAGCCTATGCGGACAATCTTCCATTAGCCTGGAAAGCGATCGGTTTATAACTGTGGACACTTGCTTACTATATTAACGTACCAAAAAATAATCTCTCCAATGTTCAATGCGGAAAATTCGCGAACTTGTGCCGTTTCCTGCAAATTCGTTTTTTAGAGAGGCCCGTGTTCTTCATGTTTGAACAGCCGATAAGAAATGAATTTATATCGAGTTTTACAAAATGTGGACTGAAATTCTCAAGCTTTGATTTATCAATAGCTTACTCCTTCTGTACAAAAATGTAATTTAAGTGATCTAATTACAATCAGATCGTGTAAATGTCAGCTTATTCTGGTCAAGGATTGTTCTGACTCTATAATTTTAAATTCTTTTAATGAATTTCAAGTATTATTTAAAAACATACAGAGAATTATTTAAAAAAAGGAGCATATTACATCCATTAAATACTATTTTTAATTACGGCAAATTGTTTGTTATAATACTAACCATATTCTTGTAAGAGTCACATTTCGACATATAATTATTATTAGTTCCGATCAGCGTATACACGACACACTCACTGACTATCGTAACACAAACTTGAGATAATTACTCACATGGCACTACATATTTTTACTTACAATAGCTTGTTTATAAGTCTAAATTACAAAATTCATATGCTTATTGTGAGCATATACACATCCCACTGACATATGCAATAGGATTTCCATTACAATATTCCGATGTACAGGTGTCGCACAGAATAAGTAGTCGGTAAATCGTGTATTGTAATGCTGTCGGATTTATTAATGCTTTACTACATACTTCACCATTTTGATTTAATACAGTTTATGACAAAAAGCTAATTACTCTACAAATTAAAATAATTTTTATCTCTGACAACCTAATACATCAAGTTCTTTGTAAGTTCTTTTGTCTCTTTTGTATAATATGTTTATGAATGTTTATAAAATAAATAGAGTCACTTCCCTTTATGACAAATGTAGATCACCGAGATGTTGATGATCCAGTCTGTCTACAGATATGGTTTGTGCACTCTGGGTACAGCTGCAGATTGCTTCGCTCTGGACACAGATGGAGTTCTTTCTGGTGGCCGGCGTTTACGGTCGTTCTCGGGTTTAACGAATCTATAAATTACAGTTAATTATTTTCACCGTTATCTATTTTACTGCAATTTTGTGTGTTGGGCTTACACACATACATCCAATCGCCTTAAAGTGGCTTTGATACGGACATCTTCCACTTACCCGGATTAGCATAATTTAAAAATTTACGATATCAGCAACTACCAAACTTTTTAAACTTGTGTTCGTAACGCCTTGGTAGACTTAGCGTCTAAACTAGCGCAATACGTCCGCACGTTTTCGAGTTCACAGAGAGACTGTCCGTTTGACAAGAAATTAGAATTCGACTGAAAATTTACCCTGTTTCTTGTACGTTGATTGGTTAATTCGTGAGCCTCCAGGTGTGCTAGTGGCTAACGTGGGCGATTGATGCGCTCGTGGTCCCGGGTTCAATTCCCGGCGGAGGCTCCATACGGCGTGCACTCAGCGTCGTGAGGCAAACTGAGTAGGGGCTGAGATAGCAGCGCCGCCTCTTGGCCGTGAATACCGCAACTAGCGGCTGGTGGCGCGTAGTACTAGCCATACACCGTCACACTAACACAAAAAGCTGCGCGGTACGCCTTGGCCCTTAACGGACTGTGGAGCGGAGGTTTATTTATTTATTTTATTTGGTTAATTCGTAACCCTTCTCTGCGTCTTAAGCCAAGATAAAATTATTTTTGCAATTATTGTTCGAAAGCAATGCACGGCCTGTCCAAAAACCAGTATAATTTTACTACATATTTAACCGTCCATAAAATTTTCTTCGTTGAAAAACGCATATATTCGGTTCCTTAATTTACTAACAATTACTGACAATTGATGGGTCTTTTTATTAAGCGTATTCTGGTACAAATCGCATCTCAAAACTCGAATTAGAAAAAAAGTTATTTAATTTAATATGTTTTAATAATAATCCCGTAATATAATTAAATATTCTTGGGCACGCGCACTAACTATCTCCCCGCACCATTTTCCAACACTAACAGTTTTTTTTTTTGTTTTAAAATACTTAAAACTAACAATTTGAACACGTCTCTTATCCACCAACTTACAATGTCCAAACCTGCAGACCTGCAGTCTTCACTTATACAAATTTTCATTTCAACATACTTTCATACGTTTTGAGTTCCCGTAATAATTTATATGCATATTCTACTCATTGCAATATATAATTGACAACTAGAAAACTTAAATCGAAATAAACTCTTTGTTCTTTATTTCATTTAGAAGTCTCTGATTATGAAAGATATATTCCGTGAAATGCATCAGGTTAAAATAAAACAAAAAAAGTTAATCATTCTACTTGCAGAAGTAATTATAATTTGATTATAAACAATTAGATTATAAATAATCACGTACCCTCGCACACGCGCACTTATAGTTGCATTTATCATCAGCCTTGGCTCTCCAACCCTTGGTGGGTCTTGGCCTGCTCCAAGAGTCGACTCCATTCTTTCCAACTGCGTGCTCTGGCTTTCAGAGGTATTCCTCTATCTAATCTTTGAAATTGCTTTACAAGTCTAAAAATACTTAAAACTAACATTTTTCACTACGCTCCTTTTTTTACAACTTTACAATGTTCAAACCTGCAATATCTACTTATTCATATACCGTCTTTGTATGTTTATAACTTTTCCTGATAAGTGGTGACAGATGTTCCTTTTAGACAGATGGTCAGGATACGTTCTTCCTACCGTTGTTGCGCCAAGATCCTCTCCTGTTCTACAGTGTTCAGGGTCGTTTCCGGGCTGTGTACAAACAGTGGTGAATTACTAATTATTAGTGATTCGAATTGTGTATATAACTACACACTACTTCGGCTAACTTGAAGTGTTCTTTCAATCCCTAAGCGGACAATCTTGTACTGTACCGTAATAGCACTCGATGTTATTTTAGTCGCGAACGTTTTTACTTGTGATCGTATGCTTTTATTGTAGACATATCGTCTAAAAATGTAGCAACGACAACACGTTTGCGAGTTCAAAACGAGACTGACTTATACCCTACGAAGAATAAAATCAACTAATGTTTCAGCCAATTTATTTGGACGAAATGTTACCTAACCCTTACGGCCACAATTCAGATAACGTTCTTCTTGTAAAATATCGTCTATGAACAAAGTAAAACGTGCCAATAAAACCAGCCTAATTTTATTGCTTCTCCTTTGCGTCATAAAACTTTTTCATAAAAACACTCACATATTTAGTTCTTTAAATTTTTAACAAATATTACCACTAGATACGTCTTTATTTATGTACATCCTGGTGTAAGTCTCATGTCGGAAATTTTATTTACACAAAAGTTATTTAATTTAATCTGTTTTTTATTGTTATTTTGAAACATACTTATTCATACCCGCACACGCGCACTGTTCTCACTACTTCACAACACTAATTATTTCTTTTACAGTCAAAACTCAACTTAAACTAACAAAATTTACATGTATTTTATCGTCTATTTTACAATGTCTCAACATGCAGTCTTTACTTAAACCAATTCTCATTGCAACATGCTATCATAGGCCAAGAGTTAAATTATTATTTTATATGCTAATCTCACCTATTGCAATACACAAACACACACACACGGAGGGGGTGAGAGAGTGAGAGAGACAGACAGAACATGTCTAACATAATCGTACAGACCAAAATTTCTATGGATTGTAATTTACATTTAGAAATAAAATACAGTTTTAGAAATGTTAATAATGATTTATAACTCCATATAAGTTAATGTTTTTGATTATAAAATATTTTCTTTTGCATCTGAAAAAAATACTGTGTTGTGAGAGTGAAAATTTATTCATCACTTTTTAATCAATGGAAATTATAAACAATTTTCTAAAAAGATATTAATCAATTCAATAATTTCTTAATCATTTAAACAGCCGCTAAATAGGAAAATTAAATCTCCGCAGTGTCTTTGGTTATGCACATAATTTAAATTAATATAAAATAGTACTTTTCTTTGATGCTGAACTCATCTCCTGCTGAATCAGCTGAATTCTTCTGTGTTAACCTTCATGGGCTGTCTCACAGGTTATAGGCCTATGTGAATACATCTCAGTAGATCGGTGATCGATCACATGTAATATTTTTAAATTTCTTTATAATTTGGCTGTTAGGTTTTTACCTATCGCCGTTAGGTTACCTATTCACTGTTGTCAGTAGCAGGTTTCTTTTTTTATTTTATGTTATACTACTGTAATGTTATAAGCACACACGTTGTGATAATCGTCTACATACGTAACACTTATGCGGACATCTTACACCGAGGAAAAATATCATCTACCGGTAACGTGACAGAATTATTTATCTTTCAGGAGTAAAACAGACCATCTTCGTATTGGCCCATGGCAAACTGAGTACTATGATTGGAAAGAAATGCTCCCTTCCTCTAACAAAATGTAGACGTATTAGGAAATGTTAACCTATATCCTTTAATTCCATTTAACTTGTTTCCGCATTCTCTGAGGGCGCCTTGGACATGTCGATAAACTTTACAAATTTGTATTGACTTTTCATCAATAACAATATTTAAAAAACTATTTAAAAACCTATATATACATAGAGAATAGTACAGGTAATTGTTTGCAATGACATGCGTTACAATCTTCCCCGATGCCCATCCTTTTAAAGGTGTTGTAATTTTTACCAATTAGCGAAGCTACGGATTCGCACACGCACTATAGTATCCCAAAATTACGCACATTTCAGTGTACCATATTACAATTCCCGCCTATAATCATCGAATTATTTTGTAAAATACAAGGTTAACGTATGCCTAAATTACAATGTGCGAGCATGCTTACAGTTTATATTTTCATATGGCGCATACGGGTGTAATTTTCCAGTATAGTAATGTATTTTGATATATCTATTTGAGGTGTGCTTGGCGTGGTGATAAGGGGTAAAATCCATTTACTCTTCGTCAGCTGTCAATTAAAAGTTACTCATTTCACTCAACAACAAAACAAAAAAAAAACGACTTCGATCAAAATAAAATTTAATTTTACTTTATTATTTGTTATTTTCAATCTGACAGGTGAATTTACAACCCTGAATCCCTGAATTCGCCCATGGTCTCAGCAAAGCACACTACATTTGCACTGTTTTCTCTTCTTCTATTCAACACTTATCACTTAACGGACCTAGGCTTACGTCTGATCAACTCTCGGATTCGGCGTACCCTTCCATACCAAGATAGTCTTACACAACTCTTGTACAGCACGGCTCCCAGAAATATCAACTTGTAGTCGTTATAACTACAAGTACTGAGAGTGGCAACCTTGGTTTCAGATAATCAAGTGACACTCGAGGCGGCTCATGCGCCCTCATTCAGCGTATTAATATTAACATTAGTTTACTCATTGAACTTTGACAAGACTGACTGATAAACACAAAATGTTTGTTGTCGCTTCACAGTATTAAATTTGCCATATAAACCGCTACAACAAAAATTTATACAAAAAATTTACAAAATTTTGTCCGCTGTTTATACCAAAAATTCATTACAAGTAAGATTATGTTAACAATTTCAATAAGCTGTTTAACGCCCTGTCGATATTAATACTTCTCTTATTAATAATAAACATTTGCTGTAAATTAAAATGTATTACTAGTAAATAATCAATGTGACGGAATGTATTAAAATGAACACTTAATATCTCGTGTAATAACACTGCCAGTAAATACGACGATCACTAACCCGCTCGCTCATAATATCTACAACCCTGTGTCTTAAGTATACCATCTGCAGCAATTAGTAAGCTCCCTGAACAGCAGAACTCGTTCAGTTTTTTTAACCAAATACCTTTATCATTAGATAAACTAATAGACACTTAATCAATTATAAGAAAAATTACAAAACTTTCGATTACTCTACAATTTTTTAGTAAAATAACAACTGTGAACCAAACAATCATAAAATAAACACTAAAAGTCAGAGATATGCTTCTTTTTGTTAAATTTATAACCATAATGCCTTTATGATAAATAATTTAGTCCTATCTTACGTTTATGTAGGCCTATGTTTCCGTAGACATCTCTAGGCCTACATCTAATATTTTTCACAAACATACATAACTGATAACAATGTGTAAAGTTTTTCTCAAGCATAGCTTACAGTCTTTTGAAGGCGGCCCAATATAACAAGAGGTATTAAGAGATATTCATTATGTAAAATTAACACAACTACGACTATGTAATCTGAACAAAATTATACAGAACGTGATGCCCCGCATACATTTGTACCATTTTTTTTTTAAATTTTGGATTCCTTCTTTAGATCGCGGTATCATTAAACTTAAAAACTTTACACTACACACTACAGTAGGATTTGGTAAAAAAAATCCTTTTAGTTTCAAGCTTAGCATGAATGTTTACAATTTTTCAAATTTTTGATTAGCCTTTCGGCTTTGGTACTCTTAAGATTCAAATTTCTAAAACTGAACTTAATATTTAGATCGTCACCATCTTCAACAAGTATTAAACTAATGGTTTGTTTCGGTACCAATCAGACAGACTAAATCGGGTCTCTCCAACACACTATATTTTGACTTTTATTAAAATTCTAATTTGATTTTATACCCCATAAATTTTTCAATTTTCTTTAAATCTGATGTATCAAATTTTTATCTCTTGCCCCCTCCTTTTTGGGAATATCATTTTCTAAAATAAAAGGGGCATGTGGGGTAAAATTATAGACAAGCATGCCAAATTGTGAAATGTGAACTGCGAACTTATTTCGCTTGTTCAGTTAACAAGACTGCATTGGTACTATCCCTTCCTAACATTAAGCTGCAATTCGTCTTGATACATTCAGTGGCATTTATTTAGCCATCATATTACTGAAACACTTACATGTGAAAACTAACAGATCCTCCTAATCAAACTTAATTTAAATTTGTCACAAAACTAAGCTTTACTCCAGCACAAGTATACATTATTTGCAACTATAATTATGTTGTTGCTGTAGGTAAGTAACATTCAGCAGTGACATATTAGTAACTGGTATAGATTATTTTACATGGAATGTTTGCTGGAATATCTTCATTCCTGGACACAGCCTGGACACAAATTAAAACCTGTGGACATAATTTCGCTACAGTTACAAAACAAAGTTGTCACATCTTTTCAGTCATAAAAATTTACTTTCAACTATAACAAAAAAAAAAAAAAACATGAATATATGGATTCTCAGCCAGATAACATATTATTACTGCACTAACAAAGCGAAATATTGTCTGCCACGATTTAAAATGGAAAAAATAATGTATCCGGCTTTTCCAAAAACAAGTAACTCTTCCATAACTGGATGTGATTACAATGCAAAACATACCTTCTGGTGTTCCAGGTTAGACACCCCCAAGGACAAAGACTTGTATGAGGCAGACCAAACAAATAAATTATTAGGGACAGTCAACTAGCAAACCTACGTGGCTGGCCTACTGACAGAAAAAAAAGCTTCCAGACGCGATTGACTTCTTTGTAATGATGAAACAGCAAACTTTTATATTAATAATAAAATCATATATTTCATATATTTCAGAAAATATAATCATATATTTAATATATGATTTATAATCATATAATAGATTTAATATATGATTTATAATAGATTTAATATAATTATATATTTCAGAAAAATCTTGAAAAATTATTAAGTTTTATGTATCAATAAAAATTACAGAACAGCTTGATAAAGAAGAAAAAACAATTCATTACTGACTTACAACAGGCAGTATGGAACAACACGCCCATGCTTAAACCAAAAATCCCAGGCTTAATTACCTCGGGGAAATTAGAGAAATGGTTACAGAAAAAAGGAAGACAATAAGAACAGCTTTGACAAGTAATTCTTGAAATAAAAAACAAAAGTCTTACCACCTTCCTGAGCAATTTTTCTGATGATAAAAGCAGAGTACTCTTACTGAAAAACAAGTAAATATTTAAAAAGACTAAAAAATCATATTCCACCAAGTTGCAAGGATGACGGGAGTTGGGCAAGGGACAACGCTCATAAAGCTGGCCTGTTTGCAGAATATTTAGCTAACACTTTTCAGGCACACTCCAGACAAATAGCAGATGAATACTTGCCTTAGACTTGCTGTATACAAATGATGCACTAACCTTTGAAGAGGCCATAATCGCTGCCTTTGCTGATTACACTCCCATCATTCTAAAATGTAACAGCGCTGATCACATCGTTATCTGATAATCATGAGTTATCCAAACAAAACTCATCTCTGTGATACTACTATAAATTCTAAGTAATTAATACCTATGCGGTGTACATCCCAAACTAAACAAGCACCATCGTCTGGCAATCACTGTACGGCTACAAAAACGTAATTAGAATTATGTAGCATGACTGAATTACAATGCATAATTATGCTTAATTATCATGCATCATTTGCTTAATATTATAACTCAGCTATACATAATTTAATCATTTGTATAGTTTTGGGTTTTTCTTTCTTTGTATAGTTTTGAAATTCTTAAGTTGGATGCAGTTTGTTTTACGTTAATGAAACTGATGAACGCCGTTCCAAAACTTTAAAATAATGTAACATCCCCAAACTAAAGCAAATTTATTGACGGTATTTTGATGTTGGTACTTACTATTGAAAATGACATATAGTATTTTCAAAAATTCAGTATTATTGCTTAAAACCATGTTTTATCAATATGCATGTCTCTTTCACGTGTATTTACGTTTTTTATCATCCAGTCCGCTCCCCCTTTCCCTTCCGCCTTACTTTAAGACCAAAACTTTAAAAAGATCCTCTCCTCTCCTCAACATACCAGGCAAAACCTGTGAAAATGTGAAAATGAAAAATTAAAGAGTACAATTATATGTTTATCTTTGAAAGTAGGTCTATTGGACAGAAAAATAATACTTTTCATTATCAAAACAACTGTGCAATTCAGTTCAGTAACAAACTAATAAAATAGGCGGGAATTTGGAATTTTATGTTGGGTATCTTAAATATAACTTCCGCACGAGAATTCATGCTATTCGATTTAGTAAAACATTTCCTATGCCCCGACGAGCTGGTATGAACGGTAGTCCTATCATACACAATTCTTTATATCCGTGTTTTACGCTATTATGGTATTTTTTTTACGTAGTGGAATATACACTTGTTTGAAAATCGGTAATGGGATGAATGGTTGTTCTGTATGAATACCCACGCGCGAGTGTGTGTGTGTGTGTGTGTGTGTGTGTGTGTGTGTGTGTGTGTGTGTGTGTGTGTGTGTGTGTGTGTGTGTGTGTTAGTGTGTAACCGCTATGCCTTCTAGGGGACACCCTATGTCTGCTATATGAGAGAGGTAATTTCATTGGCCTGATAGTAGCGAAAGCCATTTAGTGAGTACCAGCCCAGCACATCTGCTCTCGAACTTCATTGACACAAGCGTAGTAGGCTTATTGTCTATTAATTCGCCAATTCAAGCACAACAGGGAAAAGCCAGAATAAATAAAATATGGTTTTGGAGATTATATTTGAACATCGTTTTGATAAACTCTTATGGAATCAATAACTTACAACATTTAATGCTGTACATAGACGCTGTAAATGCATGCATAGTTCCAATTTAAAAAGGTTTTTTTATTTAATCGAACATCCAGTAACTGTCTGGTAGCCCAGTAACATGAAAACAAATGAGAGAGTTATTATTTTATAACGTATTAAATTACAACATAAGAGCTAAGTAATATTTATCTTTAATTACAAACATACTGGTGATCAACAAATATTAGTATGTCCGTAGTTTTAGCTGTTGTATATGTAATGAAATGTTCTTCAAATATTAACTACTTCTGTAAGTAAAATTATTATTGTATTTATCTCTTAATGCAATTGGAGGATAAATTGTATTATATACGTTTTTTTTAAATCGTTTTTTACGAGGATTTCACAAAAAGCGAGTATTATTTTAAAGGCATATCGGTTTCCATGTTTTACTTCGAGTTGGTTGCTTTTTCTGTGATCCACACAAAAACCGAGTATTTCTGAAAGAACGAGTTATGTCACAAAAAATGGAGACATGTATAGTAACAGGCAACTTCGCCTTACTTCAAGTTGTTTTTTTTTTACGTGGATTTCACAAAATCCGAGAAAGGTTAATAGTTAGGTTAGTTTACATGTTAACCTAACAACGTCTATTTTATCAAAGTTGAGTCAAAAAACTACCCTATTTACCGCGTATGCAGCTAAATTAGTCGTGGATTCCTCTTAGAAAGTGAAAAAACCGCGTTTTACATTATTTGGATCCCATAATTGTTTTTTGCGTCCGCACTTAGTTTTGACCTGTAGTTTACGTAGAAACACAAAAAAAAAGATTTTTGCAAGTTTTGTCGCTGCCAGAGCACAGGTAGTCACTTGTAACTATTACCGTGTATTCGGAGATAAATACAATAATTATTTTACCTGCAGAAATAGTTAATATTTGAAGAACTTTTCATACTATAGAGAACTGCAAGAAATATTTTAAGAGTTACTTACAAAACTATACACACACACATATATACACAGTACGTAACAGTTAATTACTTCAATTATATTTTTACTTAAGCTTACTCTTATTTTATTCAACTAATTCAGTTACAATGTCTAACTATCCCAGGGTAGAAAAGTTAAATTCTGTTGGACTTACCATTAATAAATATTGTTTTTTGCATACATTTTTACTTTAATTTTTGTATATATATGTACTCTATGTTCTTCTTCTTCTTCTTCTTCTTCTTCTTCTTCTTCTTCTTCTTCTTCTTCTTCTTCTTCTTCTTCTTCTTCTTCTTCTTCTTCTTCTTCTTCTTCTTCTTCTTCTTCTTCTCCATCTTTTTTTCTGAGACAGTAGACTGACACCAGCATTCCTTCATTCTTTGATCTCTTTTTCTACTGCTATCATTTTTTGTAGTCACATCCCTGAGTGATATTCAGCCTTATCTTCTGGAGATCACACTCACCGCTACATTCCATCGGCTCTAGGTGGCGCTCCACTGGTGTATCCATGTAGTACTTCTTCAATCATTCTCAGGGTATCACGATATGCCAATACTAGTAAGTATTAAAGTTAAGAGCCTCGTAGCTTCCCGCATACAATTGTCAGTTAACTTCCATCTCCACGAATCATCATTACAAGTTGGCCCTGTAATCCTGCTGAGTACTTTCCTTCTTGTCTGTCTAGTAGTTTTGCCACCAAAGTTCTGGCTCTAGTCTCGCTGTCCTATGTCATAACTGACTTAATTGAGGCCTTAGAGTTATCCGCTCAGTTGTACAGCTTATTAATTTTCTTTCAACATTTTATTCAAGGCAAATATACCAGCTCTAATAAAGACCAGGTGTTCTTTATTCGTAGCTGAACCAGGGTAACTGTCTCAAAACAATACCCACCAACTTCACATTGCATCTGCCTATACTTTCTTTTACAAGTACTCTTCTTTCCTTCGTTTAAAGGAAGCCTAACGCTTTGTGCCTCCCTCCCTAGCTTTTGGAAGGCATTTCTACTGCTTGATTGAGATGTTCTACAAATAATGTGTACGTCATTTTAGAGGAAAGAATCTGCGTCATTTTACTGTATACAGTTTTGTCTTGGTCTGCTGTAGTAACATCTTGGTCTGCTCTAGTGGCAAAATTTGAAGAAAAGTGCCACGTCATTTGCTACTACTTTAAATTGTTTCGTACTAGAATCGTTACGCCATTTGCTACTACCGTTTTCGGTTTTAAAGCTTACCCATCGCTTCGCGAACTACAAGTGTCATACCCGCACTAGCTGGAATACATACATACATACATCCTCAGCGCTACAGCCCAGTCCGGGCCCTGGCCTCCAAAAGAAATCGTCCCCACTGGTCTCTACTCCCGGCCAATGTCCACCAGTTTGCTGCACCCAGCTTCACTGCCTCCTTACCAACCTGGTCCAGCCATCTTGTACGCGGTCTTCTCCTCCTTCTCCTTCTCATCGGTAAATAATTCATGATTTTTTTTTTTGATTCTATCCTCCGCCATTCTCTACACATGTCCGGTCCGGCCCAACCCAATCTGTTAATTTGTATGAATTGCACGATCGAAAGATCTTTAAACCTTTCGTACAACTCTCAATTATGCAGTCGCCTCCAAACCTCGTTTTCTTTCATTGAACAACAGACACGCTAAGGCATCTCCTTGTTTCAGCCCATTCAATGTTTTTAAGGAGTTAGATAGATTTGATTGTATTCTGATTTGGCATTCCCTGGAATATACTTGAAAAATTGTTTAGGCAGCATTAATGTGTCAAAAAATAGAAATGCTGTAAGTACTGGCATTGTCTTCATTTGTCATCCCTTTTTAAACCCATAACAACAACAAAAATTTTTTCATCAGACAACAACAAAAATTATGCAAAGATCATTGCATGAATTCTTATCTGATATTCTCTAACACGCGTAATATTTTAAAAAATTTATCAAATTTTCGAAAATAAGAAAAAGGGACAAAATTCTTGAAATATTAAAATTTTTCTTTCTTGTTTTTCTAAGAGAAAACTTGGGAGAGAAAAAAAGATTTCTACGTTTTTGTGATAAAATTGGGGAGGGAAAGTAGAATGAGGAAAAGATGAAGAAAATGGTAAAAATTAAGATAAAAAGGAGAAAATGAGGGAAGAAAATAATATGAGTTATAATTTTAAAATGTTTAATTATTAATAATAATATATCAAGTAACTATTTGAATGGGTAGCAGAACTGTTATTTTGCAGAGAAGCAACCAAAACAATGTGCTCTGATATTATTCGTTTGAAAGATACCTACGTATAATGACAAGTGTGTCTGAGACTATAAAAGGGAAAAAAGACAGAGACAGAGAAGAAGAGAAAGAGAGAGATAAAGAGGGAAAAAGGATGTTTGCTAACGTGAGAGTGATGATGAGCCGTATTATCTATCTCTGAATGAAAACTATTCTTAACCACAGTTTTTATCAAGCCTAGATTCCTCTAGAGAGCACTATTTTTCAAACAATACAGCGTACGGTTTTGCGATGGTGTGAAGTAGCGCGTCGGCTCTCTTAGCTGGAGTGTAACTTTTCATCACTTGCACCCTTTAACATTCAGCAACCCCTCATGTTACGCTAGGGAAACACATGCGCGACACATAATACTTTGATTTTCTCCACGCTTGAAAGTAACAGATTAAATTTAGCGAGTTATTTTGGTTAATTATTACCTAAACCGCTTATAAGTCGCATCGCTGAAAGTCAATGAAAGGTGTTAGGCAGTGACCACTACACCTCTAAGCATGACCTCCACAGCATAGGTCAATACGTCTGCAAAACGTGACTTCGGACCAGTCCGTTAGTTTATGGAAGAGTGGTCCACACCAGCCGTGAAAATTTAATATTTGGTAAAGATCTTCTTCATTTTCTTCTTCTTCTTCTTCTTCTTCTTCTTCTTCTTCTTCTTCTTCTTCTTCTTCTTCTTCTTACTATTACTATTATTATTATTTTTATTATTATTTTTATTATTATTCTGCTCTTTCTGCGTCTGTTTTTCCCTCTCTTTCTTCTTCTTTATTCTTCTTCTTCTTTTTCTTCTTCTTATTTTTCTTCTTCTTCTTGCAAACTTGATCAGGGGAATGACATCGCTGTACGCTTTCAGTCCAATTTCTGCAACAATTAAGTCCAAGAGCCTCTTTCTTAGCCTTTCTCTAGCATAAATCGTTCCCTCTACTACCATAGTAACATTATATCTACGATATAACTGTACCATAGTGCAAGAAACACGACAGGTCAGTCATTGGAAGTCAAGCAATAGTGATCATTGAGGATGAAACACCTCAATTTTGATCAAAACGTCCGGAGAACGTGTAGTAAGGAATAGGCTACCACTAAGGCTATCAGCATAGAGGTGATTACACTGGGGAATTAAACAGTAGAGTATATCTTTTAAAGATGCTATTTACGTATTGTCATCTGCTAAAATGCTGTCAAGATGCTTAAAAATGATTAAAAAACTAAACCACAAAACCAAAAATGTTGATTTAAATCAGTCTTGAAACAAATCCTTCTAATCTAATTCTTCTAATCCTTCTAATTCCAGTTAGTGCGGGGCACCGTCAGTGCAAACGGAAAACAGTTTTTCCAGGAGAGCCCATTTTTCTCCAAGCTGCTGGACATAGAATTATACATATCTGATCCGATTGACGTTGAAGGCAATTCAGTGCACAAAAGGAATCTAATGCTTATCAACAAAACTGATGTAACTCAGTTTACATCATACGACTGCAATCATAGAAACAACTGACTACTGAAGGCAAGCCGTGAGTGCGCAAGACAGGTTCTCTCGCATTGTTCTCAACTCGTACATTAGTGTGACGCTGGAATTCACTACAACACTGCAAAGATAGCATGTCATAAACTGTTGAATTATTTTGATCATATTAGTCCTTACCTTGCAACTTTGTTACCAAGTTTCGTAGACCCTACTCAACTACGTTCCCCTAGTGCGCGAATGTAAAGGTCGCAGAATGTTTAATAACTGTGTTGGATCGGTAAGAAACTAGCAATTTTTGTGACCGCTGAGTAAAAATGTAATCTTTACAACAAAAGCTACTTCTTCTTCTTCTTCTCCTCTTCAACCAGAGGTTAATTGGCTTGCAATTTCTTCCATTCCATTGACAGTCTTTTAATTGCCACGTGTATAATTTCAAGTTTTCCAAACTTCTTAACTATAGACTGGGTGTTCACATTTATCGTAATTTTTATAAGCTATTACAAGATATTACCATCCTCTGATGCAAAATTCGTCATTAACAGTCACCGAACATTTTATCTTATCACCGAGTTGTAAGCACCGATATTATTTCACGGCTTAGTCAAGGTACAAAACTTCTGTAATATTGCTTTAACATGCTTATAGCTGGATTATCAGTTCATTAGATATACAAAAATAATTAATCGTTCGCTACCTGATCACACTGAGGTTTGATGTTCTATAAATTTCAAAATCTCAAGCAGACCCACGAATTTTTCCTTTTTACGAAATTGATACAAATTTATTTTTAGAAAACCAGAATCTTTACGGTTACTGCTTCTGGTGTTTAAATCAATATTTCACTGAACATTCCTGTCGATATTCCATTGTAAAATGTGTTCAGTACACACACCTATCCTGTAAATTCCTGCCAATTTATCTTATATAATTATTTCAATCATCATGTTCCATTTTATAACGCAAGAATATTTGTCTGCTGGTCTACTACTTGCTGACTTAAATGTTTTGTAAATAGTGTTGTTTGTTTTTAAGTAACTGAAAGAAACTCTAAATTCTTCGTCTAAAAATTGTTTTTAATGAAATAAGGTGAATTTTTGTAAATTCTGTCAATTTGCATTATGATTTTGTACATTCCTTTTATATTTTTAATTATGGACTCTTCTGCATCGATACTATTTTGTCAGTAATTATACCACTGTAGCATTAACTACTTAAATGTTCTTTGTAGTCTTAGACTTATCAATATATGACTCTGGCTCAGTGGTTTTTTTTTAACAATCTGTTGAACGATTATTGTACATGAACTAAATGAACGAAATAAAGATGCGTTGATGGTACTATACGTGGTGGTTGGTATCCCATAGATGCCAATTTCTACTGCATAGTAACAGTTTCTAATTTTCATATAGTTTTCATATATTCATGGGTTTCCGCTGTCGTGTGTATATAGGCTTATATACTTTATTGTCTGTCGCGTGAATGTTGTTTAAATTTCCTGAAAATTTCCAGTATTTGTCTGCGTGCCGCCAGCAAGATAGAGTGTGTTATCCACGTTCATAATATTGGAACGGTCACTAACAATCGGTCAATTTAAACAACGCAATGTTTCAATCGCTATAAATCTGTAAATCTTCAGGTGTTGTGAAAAACTAACCTCCGGAAAAACTAAAAGTACATATAATTGTCTCAAATATAAAAAATAATCGTCGATAAAAAAAAATTAGAATTATTCCATATTAACATATTAATTAATTTATTGTAATCGTCGCCTCCTCTCTCTCTCTCTCTCTCTCTCTCTCTCTCTTGCTATCCATCTATCTTTCTATCCATCCATCCATCTATCTATCTAAGGTTTATTCCTTCTCGGCACCATGTCACAAAAGATTTCCCTGTTTCTCTTCCCGATGGTCAATTGTTTAGATACAGGCAGAATTACGCCCATCACTAAACACCTAATCCGATTCCTTAATTTTGTTAGAGCCCATTGTTTCTTAAATTTAGCGGCTTCTTCTTTTTCATGAGAGCAATTTTTACCTGTTGTGAGGTAGATTTAATACTTACTGTGAAGCTTCAGCTTACTAAAACTCTTCCTTTCAGGTCTTTACCTGTCTCGCCTTTACACAAGCGAACTGAATGTTCATCTTCTTTTCTTCTTTTTCTCCGCTTATGTCAACTAGCAAACATAAAACACGCATACTCACATACACCTATGAAACATTCTTACAGCTTCATTCTGATACTGCCTTCTTCATCTTTTTCTTCTGCATCTTTGTCTTCTTAGCTCTTCAAGGATTAGGTAACATCATCTGATCTCTTTATAAATTCAAACCGTCTTCACCTAGGTCTTCCAAGTGGTCGGTTTCCTTTTGGCTTACGAAAGGGTGCTTGTCAGTCGCCATTCTTCCCACATGACGCCACCTCTATTTTCATATTCATCATTCCTGTAATTTCCTGTGAATCATCTTAGTTCTTTGCGCATATCTCGTTTCAAATTCTGACATCTATTGTACGTCCATTCTCATAACGCAGAAACTTTACCTAAGAGCTTAGATCCCGCTTCCATCTCATTGCCTGTTATTCCGGTCTCGTACCAGTACCACATAGTAAGGACTTCCACGATTGTTTAAAACTTTATCTGGATAACCTTTCTAGTTTTTCTGCTTAAATTCCGTTCTATAACACTGTAGACTATTTTAAACTTATCAATTGTAGCATCTATGCCATTACTGCTGATATCAAATCACAGATATTTGAAGTAGGACACTTTGTTAATTGTTTTTTTATTATTCTCAATCGGGCAAAATATTTTTCTCTAAAAGTCATTATCATCGTTTATCTGCTGAAATGTCTGTGTTATATTCAGATGCAAACTTATCAAGAAGGTAGAAGAACCTTTGAAGATCTTCTCTTTCTTGAAATATGACCTGATCTTCACCGTACGAGGTAGTTCTCAAACATGTGTGTGAATAGGTCAGCCTATTCCAGATATTGGTCCTGTTTCAGCTCCTAGTGACATCGTCAGTATATAAGTTCAACAAATTTGTGTCATATAACTTGCTTCGCTATTTACTTCGAGAAAGAGAACCCACTGTCAAATATAAATGTTTTGTGGTTACGGGTTCTTCGTATACAATCTTATAAGATGTTTTGGGATTCCTTTATGTCCTTAATCTTTTCAGTCCATAATCCCTTTTACATTCTAAAATACCTTCAAAGGCCTATAAAAGCTTTGTTAGTTTCTGGATTAAATCTAACTTTTTGTTTTGACGTAAATATACCATGTGTTCAACATTGGCTTCGTCTAAGTATGTTCTAGCAGAATTATCAGAGATATTCAGCTATTGATTGTTTAACATGCTACTGTTTATCTTGAAGTCAGCGTTAGTCAGACTAATTCCTCGATAACTGTTTACATAGTTTCTATTACCTTTCTGAAAACCGAAATAACTTTTGATTTATTCTACTCCTTGAACAAGTGTTTCTAATTTTGCTTAATAAAATTAGGAAGTCTTAAATCAAATAGCTGTACCTCCATACTTTATAAGAACAGAGGTAACAACATCTAATCCTGTAGCTCTCTGTAGCTCTTTTTTTTTTTGCTTCCCCTATGTCAGTTTAAGTTAATATAACTATTTTGGTGTGTTAGTCGCCATAATTTGAACGCTCATTGCCCATTAAGGAACCAAACCAAAGACATGAATCACACTGTTCTTTCATCCCACACCGGACGTGTCTTACCATTGCGCATCTGTTATTACTCTACACTAAATCTTGCTGTATCCTTTTCTGTCTTAGTCAAGTGTCTCATTAATTTATAAGCAATAAGGTTCTCACCCTCTCGCATTATCACTGATTAACCGGTTCCATGAGCTGTATTTTGACTGTTTTGTGCTGTATTATATTCTTCATGGGTTTTTTCAGTTGGCAATTGCAACAAAAGTTATAAGTATTGTCACTTCCTACCTCACAGCCTTAAAGCCTAGTTTCTTTTTTTATTTTCCGTATTGGTTTTCTTGCAAAACGTCTCTTAAAAATCATCATTTTTTTTTTTATTCTGCAAGGTTAGACATGTTTCTTGTCTGCAGTTTCTCGATCCCATAACTACATGCTTTTTTCCTGAATTAAGAGAACATTGTACTTGTACTCTCGCTTTAGTTTTGCTCGGTTCTGTTTACTTCACCTTGCATTTTGGAGCACACTCAAAGTAATCTGAACGTATATCATAACCTCTAAATCTCGTGTCTTCCTGTAAATACTTCTACCTTCCTGTCTTCTATTCTTTTGAACATGAACACTCATGAACAATGTTATGTTTCATTCTATCCCTTCGCCTTTAGTTGTGCGCACACCACAATAATTTAGTGTATCATAAAAAGCTACAATTTAGTACAAATATGGGACTATAATCATTTGGACGATTTTAATTATTTTTGTATGCAAATATTAAACTTAACCCAATGTACGCATGTACATTAATTAATAGCGCCTGTTGCACGTTTAAGACAAGCTTGTTCAGTTTATGTAATAGAAATTATTAATTGGATTATTGAAGTAAATACATTGAGATCATAATGATCCAGAGAACAAACCTTTGGAAACGTGCCCAGACGGTAAAATTCTAACACGTACATGGAACTGCAAGAACTTAGTACTACACAGAGTATTACGCGCTTCCGCGTATGTGTGTTATGTCTTTTGGTTTAACATAACTCATGGTGTTGGTCAAGTCTAAATACCAATTCGTCTGTCATCCATTCACCGACCCTCAAATACCAAGTTATTTGGAGGCTGAAGCGACTGTCGTATGTCGTTCAAACGGACGATACCAAGGTACTCAAGAAGTTACACGTGTACAAGCGCAGTACGGGACGTACAGGGAGGCCAAAATTTGATGGCAGAGAATTCAGAGCATATTGGATGACGAGATTAAGACCTACTCTCAGGACGGCAGATTAAATGCGGCTACAGGTCCAGTGTACCAATGAAAAGTTTTTAAAAAGAATAGTTTGTAAAATAATGCGATTTTTATGGGTTTTACGATCCGGCGCGTGTGGCTCTGATTTACGTGGTATTTTCGTTTGTAACACAACACTATTTCACAACTTCCCATTGCTAGTTTTGTTTTAGTAAGAAGACAATCCTTCTTCCAAGTTATAAATCTAATTGTGTTATTTTTATTCGCAGATATTGTAATATCAATCAAATTTATTCGGCCAATTAAAAGTGTAGTGCTAAAAAACATGTACGCTATAAAAATATCTCTAAAATATTTGCTTTATCAGGTTCTCATTTTGTTTTAAACAAACAAAAATTGTAATCCGAGTTTTCTACTAATTTACAGATTTGTATTTAAGAGGCAGTATTAAAACCATGATTTTATTTATAAAGGATTGTGGCTTTAAAAATTAACTGTTCTTTTCATTGTATAGACTACTTATTTAAACATTTTCTAACGAGTAATTTTCTACGAATTTTGGACACTAATTACCGCTCTTGCTCTCACAAAGACCAAATTACATGTTTAAAAATTTGTTTCATATTTAAAATGTAAATTAAAAAAAATTAAAACCTGTTTATTACAAACTTGTGGTTTTTAAATACATTTTCGACCCCTTCTTTTTTCTCTTTTCCTATTCTTTTGTTCTTTATGTTTCGATTTCATTTATTTCTTCTGTTCTTGACATGCGATTAAATTCAATGTCATTTTCTTCGTTTTCTTCTTGTTTTATTTCTTATTCCTTCAAACACAAAACTAGGACAAATTTCAGATTTCTTCTGACACTGTGGCCACAGCAATTCACTTTGAAGCACGTTTTGCTTTAGTATGTTTACTCCATATTCAGCCATGTTAACTATTATTTGCATCTTCAGTCTCATCTTCGCTACCGTTGCAGTAGATATTTATATCTCAAGCTCTGACACCTTGGAGTAATGTAATATAAACCTAGAGTGTTTATTGGTGTTTCGACTCGTGGATGCCTGAAACTTCAACATTATTTGTAATGCACCATTTACTGAATGCTGTTTAAAATATGTACTATGTTTGATAATGTATTTTATATATTACATGTGTGAATGCATGTTGTTTAAATTATGTTTCACTTCTATTTAAAACATATATTAATAAATTATTTACCTTCTATTATCCGCCGTGTGATTTCTTCTAACTTCGTCTATGACGCGTTCAGAGCTTATGCTCCATCATCAGATATTAAATAAAGATAAAACTATCACTCTTGCGAGATCGTTATGTAGTAAAAAATGACAAAATTTGCATGTGAACCGTACGCGGATTTGGGTGCGCACCCAAAATTCACACGAGATATATAAGGAAGAATGCAGGATCACATGAGATTTAGAAGAATTTTTTTTAATATTAGTAAAGCAAATAAAAGATTATAGCATAAAATAATGTCATTAATATTTCCCCGTTTAGGCCCCTTATCTTAATCAAATCAACAGGTATCTTATTTTCCTTAGCGTTAGATGTTTGGTAGCCTCGTCACATTTGATCAGCCGTTAAGTAACAATAATTAACGAAGACTCCGGAATGGAAAACATCTCTTACTATATTATTCAGTCCGCATCTCTTACCAATATCCTGTCTACAATACATTTTTCTAAACACTGAATTCAATTTAAATTTCATTATTTATATGAATTCAAACCCTTTAATTCCCATCGTTTTAAATGTGGACGCAAAATTCAAACAAATAACATCATTTGAATCTTGTAATCTATCTCCATGTCATTGTCATGTTTCGTCACCAGCAGATTTGAAAGGAAACAAAATTATTTGGAATGGTGAAATATAAAATTACAGTACCTGTATAATTAGCGAGACCGGCCGAATAATTATGTTACCCAGCATGCTGGCGGCTAAGTCATATTTATGACGTTACATTCAAGTTGAAATAAACTTGCTATAGTAATAGTGTTTTCGTCATAAATTTTCGTCGACGAGGCAAAATTACATAGGTATATAGTTTCGATGAATTCTTTTTTTGTTTTGACTCATGTTGGCTTTGCCCATCACGACTAACTACACTTCGTGTAACAGTAAAATATGAAAACCCGTTAAGTGCCAGCAACGAAGGAAATACTAAACAAACATGAAATGTGTATATGGAGTAATAAATTTGGAAGAAGGTTAATACAAAATTCTGTGTATTACAAAATACACAGAACAAGTAATTATAGAAAAACGACTGAGAAGGTTCGGTCACATCGTGACAATGACTGAGGAAAAGATGACTCAAAGAGTGTATGAGGTGGGGCCAAAAAAGAATAGAAACAGAGCAACCAAAGTAATATGACAGGGTAAAAATTCACACGAGATATATAAGGAAGAATGCAGGTGGGAATAATGAAAATAAAACAGGATAGGATGATACGGAAAGAAATATGGAAAAGAAACTCATACTTCCCTCTACAAAACGACTGCCACCCACAAGGATATATTGGTCCCTCGATGTTTGGTGGCCAGTTGGGGATCATAATAAACGATTGTTTTTATTTGTGTGTGTGTGTGTGTGTGTGTGTGTGTGTGTGTGTGTGTGTGTGTGTGTGTGTTTATCATATAATACTCATTCGCCTTTGTGTGTTACGTGTTTGATTAATGTCAAGTTCTTAAATCTAGAAATGTGTGTTTTGTCCATTAGTCAGATACCAATTTTTTAATGTTTTTTTTTAATTGGTAACACAACCGACAGCATTTTTAATACAATGAACGAACATATGACACGATAATCAGAAATACTTATTATTTAACAATAAATATTTAAATATATGTTTTATAATAAGTTACAATCAGAGTATTTAGTACGCTTGACAGGCTTGCATAATCCTCTGCCATAAAACTTCTTCCTTGTGTTGTATTTGATACATTCAAACTAAAGCAAATCACAATAATGATTTGGACATTTATTTATGAAAATGTCAGCTATTAATTTAAAAGATTAAATATGTATACTGCATCGTTACAAATAATATTATGATGAATACAATTCTGTGTTTATACTGTATTGTATAAACCACCGTTTAGGTTGTAGGCTTTTGTGTGTTCGTTACGTTAACACTATATACTTGTTCCACAATAAACTTTTTTGAGGAGTGAAACGTTGATGCCACGAAATAATTTATTAAAATATTGAAAAGAATAAGTCATTGATTTATTATTACTACGTTAAAAAATTAATTAAAGATCAAAAATTAAAAATGTAAATTCAGAATATTTCCTTTTATAAGAATATATAATGACAACATATTGAATCTCTTATATGTAATTCTCAACAATAGCATATAAACAAAAAACATTAAAAAACATATTAAAAACAAAGTATAAAATTTTATAAATTGCTTGGGTGTCTGACAAGAGTCAGCTTTGAATCGTTACTTAAATTTTTAAATCATAGAAAATCATTTACAAAAATAGTATCATATTTATTAAATTAAATTAACATTTTGCAAATAATATTTTTATAATATAATATTTACTTAAAGTTAAAATTATTATTATTTAACTAGAAAATCTATTTTCTTATCTATGTTAAAAAAATAATAATTGTTCTTTTGTCACTTGTGCATTTTGTTGAGTTACCTTTGCGAAGCTGTTATTTTGCGCGCGCGCACATATGTGTGCACAGGGGCGAACGTAGGGGGTGATATGAGGGATATATCCCCCACCTGAAATCCGAAAATGTTGGAGCAAAAATTTTAGACTGGTTGCGTGTTTTTTTAATGTAATTGAAAATGACTGACAATCATTATATTTTTTAACAAAATTATTTATCATTATTTTACATGCTGTAAAATTTATATCCACAATCCTCTACGATGCATTTATATCCACAGCAGTTATATGCATGCTGCTAACCCTTACTTTCTTCACTTTCTTAATTTTAACGTCCTCTTTAAAGTATTTATATTCCACAGAAAGGTATTATTAGGCTTGCAAGACAAACTGGAAGCCTTTCTGATGCATGTTTTTAATTTATTTAAATGAAATTAGTGAATTACATCTATTGTTTGCATATTAGTTTTAATTTTTGGTACGATTTTTATTATGACATGAGAAAAACAATACTCTAAGAAAACGATATGTGGTTGAATAAACTCCACCCCCCACCACCCGAAATGAAATCCTAGGTGTTTATGCCCCTGTGTGTGTATGCGGTATACGCCACCTCCAGGATGTGAATGATAACGACGACGATGACGACGACGACGACGACGATGATGATGATGATGATGATGATGATGATGATGATGATGATGTCCTGATTCCCTTCCAGATCGTTAGCTGCCTTTACTATTGCATCATGATGATGTGATGATGATCCTTCGTCAGTCGTGGTTTCTTCTGTTTATTGTTTGATGATGCTAATGGCGATTCTCTGTCGCTAATCAAACCGACATAGTGTTCCCGTCAGAAAGTGATTAGCGTCTGCCCCTCGTTCAAGACTGGAGGTATTTATAATATGGTGTAATTCTGACATGTCAGATATCGAAATATTCCGTTTCTAGATGTTGTAAGCAAACGACGGGTACCGGTCGTCTTATAACCGTTTAGAGTTTGTAATTTTTATTGTAGTTTAATTTTTTATCTTTTGAAGTTCGATTTTAGTTTTATTATTTTTTATTGATTTATTCAATTAAATTCAATCGTTCATTGAATCCAATGTAAATAAATCCGATGAATGCACTGGAAGTTAGTTAGCGAAGTCTTTTAAACGTCGGTTAATTTATTTTAATTTGATATTCTTCCGTCGACTAGGCGAATTGGTGACGTAGAATCCTCGCTGAAAGCATAAATATTTGGTGAGAAATGATCACTTACTTGTAGTGAGTCTTGGCGATCTTGCAGGGTCGATATAGCAATCTAATCTGTAGATTGACTTACCGTATTCAAATTCGAGTCGTTCACCTATTCTGAAAACCCTAGTCTACTGAAATGAACTAACTGACTCCGTTTCCTCGTAAGAAAGTGATAATTATTCTTTTTAACACTTTTTTTTAATGATCCAAAGTATCATTAACCATTTTAGTTCAAAATTAAGTAACATTAGTTGTTTGTTTCATAAAAATTGCTATGGATTATACACTTAGCAATCCTTATTAACGCACTGTTACACTTAAATCATCTTCAATACTAGTGTAGTTATGTTGGCACAAATTTAGGTTATGTTGCTTTGTTGACAACGGTGACGCGCACAAATTATGTAAACAGCTGTTTCCTTGCGGTGTCGAGTAGCCGTCTGCTCTCCTCTAAAGTTGATTAAAAAGTGTCTCGAAATGGCATCCCAATCTGCCGTTCCGTCCTGTGATCGTTGTAAAATTGGCTAATTTCTTGGATCTGATTGGTTGACGATCTTTAATTTGATGCACATACTCCCTCCGCGCAATATTTTAATTGTTGTTCTTAGCGTGGGGAGTCTGGGTTTGAGATTATAAACATTTGCTCGATTTGACACAAATATTTTATAATAGTAATAACTTTCTTATTATGGCATAGATTTAAAATCTAAGCTTATCACTGTATTGGTAACACTTGGCTCTTTATTTAGAGTCTACTCATGGTGTGCTTTCGTTCATTATCAAGGGAGTTAATGTTTGAGATTATGGCATTACACTATTCACTATTAATTGTATTTATTCTTAAATTAAAACTATTTAATGGCAATCATATCTCCTTCTGAGCATGCCTTCCATGTCCTTCAACACTTCTCACTTATTTGTTACTTATATCTATTGACAAAATATAGTTCTTATGCTACCATTGATTTAGCCTAAGAGTCTATTAATTGTATTTACAAATTATTTATTATTAAAGGTATCTGGGTAACTTCTGTATTGCCCCAGTTGTAAACATTGAGTTGTTACAACTACTGTTTGTCTTTGTTTGTTGGAATATATCGTTGTTCCTTGGAATTTTTGTCATTAATATGACCTCTATATGGCATTATGAAGTGTACCTTTAATTTAACTCTTATTTGGGAATGTAGTGTCTTTTCAGACCTTTATTTAGTTTAGAATAGTTTACTAGTAGTAGTATATTGATAGTTAGTCTTGTGTTTTTAACACACTAGTCTGTCCCTTAGCGCATTGGATAATATTAGTTACATCTGGTGTCCTATGACAGGTGTGCTTATTTATTCTTATTACACATTATGTCCTTGCTTATAATTCTTTTATGCTATTATAATAGTTACCTTATATCTTACTTATTACATAGGTATCCTTCTGTTATTCCTATTTAGCATTACAATGTGGTTTTGTCTATGTTTCACATAGTGAATCTCATTTTGGCTGGTTTTGTTCACTTTCCTTACTTGAATTCTTAGATAAAGATTACTCTTGGTATCTGATATTGGTATTGGTAGAAACATTATTACTTCTACTTGATTTGGGGTACAAAATATTTTAGTTTAGATATGTTTTACCTACTATTAAATATGAAATTAGGTGGAAAGTACCTGTATCGAGGTTATGTGGTTTTATTATTTGTAGCAACAATGGGTGTATTGAGTTGATACAAATTTACATTTTTAACCTTGTTTTTTCAAGTCTAATGTTATTAATGACAACTGGTAATTTATTATTTAGTTCTTTTTCCTATCTTACATGATTTTTTGGTTACTTGACTAACAATTACTGTAATTATGAGACAATTCTAATTCTCCTTTATATTACATTGATGCTGTGCATAATATGTCATTATGCTTTTATTTACAGCTTCTTTTATGTTAACATTATTGTTACTTCCACTCTTTGCCTAATATAGGATGTCCTACTCATTTACAATATTATTAGTTACATATGGGTCATCTAAGTTAGTCAGTTATTGTCTATATTTTCAATCTTTAAGTTCTTCAGTTATTATTTATACGGGTAAGATGTTAATCTATAGTTGACTGGCTCTTGGAATCTATATTTTATGCCATGGTTGTTATGTGTCTTTCTCGTAGTATGTTTCTTCCTTGTTTTCATTTGTTCCTTACTGACCGAAACTATTTGGTTATTGGTTCCTGTGGTATAATCACTGTTTGCTGTATCTTCTTTCTTCTTATATGTTATTGTTATTGTTATTGTTATTTACCATTACATTTTATTAACTCCTGTGTTGTGAGTTTATTCTTCTTGGTGAGTTGCTCATGTAGTTTCATTCTTGGCATTTTAGATTAAATAATTGGTGTGTCTTGTTGACTCAATTATTCTGACATGTGTTAATATTTTGGTTACTTAAATATTGGGCTCATATGTCTTGTTACAATGTTCAGTTTAGTCAGTTCATGAATAGACCTATTCAACTCATTACTTTTCATCTGTTTTTGCAATAACGGTAAATTTAAAGTTTAAGCTAGAAATCGCATTAAATTCGTACTATTCCACATGTTATTTGCACAACTGTTGATTGTTATTTAATAACGTTCGTAATTAATTTAGTTTATATAACTCTGGTATCATTGAACTTTTTGTAATAATCTTACATCGACACACGCGTCTAAATACAATTCATCCATGGCGTTGTCTGAATTGCAAAGTATAATTTGTAAAATGCAAATTTCGTTAAATAACCAACCATCTCTAATGATTGTTATTAATTCACGTTTGCCCCAGAGTTCATTAACACAGTTAAATACACGCGTAAACAGAGATTCCACCTATTCATACAGAAATTGCCTGTTTATGCCGGTAGAACCCACACATGCGCGTTACACTGTTCACACATACAGCTTACATCGACAGGTGTTCATTATTTGACAGGCTGCAACCGGTAAACTTTGCCTGTACATACACGTAACCTTAAAAATATTTCTAACAATTTATGAGTATTAATTATTTTCAAAAAATGAAAATTGGTAAATATGCAAATATATATTGCAACGATACAGCCATATGCTGTATTAAGCATTGATTTAAATAAATATAAAATTTGTAAATTATTATAAGTCTGGGGTAAATGGACAGGTCTGGGATTGTAAAAATGTCGGACACGCTGTCCGTCGGCAGAACAGTTTATTTTGTTATAAGTCTCATCTATGAACGAATAAAGATGATCAGTAATTATGTTTACAAAATTACGGGAAACGTAGAGTACCGGGACCGTTTAAGTCAGCAACAGTATCAACAGAGAAGCTACAAGAGCGACACGAGATGCTAGACGTTAGGAGATGCTTTTGAAACGCGTAACAGCCGTACGAGATCCACCTCGCAGCAGATAGTAATTCTCTGGGACGGACCACACACTACTGGAGAACGACGCTGGACTCTGGACATATCCAGGAACACACCAAGCCAGAAGTAACGGAACTCTGGACAACGCTGGACCCCGTCAATAAGTCGTAAGGTCATCGAAACTCGAGGTGACATGCATAATGCATTTTTAAATGATTCTTTTAAAAGAGCTCGTAAAGACTATATAAAGAGACAATGAATTAAAACAAAAAAAAGGTTTATAATTAGAAATAATGTAATAGAGTCTTAGGTAAATGTTTTAGTCGTAAGAATGAGCGATCGCATATAAAGAAATATAAAAAAAGAGAGTTTAATTTTGAGATAGTATATTTTTTTGTATCAAAGTAAAATAATTGAAATGATTTGATATTTGCAGTTTGTAGAAGAGAATAATTTAAAATTTTTAATATGAAACAAATGCCAGTCTAAGAGTAAATAATATAATTTTGAATTTAAATTTTAAAAACATTGGTATAGACTGAGCAAGCTGAGGTCAGATCTGAGTAAATAAATTCAATTAAAATTATATTTAAATTTTATTTCGTTTTAGTAAATCATATTGCATAAATGTCTATATTAAGGTTATTAACATGTCTAGATGTAAGAGTGTTTTAAATGTGTGTAACTTAAGAGATTAAGAGATAAACACTTAATAACGAGTGATATCTTGATCGAAGATTATTAACAATGTTTATTATTTATAATGCTTGTTAAAACAATAAACATGAAATTTTAACTACTCATCAATCTACTACTCTTATTATAGTTACATCTGGTATCACTATACAACCTGCATACATAAAAGGTATCGTTATGTAACACATAAAATTGTGACGTAGTATAATTGTTGCACCCCACGAACAAAGGGGCTCCACAAAATAAATTATATGATATGCATCGTTGTAATATATTGTTGCAATATATAGCAAAATTTAAAGCTGAGAAAAATGTTATTAAAAAAAATAAAAACTAATTAAACTTCTGCATTTGCAAAAAGGATTTACGGTATTTTTCAGCAGTAAGTGCTTATTATATGATCCGTTTGTGCTTATTTTTAAGCTCTAGATCTGAGTTTATTACAAAGGTTGTAATACATACGGGGATAGAATTACGCAAAAATATGCAACGATGTTGACTATCAGCACAATGTGATTATATGATTTATGCGACTTCGGTGCCAAGACATTTATTGTTTAATGTCTCTAGACATAATTACATTTAATATAACGCACTGAGACGACCGATTTAATCTGTGTAAATTGTAAACATGTCGGAAAGGAGAAATTATTACTTTTCACTGGCGTATTCAGCAACCGGTTCCCAAAATGCCTTTTATCGATTCTGTCGGTCGTTAGTGCACGTGTTGGGCCTCTCTATTTGTCTGCGTGTTTGGTTCTGCAAAACCTCAAATATATTTCCGTTAGTAGATTGGTATTCAGATGGAGTAGGCGAGCTGTAACAGATTACTAGTCAGAAATTCGCCGCCAATAAATCTGGCGTCCACCGAATAAGTAATTTCACCCCACTTATTGCCGGCCCACGTTAATCCCAACTCGTTTACATACATAAGTTAACGTCTTTGCCGTTATGTGACGTTGCGTTACGTTTGTAAAGCCGTAACTTCAAGTGTTTTCAACTAAGCGGGTGAGAAAGCTAACTGTATGGAAACAATCGTTATATATATTTATTTATTTATTATTATTTATTTAGTTATATTTACATAAATAAAACTAACAAAGACACAGACACATACAGCAAGACAGGGGTTTATAAATTAAACTGGAATGACTGTCACCAGTTCTACATCGGCCAGACGGGAAGATCTTTTTCCTCTAGATATTCTGAACATTTAAAAGACCTCACCACAAACTACATACATTCCACATTTGCCACACATTTACAAAACGAAAACCACAGTTACACAAACATAGAGCACAACATGGAAATACTACACTACTTACATAAAAGTAGAAAACTAAACACAGCAGAACAATTTGAAATATACAGATATCACACACTACAACCAAACAACATATTAAACGAACAATTACATTATAGATCACACATACTTTTCGATACACTGATTCCAACATAAAATTCGAATCCCAGCGCCAATTCCCTCCCACCAGCAACCCCCACCACACACACCTACATCCCATAACCGTTACCATACAAACATTCAGTATTTAAATCCAATTGAAGAAGACGAATACCTCGATCACCACGTCGAAACGTCTGGGTAACAAAACCAAAAAGTAAGTGTTCATAGTGGAAGTTTAATATATATATATATATATATATATATATATATATATATATTGCGACAGTACAAATAAGTGATGTACTGAGCATTGAATATAAAAATTTAAATATACCTAATAAACTGTAAATAATTAATAATGTATTAGAAATAAGCATGTCAGGGATTGCAAGCTTGGCTCAGACAAAAATATGAACAGGTGTTTCGACCTGAATCGACGTGCACACACACACAAATGTAACTGAAAGTATGTACACCAGTATTTTGCTAGTGTGTGTGAACGCAGGTCTATGCAGGCGAGTTTACCACCCCAAGATGAATAATTGCATAATTACTGTTTTTCCGTAATTATTCATAAACTATAATTAAGAAGTAAAATCCAAAAACACAATAAAATGTAAGAAAATTTACTAAATACTGTGTACGAAAACCATTTGAAAGTGCCACACCGTACGAGTGTAATAGTGAAATAACTGTGTACAAATCGAAAGGGTTAAGTTGCAATGTCCAAAATTACAGTGAACATGTGTTGTAAAAATAGTTATAAGATAAGTATAAGAGTATACTTACAGGACTCTGCAATTCGCATAAATACAAGAAATAGCGAAATTGACAAGGAGTGGGGGAACTGAACCCAGAAACAATTTCAGACATGTCGATTTCGTACCACTGCAGGTGTTAACCAAGACATGGGTATAAATAGGACACACAAGCTACAGTGGTTCTCTTTCTTAAATCATCCACGGTGCAGCGGGAGCTTCTGCCCGTCCGCACAGAATATTTAAATTTTTGTTAATAATTTCATCCTTCCAGTTACATACAGTTATGTAACTGGATTGTAAAACAAACAATATTTAAGTAGTAACAAAATTACATAAGAAGATCCACATCAGAAGATGACGTCCGAAACAACACGAGGAGAAGTTCCAGAGAGCGATACGACGCTGGACAGAGAGAGAGTCGACGCTGGACAAGAGGAGAAGAGAAAGACGACGCTGGACAGAGAGAGAGTCGACGCTGGACAAGAGAGGAATCGACGCTGGACAAGAGGAGAAGAGAGAGGCGACGCTGGACAAGAGGAGAAGAGAGAGTGATGCTGAAGTTCGAGACGAGGACGATTACAGAGGGATCCAATGATTGAGTATGATTGACGACGATAAGGTGATAAACAACTTATTTATCTCTTAATCGAACAATTAACGTAAAGACAATTAAGGACATTCTTGTTCTATTTAAAAGTAAGAGTCAATGTTTATTGTAAAATTTGAATTAAAATCATAGATGTTATTGAAATAAGATTAACGTAAACAAGAGCTCAAATTAGTATTGAAATGAAAAGAATACAAAGCATTTAAGTAAAAATTAGCGTTAAATATAAATCAGTACTGAGAAACAAAAGATAAATTCAGTAACTATTGATATTTTTGAGTTACATTGCAATATATAAGAAAATATTTAAATATTGATATTTTGAAACACACTAATTGTCTGAGTAGTCTGGAAATGAGATATTTCGTTAATAAAATAATTAGTAGAATAGAATATTTAGTCAGTAAGGATGTATATAGCATAAGCCTTACGGCATAATACCGAAATAATAACGAATGTTTTAAGTCGAAGTAAGTGCCATGTGCACAATTTTATTAATATCAAATAAATTTGAAATACCGTTACAAGTTACATAGAGTTCTTATTACAGATACACCTGAAACCCAAATTAAATGTTATATTGTTACATAATTTGTCGCTCTTGAACGTGAGGCCAGTCACGCCTATTTTTATGTATATCGTATCGTTGCATAAGAAATATCGCTTCCAACGTGGGGCATCACAGATTTATATTATATTTACTTATGCAGTTGTATCGTTATATGAAATTTGTCGCCCTGGACGTGGGGTACGACATGCCTAAATTTGTGTACAAAAATTTGTTACATAAATTGTAGCCCATGAACGTATGGCCCGATCCCCACCATTTAACTATTAAAATTTTTTATGTAGAAAAATGGTTGCTCTAAAATATTAAGAGTGTGTTAAATGAAAAATGTATAATATGTAATAATTATTTATATTAAACAGTAACTGAATGTAATGTTAATTGTTGTGTAATCACACAGCTGGCGCCCACGGATAATATTGTTTGTCTATGTAACATGTGTAACTGTATTGAGTATTAATAATAACTACCAGTAAACTTAGAGAAATAGAAACACGTACTGTAGTTATTGAGAATAAAATTGAAGAAACTACGAAGGACCGTTCGGGAGACGTATCACATATGAAAGAAGAAATTCAAAAGGAAATGAACCAGCTACGAAGTGAGTTAAGAAGACGACAGAACCAAATGACCATATTTCCTACACCAACGGAAGAAAGGAGCAGACTTAAGTTCTCAGGTGGTAAAGGGGAGAACAGTATGGAATTCCTAGCTAGAGTAGAGAAGGAAATAGAAAAAATTGGGAGTGCAATAAATGACGACGAGAAGGTAGACTTCGTCACGCGATATCTTAGAGATTCAGCCAGCCAATGGTACTCTATTATTAGAGATAACGTCAGTACATATCAGCAGTTTCGGGAGGCATTCGAGAACCGATACTGGAATCTACATACCCAACGACAATTACGGGATCAACTCGAGTATGGAAAGTTCAATGCACAAGGACAGCAGAGTATTGAACAATACACAATTACGCAAATAGAACGTGTAAAGCATCTTAAACCTAAATTCTCAGAATACGAAATTGTTTCAAAATTATCTTACCATTTTCAGCGAGATATCCAGTTAGCAGTTTATACGCAAGGAATTAAAACCATAGAAGAATTTTTAATCCTTGTAACACAGTCAGAGAATATCAATAAAGGTAAGAACACACAATACTGGGAACAAAAACACGCAAATCACCACCATAATTATATCAGAGATGACAAGAAAGCAATACAAAACACTACACCGCACCGTGATAATTATAAAATAAATTATTCGCCACCAATGTACAACACTACAACACACACAGCTAAAGAGACTGAACAAAATAATACAGCTAAACGGCAAGGAGACGTTGTATTGTCGTCCAATCGTAAACAGTTTTCAAAACCAGCTGACAAACGCGTTACCGCAGTACGAGGGTACGATGAGAAAAAATTGAAGAGAAATGGACGAGAAATGAATGAGATGGAGACAGTAACATTCCACAGCCGACCGTCTACATCAAAGGCGTCACAATGACTGAATAAACGGAAGCAAAAGTATAAAATAAACAACATATACCCCTGCGATATTAGGGAGGAATTATTAAACAATGAACAGGATATAAAGCGAGACGCGCAGCAAACACAATGCCCTATTGTGACAGTGAGTATAAACAGGTGTAAAATACGGATGCTAATTGACACTGGCAGCCAACTATCAGTTCTTAACGCTGCATGGGTCCAACGCAATAAGAAATATTTTTAAAATACTGCAATTTTGCCCGTAAATAATTTAGATATTACAACAGCTACCAATAAAAAAGAAAGAGTTAAACAACAAGCATATGTAACTCTAACATACAAAAAAAACAGAATTAGAACACCCCATGATAATTATGCATAAGTTGATTTATGATGGAATTTTACGTATCGATATACTAAATGCAATAAATGCTAAAATTAATGTTAATGATAATACAATTGTGTGTAATTACAAATATGTTCAATATGAATTAATGATGAACAGCGTAGAAGAAGAGTGCAAGGTAAGTGAAACACCTGTTACTTTGTACAAGCCACAGATACAGTATGGTCCAACTCGACATTTGAATGCGGTAGATGAAGGGATGACGATACAGGAAGAAGAGAAACTGCACGAATTAATAGAAGAATACAGTGATGTATTTAGTGAAGTATCGACGCAGACGACAGTATACGAACACTCTATAGTTGTGTCAGACCCTACGAAAGTCATTAGGAAGACATACCCTATCCCAATGCGATATGAGGAAGAGGTTGAACTGGAAATTCGGCGTATGATCGAAAGTGGAGTCATAGAGCGATCGAACAGCAACTTCCTGAATCCTCTAGTGGTAGTGAAGAAGAAAAATGGTGAAATACGTCTATGCCTTGACATGAGGGAGCTGAACAGCGTTGTATTAAAACAGTATGACTGTGCACCAACTGCGGATGAATTATTTACTAAATGTGAAGGAGCAAGGTATCTGACGAAGCTAGATTTACGCTCAAGTTTCTGGCAGATTCCAATTCGTGAAGAGAATAGAAAGTACACTGCTTTCCTGTATAAAAATAAATGCTACCAACACAGGGTAGTACCCTTCGTATTAAGCACGAGTTTAGCAGCCATCGTAAAGTGTCTAGAAAGAGCCCTAGGACCTGAAGTGGAACCCTACACCATGATATTTGTAGATGATATCTTAGTTGTATCTAAAACGTTAGACGAACATATAAAACATCTAAGCACGATATTCCACAAGTTTAGGCAAGCGAACATATCCCTTAACCTAGACAAATGTGAATTTATCAAATCCCCTATCCAATTCCTAGGTCACATTATTTCATCCTCTGGTATTCAACCCGATCCTATCAAAATTTCCAGCATAACTAATTCCCCTATACCCGGAAATCTCAAAGAGTTAAGAGCATTCTTAGGACTCACAGGATACTACAGAAGATTCTCACCGTTATATGCAAGGTACACGCAACAGCTTCTAGAGCTGACGAAGAAAGAAAAAAAATGGAAGTGGGAGAAGGAACATCAAGATGCCTTTAACCAAGTGAAAGAGATGTTCATCGAAAATATTATGTTACATCATCGTCAACGAGAAGGAAAATTCGTAATATACTCCGATGCTAGTGAGTACGCAGTAGGAAGTATACTGTATCAACAAAATACTATGGGAGAGCACCGAGTTATTGCCTACGCCAGTAGAGTCTTCAAAGGAGCTGAAAAACACTACTCCACATCAGAAAAAGAAATACTTGCTATAGTATACGCTCTGAAGCAATTCAGATATTATGTTTATGGTACTCATTTTGAGATACATACTGACCACCGAGCATTATCATTTCTATTGAAATGCAAAATAACAAATGCCCGATTATTAAGATGGATTTTAGCCATTAGCGAATACTCATTCACCATTAAATACTGTAAAGGTAAAGACAACATTATAGCTGATACACTAAGCCGATACATCGAAGAAGAATGTGAAGAAGTTTATGAGAGCGAAAAGAAAGAAGTACGATTGTTATCAATTAAATTCAAAGAGAATGATGAAGTAAAACAAATGCTAAAAAATGTAGCACAACAACAAGATTTGGACGTGACAATAAGGGAGATGAAGGACTAAGAACAGCTACCAAATCATTATAAGGTACTTAATGGAATTCTTTTCAGGTTAGTAAGACAAGACTGGAAGATAGTACTAACGAATGACATGTTACAAAAATTAATTCAACCAGCACATGAGAGTTTAGCACATGCTGCCGCTTTGAAATGTTATCTGAGTCTACGAGAAGATTTTACGATTAATAATATGTATCGAAAGATAAAGAAGGAGGTAAAGAAGGGTTATGAGTGTCAAACGGCGAAAGGGCCGAATTTACACACATATGTAGGAATGCAAAGTATACAGAAGGAGAACAAAGGAGAGCTAATTGCAGTGGATTTTCTGGGACCATTACCACGATCAAGTCGTGGTGTGAAGCACATATTGGTATGTATCGATGTGTTTTCCAAGGCAGTCCGACTGTACCCAATTATGCGACCCACAACCAAAGTTGTTCTAAAGATACTACTGCAGAAATATATTCAGTCATATGGAAAAATGAAGAATGTACTCAGTGATCAAGGTGTACAATTCCAGAGTGAAAAATGGGACAGGACTTTAAGGGAAAATGGAGTACAACCAGTACTCACATCCATAAGACATCCTCAAGGAAACCTTGCTGAGAGAGTTAACAAAGAATTAGGTAAATATTTACGAATATACTGCCATGATCAACACAATAAATGGGCAGAATATTTACCATTTCTTGGAAAAGCCATCAACGAAATTATAGTGAAGCAACAGGATATACTCCAATGGAATTAGAAGAAGATAAGAAGCCAAACAGATTTTGGACTACGTATATAAACAAACCTAATAACCAGAATGTACCTGTACCAATAAGTGTGAAAATTGAATACGCAAAGCAACGGATAAGAGAAAGAGGTAACAAGAGAGTGAAAGATTTAATCTAACTCACAAGCTACAACAATTCAACGTGGGAGAAAGTGTACTACTCAAAGCTAATCCAGTGGGAAAACGAAGTGATAATACGGCGAAGAAATTCTTCAGACTTTATAATGGACCATATACGTTAAGACAGCGAGTAGGACAACACACTTTCATCGTATATGATGAGATACAGAAGAAAGAAATTGGTAAATTCCACGCAACGACATTTAGGAAGTTCTACACATGAAAACAACGAGGTCAATGAAACCAGTCAGATCAGCTGTTTGTTGAAGCCACCCTACTACAAGGTCACGAGCAGTGAGCGTATAAAGAGGGGAGGTAAGACATTTGTATACACTCCAATTAAGGGTGAAATGACAAATATTATTCTTTATTATTTGTTACATTTTTTCTCAAGTGTAATAATAATAATAAAAAAAATTTAATAAATAAATTTATTAAAATTTTTTTTGTTACCAAGCAGAGGAATAATGCGACAGTACAAATAAGTGATGTACTGAACATTGAATATAAAAATTTAAATATACCTAATAAACTGTAAATAATTAATAATGTATTAGAAATAAGCATGTCTGGGATTGCAAGCTTGGCTCAGACAAAAATATGAACAGGTGTTTCGACCTGAATCGACGTGCACACACACACTAATGTAACTGAAAGTGTGTACACCAGTATTTTGCTAGTGTGTGTGAACGCAGGTCTATGCAGGCGAGTTTGCCACCCCAAGATGAATAATTGCATAATTACTGTTTTTCCGTAATTATTCATAAACTATAATTAAGAAGTAAAATCCAAAAACACAATAAAATGTAAGAAAATTTACTAAATACTGTGAACGAAAACCATGTGAAAGTGCCACACCGTACGAGTGTAATAGTGAAATAACTGTGTACAAATCGAAAGGGTTAAGTTGCAATGTCCAAAATTACAGTGAACATGTGTTGTAAAAATAGTTATAAGATAAGTATAAGAGTATACTTACAGGACTCTGCAATTCGCATAAATATAAGAAATAGCGAAATTGACAAGGAGTGGGGGAACTGAACCCAGAAACAATTTCAGACATGTCGATTTCGTACCACTGCAGGTGTTAACCAAGACATGGGTATAAATAGGACACACAAGCTACAGTGGTTCTCATTCTTAAATCATCCACGGTGCAGCGGGAGCTTCTGCCCGTCCGCACAGAATATTTAAATTTTTGTTAATAATTTCATCCTTCCAGTTACATACAGTTATGTAACTGGATTGTAAAACAAACAATATTTAAGTAGTAACAAAATTACATAAGAAGATCCACATCAGAAGATGACGTCCGAAACAACACGAGGAGAAGTTCCAGAGAGCGATACGACGCTGGACAGAGAGAGAGTCGACGCTGGACAAGAGGAGAAGAGAAAGACGACGCTGGACAGAGAAAGAGTCGACGCTGGACAAGAGAGGAAGTCGACGCTGGACAAGAGGAGAAGAGAGAGGCGACGCTGGACAAGAGGAGAAGAGAGAGTGATGCTGAAGTTCGAGACGAGGACGATTACAGAGGGATCCAATGATTGAGTATGATTGACGACGATAAGGTGATAAACAACTTATTTATCTCTTAATCGAACAATTAACGTAAAGACAGTTAAGGACATTCTTGTTCTATTTAAAAGTAAGAGTCAATGTTTATTGTAAAATTTGAATTAAAATCATAGATGTTATTGAAATAAGATTAACGTAAACAAGAGCTCAAATTAGTATTGAAATGAAAATAATACAAAGCATTTAAGTAAAAATTAGCGTTAAATATAAATCAGTACTGAGAAACAAAAGATAAATTCAGTAACTATTGATATTTTTGAGTTACATTGCAATATATAAGAAAATATTTAAATATTGATATTTTGAAACACACTAATTGACTGAGTAGTCTGGAAATGAGATATTTCGTTAATAAAATAATTAGTAGAATAGAATATTTAGTCAGTAAGGATGTATATAGCATAAGCCTTACGGCATAATACCGAAATAATAACGAATGTTTTAAGTCGAAGTAAGTGCCATGTGCACAATTTTATTAATATCAAATAAATTTGAAATACCGTTACAAGTTACATAGAGTTCTTATTACAGATACACCTGAAACCCAAATTAAATGTTATATTGTTACATAATTTGTCGCTCTTGAACGTGAGGCCAGTCACGCCTATTTTTATGTATATCGTATCGTTGCATAAGAAATATCGCTTCCAACGTGGGCCATCACAGATTTATATTATATTTACTTATGCAGTTGTATCGTTATAATATATATATATATATAATATTAAAAAAGTGAACGATGAGGATGTATCAACAAGATAATTATAATGGAAACAATCGTGTTTTCGTATACCAGTTCTACCAATAACGTGCTTAAAAAAAATCTAAGATAATACGCAAACAACTACAAACAAGCTACCACATTTACAGTAAATGTTGTCATAATCAGACTTTCGATACAAAGCGCTTCTACACGAAGAATAGTTGTGTCTACCGTTCAATAAATTTACTTTTACGAAATATTTAAGATTTTTATTATTTATATTTACGGACACGGTTATTTTATGAGAAATAATAGAGTTACAGGGAGGATAATTAAATAATCTACATTTTTATTGTATGCATATTTGAATTCCTCCATAGTAAATAATCGCATTAAGTTTAAAACAAGAGTAAAATTCTCTGTGGCCCTTTTACAATATTAAAATGCTTACAAATTTGTTCTCTTTCCGTATATAAACGACACGCGGTATTTTTAGTCAGATGAATTGAGTGTAAAAATCAGTGAATAGTATACAATCGTTTTACAAGTAAGTTTGTTTTACGATAAACGGTGCATTGTTTTCGCAAAGATATATGTTTTTTATTAATTTATTTATTTACTATATCATAAAGAAATTACAATAACGTCTATACTTTATTTTGTTGGCTTAGGAATTAGTTGTTAGGTTCCTGGTGTGATGAGACTTCTCCAACAAGAAGACCTCTTTTATTCTATATCAGGTCTACTGGCGAATCTCTTTTCAATCTGATGTAATTCTTCCACAAACGTATGGATGAAAGGATTAGCGAGTTTATACACGATGTTTCCTGCTTCGTTCGTGGACAACCTCTTGAACTGTTGGTAGTCGGAGATCTAAGTGTAGAATCTGGTTTGTGACGTTCCATGGCGCATTGGTTACTTCACGAAGGATTTTCAGCTGTGCACGTTGAATTATGACAATGCTGAATTTACTATCACAACCCCATAATTCTATACCGCACGTCCAAATAGAACTAATTACGTCTTTTTAAAGAAAGAGTTTGTTTTATAACCAGAGTTTAGATTTTCTACAAAGTACCCAATATAATTATTTCATCCTAAAATCAATCTGCTTACGCTTTTTCATGATATATTCCCTATAACTGAGTTTCCCATCAAAATGAACTCCTATGTACTTAACGCATGATGACCTAGGAATTTCTGCATTATTCATAAAAACGGGCGGACATTACTCTTTTCGCAAAGGGGAAGTTACATTCCATGGCTTTTAGATTTGTTGAATTTGATGTTTCACTTCCTGAGACACATTCATAATTGAAAGAGGTGATTCTGATGGTGCTATTACAGAATCCTCATGGATAGATAGGACAGTTGTTTTGTTTGCAGATGTACTGTTGTAGTGCAATCAGTTGTTGAGAGATCATACGTGAATACTAAATACAAGATGACCCCAGAACACTACTCGTGGGGACTCCAGATTTGATAGCATAGAAACCAGATGTTTCGCCACTCACTCTTTTTCTAAAATGTCTGTCTAATAAATAGGGTTTTGAAAAAATATTGTCTAGTAAAATACTGCTTGATTTCGTACAACAGGTCATCGTGCACAATTTTATTAATCGCTTGGCTCACGTCTAGGAAGGTAGTTGAACAATGCTTCTTCTCGTCTATGGCTTTGTTAATTACGTGCGCTGTACGATGGCATTGTAGGTTAGTTGACTGTTTCTGACGAAAGCCCAACTCATGAGTTGGGATAATACCAGAATAATTGCAGTGGGTCCGATATGTTCAAGAGGCAGTTTTTCTAATAATTTAGAGATGAAAGACAGGAAAGTTATCGGCCGGTTCCGGGTTTTGGAATAAGGATTATTTGAAACAAATTCAACGTCTTGAGCCAGTATTGGAGTATGATAATGGCGTTAAATATGATATTAACGTTAGTATTATTTTCTTAAAGCTCTTTTAACAATCGACAGGTTATCTTTTCGAAACCAGGAGCTTCATTGCTGTTGATTCCTTTTTTGATTCCTTTAGGTTGTATAGCTGTTATTTGTGTAGTACCTAAATTATCGTTGTTTAAATTGTTCTGAATGACTTGGTCTTGACAATTACTAAAAGGGGTCATTCCTTTATTACTCTTGGCCCATAGTGCTTTGTTTGTTATTTATGTGCTAGAACATCAATTATCAATGTGTGCACTAATAATTATTAGGTCTAAATATAAAATTAGTATTTATACAGTAAATAGTATTTTTACCTGTTGCTCACACCCGGTAAAAGTGCGCGGGTATTGTTCGGTTAAGATCTGCCGTCCTGGTGTTCTGTGTCGCTTTGCGGCCTGAAGAGGGCGGGATTGTAACGTAGCCGACAATGTTGCTAGTTAGTAGCAACCGACCACGGTCTAACAGCCCGGTTTCTTTTCAATTTAATAATTTTGACACCGGCCTGGTAAGCTTCCCTTATAGAATATTATTGAGTTAATTAGTTTTCCGCTTCCATTGTGTCGAAGATCTCAACGCGTCGCCCACGGTTTTCCTGTATTTCTGCTGTTTTCCCGAGGTATTAATGGGCATTCTCCGTCGATCCTGCTTCTGACTCCGGTTAATCGGTCAAAAAATTACGGACAATCTCTCAGAGTCTTCTATTCGTAGCACAGTAACTCGACGACTTGACGAGGTTATTTCATGTCATTCTTGATCTATAACCCAATCTAAACATATATACAAGTACTCATTAAGCATGATTGATATTGCAAGACATAATGACGTCAACTCGTGTTGCGGAAAATGAATATTAAATCTGATCCGTAAATAAGATCAATTGTCTACATTACTTATTGTATCATGCCAGCAGCAAGTGGAAGTAACTTTTGTTCATTTGTTTACATGTTTTTGTCATTTAGTTTTGTAATTTGTGTATCTCTTTAAACTATTAACAAAAACAAGAAGAGCTGTCAATAGTCAGCTCTTCATAATCTGTATGTGTGTTGTCAGCCAATTTGTTCAATGTTCGCTTAGTCGAACAGATTACAAATCTCCAATAAATTGAAAAAAAAAAATTATCTACATCCCACACATTTTCTGACGTCTTCTAACGTGTAAACAACATACTAAAAGTGACTAACGTCCGGCTGGAGAATATTCAATATACGTGGCTAAAATTATGAGTTAAACTCTATGCATTTTAAGGATTAATATTATTATATTTTCTAAAGATTAAATTAGTTGTCAATACGGTTATTTACCGTTTCCGCACGCTAATATGACTGAGTAGTGAGTCAATGAATGGAAGGAATTGTGTTTTAAACGATACATGCACTAACACACTAATTCCATATTACACAATTCTTCACAAAAACTATATTGTAGTTTATGTTACTCTCTTAATACTGTGTTAAACATTACTCTCTAACCTACTGACAGAAAATTCCTATTCTTTGACATTTTCATCAAAGACATCTATGCTTTTGGTCCATAATAAATCATGGCCGAAAGTTTAGACAGTTTATTACATATTGTAGGTTAGGTTAGGTTATGTTTTCGAGCGATATCCGCCGTCTTCAAAGGCGTACTTAGGCTGAGTTACTATCCGAGCCACCTGATAACTGCGCCAGCGGCACAGATAATTATACTAGCAAAACGTGGGAAAAACAGTCATTAATTTTCATCATACCGACTGATTAGTAGCCTCCTAGTAGTCCTCTTCAAAATTTGAATGAATACTTCTGACACGGTTGAAACCTGTTTTAGACTATTATAAACTGATTCCCAATTATCATATCAGCTTTAGAGAGGAACACTGCAAAATCGAACAGATGGACAGAATTATACAAGTTGTCAGAAACACCCTGGTAAAAATAAGTATTGCTCAGGTGCCTTCACTGACATCTTTCAAGCCTTCGATAAAATGTGGCATCACGGGTTGTGGCTCTGTTTAAACTAACGAGCCTGTCCCATCACTTCTTTCTAGTAATCAAATCCCATCTAGCAAATAGGTTTTACCCTTAAAACGTATGGATGCGTACACAGACCTGGTTACCATCAAATCGAGGCTACCTCAAGATAGTGTAATGGAACCAGTACCATACGCATTATATACAGCCGACTGGTAACACACGGCAATAATAGCGGTCCACTCGGGCCTCTCAGGCTTGCATCACTCAATCTGCAACGACAATTTGAATGTAATAAATCTCTGGACATAAAAAAATAGAAAATTAGAACCAACTCAGCCAAACCAGTCATGTGACTTTTGTTATGAAAAATGTGACTGCTCTTCTGACGGGCGCACACTTCCAAAAATAAACGAGGTGAAGCACCTGGACCTGCACATCGGCCGACGATTGACTTGACAAAAACGCATCTTTATCAGGCGAAAACTAATCAAAGTCATCTTTTTCAATTAAAAAAACCATTCTGGTTGATGGGAGAATCTCCCAAGTGACACTGGAAAATAAACTGTTACGCGTATTTACAAAGCAATCCTAAAACCTGTCTGGACTTAGCTGTGGGGAACTGCTAGTAACTCCAACATATGAATACTCAGTGGTGAAATGCTTTAAACCCAGTGACTAAGTGGACAGATTTTATTAGGTTGTGGTGACTATTATACAATAATATGTAGTTTATACAGTACACTTGATGTAACAATTTTTATCCAAATCTACAGGTCCGAAATATATCTCTGAAGAAAACACGGACATAACTCAATATTCTTATTAATGTTGTATATGCGTGTATATGTTGTTTATAATATATGTTTAAATCTAATTCCATTAAGGCTGTTGAAAAAAGAAAAATAATAAAATTTGAAAACAACTGATAAATATAAAAATTAGAAAAGATATGCAGTATCACATTAATGGAGTCATCGTATGTTATTTTCGGTTAGGGACTGCAAATACAGTAATTTCCCTGGTCAACGTATGGATATTGAAAATTATACCAAATTCAGGAAAACTGAGTACAGTATAACAGGGCGGTATTAACTATTGAATTAATTAAATTTAAATTCAAACATACACATAAATCAGCTCTAATAATTGGACGGGAAATGAGATTTCACAGCGCAGTACGGATAGGGAGAAGAAAAAATAAAACCGTAGGTGAATTCAATTATTCAAAACGACCAAATAACACTCTCCGAGAAGTTAGTAATTATTTATTTACAACCCTCTACACTATGACTTTCCATGTGTCTGTCTCTAATTAGATCAATATTTAACGCTTTATGTTGCAACACGGTTTCTTGTGTTTGTATTTGTGCGCGCGCGCGCGTGTGTGTGTGTGTGTGTTTTTGCCTTTTCGTAGGTTTATTTTCCCATTTCTGTAAGAAGGAGATACAAAAACCAACAGCGAAGTAGTCGATCAATTACTTACGTTTGCGTCTGATGGAGTTTCATTGACACTTTTTCATTGTAAATGCCCTCAAGGAGAAATTTATTACTTCTCCGCAGGTCGTTTCCATAATGGATAGGGTTTGCTGGACGGATGGACTCGTTTTGAAGCTGATAAAAGTGATCACTTTGTAAGGACGCACATCTCCAAAATTGTAAAAGATTCACGACCTACAAAATCTATATGACAGGAGAAAAATTAGGATTTTCAACTGAGGTCGCAAGACTGTGAGATGAGATGCAAGAACGATTGACGTCCTGAATTGGAAGGCGGCTACAACGGGCAAAGATCATGGGTGAGGTCATCACCTGACCCGTCTGTGACGCCCTCATAATAATGATTAGTAGAATTATCACTAACTTACAAGAGAAGCAGTTAACAAATCACTTCATTGCTTACAGTTTCTGCGGTGAAATTAAATAATAATTTGAAGAAATAAATCATCATTTATAAAATATTCAAATATAGTCAGGATTATTGTAAGTTTGGGCTTAAATATTGAGCGCGCGTGTGCATGTGCGTGTGTGCACTCGCGTCTGTCCGCACACGTAATAATTAATCTTGACTTTCTGTACAGCTAATACTTTTTTTTGCTACATAATTTACAGTATTTCTAAAGAACGATATATTTCTTACTACTTAGTCCATATCTATCAAGTTTGCATCTACATTATCGGTAGAAAGAAAATGCTTTTTGATATCAAAACGTTTTTACCTTTTGATGATCCATCAGGTCAAATTTTCATAATACATCTTAAGTACTAAAAAAATATAGTCTTGACTTAAAAGTTCTTTTATTCTGTTCCTGTTAATTTTTGTATAACCTATTATATACATTTTATTGTACAACTTATTGATATATAGGCCTACTATTTATATACTCTTGTATGCTTTCTTCCAGTACTACAGCAGTAACATTAGGCCTACATTTTTATTCTACATTTTATAAAGTAGGATAAGGTTTTACTTTCTTCTTGCATTGAAGAAAACAAATGATTCTAATTCGCCGATTAAACTAATGTAAAAATGTATTACCTTACTTCAAATCAGGACATTCAGGTTTCCCCTTGAATGGAAATATGCAATAACTACTTTAAATAGCCGCTATTTTAGGAGCTTTCGAGCCTTACTTTATTCTTAGATTTTACAAAATGTTCCCTTCTCCAAACCGATGATGAAATAACGCTTTTAAACTCTTATCGGCTCCCATTTAAAATACTAATTTGAGAACGTTTTTCTTAACAACGTTTGTTGCTAAAGTAAAATGAGAGTTATCATATCGTACACTGAATGAAAGAGGGCCATAAGTGCAAAAAATTTGGAAATTGAGTTATGGCACAATATTAACTAATTAAAGAGATTGTATTGAATACAACAGAGACGTAAGTGATATCATCAAAGATACAGTTGGTATAAAAATGTGTCCTTATGCTGTTGGAAATCTGGAACACACATTTTAATGCAATACAGCCACATTGTCACTTATGCTTGTATTGCATTAAAAGAATAAACTATATTTAGGAAGGTTTTAAACGAAGGTGGCCATAACTGCAATTGTGCCCATATATGAGAGTAGCATAGTTTTAGTTTCTTAAGCTAGCAGCACTTGTTCCCTTTCCTGCCTTTTTCTATAGCTTTCACTTTTAATAAGTATAACATATGAATAAGTTAAAGATTATTTTGTTGGGTTGTGTTGAGTTTTACAGAATGTTTTCAAACAGAACATTGCTGATTCAGGCGAAACTAAATGAAAGAAATGAGGTAAGCTTATAATATATAATATTTCTGAAACAGCCGGCTTGCTTCAAGTGTTACATAACAAAGAACAAGATGAACAGAAGACCAGAGGACAAAAACGAAAAGTAAGAGAAAATGAATGGAAGAGAAATCCAGCCAAGGTGAAAACGAATAAGGTGAGACATACATAGACTCAAAGGGTAACCATGTACAAGAAATAGTAATGAGAAAAGATTGCCAGGGGGATTTCCATTATAAATGTAAGCAAATTCAAGATGACCAACTTTCTCATATTTTTAAGACGTTTTGGAAGCTTGTAGAGATTAAAATCTATGATAATATATATCTACCTGTATGAACAGATTGAGGCTTCAATATCGGAGAGTTATAGAAGGCACTACAAGAAATGTAAATGATGAGTACCACTTTAAAGCAGATGGAGAAATATACCTTGTTTGTAAAAAATTCTTCATAGATACATTAAAAGTAGGAGACAAAATGATAAGGAATCTTATCAAGAAGACAACAGATGGAATTGTCAAAGATGAAATTGACAAACACAACAACCAACCTACACTAGAACCCACACTTAATATATAATATGTTCAAAAACATATTAATTCTGTACCACGAATTGAGTCTCATTACCTGTGCAAACAAACAAGTAGAGATATGTTAGTGGTGGAAAAACATTAGCAGATCTACACAGGTTGACAGAATTTAATATTAACTTTTTGTCCCTAGAAGATAGCAGTGTTTATTCTGTGGAAAATGTAAAAATTCATATGAAAAAGAATTTCTACAATTTTAGTATAAACATAATCGAAAATAAGTTAAATTAAGCAGAGAAGAAAAGGCTGAATGCAGCGCTTGCAAAGGAAAAGAAGTGTATCACAGCGTGCTATGATTGCAGTCCTGACAAATCTTTGTGATAACGTTTCTGTTTTATATTATAAATGGCGGCTGTCACTTCTGAATTTTACAGTTTACGGTATCGGGACAAGTACAAGACATTTTGGTATGTTTGACATGAGGGTGCTACCAAAAGGGGTTCGAATGAAATAGGTTCGTGTGTTTTTCATTTTTCATAAAATGAATGCAAAGTAAAGATGGTTGCCTTTAACTCCGACAACTGTAGAGGACAACAAAGAATAAACACATTATTGCTTTATACGTGTATGCGGTTTTTGCTTGCAATATTTCAAGCATTACACATACATTTTTAGTAACTGGTCACAACCAGAATGAAAGAGACAGTTTGCATTAATTAACAAAGAAAGCAATGGGCAATGGGCAACCAAAATCAAAACGGCTGATAAAAAAGGCAGTCCTTTTAAAGTGACAGAAATGGATACACCAGACTTGATGGATTTCAAAAATCTTCCAAAATTTTTTGGAAAATCTTTACAGTAAGCGAAAATAATGAAAAAGTTTCTTGGCTGGACATAAGACCAATCAGAGCTGAGAAAGAAAAGCCTCTTCAATTTTTCTACAAAACACGCTTCGGCAAAGATTATAAGAAAATATACACATGAAAAAATACAAGAAGCAAGCCTTCATTACCAAAACTGAATTGCGCATTTACCTCCCCAACAGGAATAACTGTTGTGTTTATTCAAGAAATGAGATTTAATACCTCTCTGCCAAAGCAGAATTATAAAGACCAATTATAAGTCATTGTGTGAAAATCTAATCTTTACGCCATAAAATTAAAAAAAAAAGATGAACATGACCTATAAAATTATTCGACATTTTGTAACGATTGAAATAATTTACATATTCAAAATAGATGTTTTGTGTATTGTTAACCGTATTATCGTTATTAAAAGAACAATAACCTATAATAAATGAATAATAATAACCATTAATTATTACCTATTAGTAATAAAATTAACACTTTTGATCGTGTTTATTATATTTTGTTCATTACTTTCAGTAGTTACTTAATTGTGCCTCTTGTAATACATGATGTTTACTATGTTTCATTTATTAAAAGATGTTTAAAAATAACAATACAAATAAATTTTAAAGACTGTAATTAAAAAAAGTATGAAGAAAACAGATAATGTGTACTATTTTGATAGTACGTATGGCTATTTTCAATAAAAACAAAATTCATTTCTTGAATATTTTTGTTGTTGCAGACGGCTATAAGTGCAAAAAGCAACTATATGTCATAGAAAACCAGAAAATTTTATAACAGCATTTAGAGAATTAAATTTTGTTAAAATGAATGAAAAAATGTTTTATGAATATGAACTTATCAATTTTTAAGAACCATTTGAAACTTAAAACTCGATTACCCACAAATGTGTCTTTTAGCACTTGTGGCCCTCTACGTTTCAAGGTGCGATATTGGTTACTAGGTGTTAGAATTCCCATTTACAATAGGCATAAAAAAAGATATAAAATTTTCATTTATTACACGCAGTATAATTACGTTTTCATAATTCCCGTATGGTAGCTTGTATTATTGTAAATGTGTTTGCGAATATAGTTCATCGTTTTTATTACTAAAAATATTACGTTTTCTCAACACCAATCGACGGTCGTCTTCAAGTGATTACTCTTCCACATTCCTTAGTTTTCAAGTTGTCGATTAGTTGGCCTTCATCAACATCTATCTTCACCATGTATGTTTTTAAATATTATCTGCACACAGTATCCTTCGTGTTTTGGTTTGTATCTCGTCTACGGTAGTTTTTACGGTTCTCCTCTTCTAACTTTCACTCTGATTTTAAAAACCAATGACCACTTTACGTGTGCCGTCTACTCATTGCTTTGTTTCTTTAAGCCTGTAGAGATAACTTTTGACCAGTGGTCTTAAGATTCGGTAATTGTTATACAAATATTTCATACTGTACTTCTACGGCCATCGGCTACAGCGGTCACGTCATAAATAAAGCGCTCTGCAGTAACGTCCTTGTAATGTTAACTTCAGACTTTAACACTTACAATCCTGGGTGTCATACCCAGCCAGCTATACCTCTATTTTCCATTTTAGACCGTTGTTCCTTTACTTTGGGATAGGTAAATTCGTAAACACCATTCAGTATTTACACCCACTGTAATTCGTGTACACCATTCAGTATTTTACACCCACTGCAATTCGTATACACCATTCAGTATTTACACCCACTGCAAAACTGTATGTCCCCTACTCCTTTCTCTAAATTTTAAACGCTCTTATCTCTCCCTGTTAGTTATTCCATATATTCTTTTTAGACCTAGTAGCGGACTAAGGGTGGGGCGGACCTCGCCGGGAAGGGCGTCCAGATTTGGAAAACTAAGTTTTTTTGATAATTTTCTAAATGTATTTGCAAATGTTCTATTGTCACGTCTTGAAACGCAACGCTAGGTGACGTCCAGGATTTAATCGATCGATTCCAAAGATTTTTCATATTATTTTGAAATTTACCTTACAACCCTACCTCATAGAGTGTTTACAGATATTAAAAAAATTTATAAAGGTAAGTTTATTATTAGAAATAAATTCATACTAAAAAACAAGCGTCAGTTGTACCTGGCGTCAATGCCTCACCACGAAGTCGAAAGTCGCAAATTGAACCCCAAACAGCACGGACGGCAACGGCAGCGGCAGCATCTCAAGAAGGCCGTGCCTCGGTACGAAAATACAAACGGCCGGTACGAGTGAAACACCGGGTGATAACATGTAGGCCTACGCTACACCAGTGAACAGCATTTAACATTTCGGCACACCAACAATTTACTTAAACTCTCTCGTCAGAATTTTTACCGAACAATGGATAATTCGGAGTGCGGAAATCGGATCAGTTACTCAAATTTTCCGAGGCCAAAACTAGAAAACGGCCATTTTAGAAAGTTCAACTTATTTACACTAAAACTGCTGACTTGAAAAAAAAATTGCCAAGTATTGTTTGCAGCAATGATAAATTTGTTTTGCAGTATATAAGTTTATTGTATATTTTAAAGTATTGTAATATATTTAATGCAGTCTATAAATAATACTACTTCTATTATTTCTTTAAACTTTGTATTTACAATATGAAAGTGGATTTTTATTTCAAACATTACTACAACTTCTTATAAGGTTTCTTAACTAGATGTATCAATACAATAATTAGACAATAAATATGTAACAGTAAAGTGCTTTATGCTATGTATTACTTAAAGATAAATTGAATTGTAAACACCCGTCTCATGGGAGGGAGGCCTCAGAAAGAAATCCGCCCTGGGCCTCCAGTGGTCTAGGTACGCCACTGTTTAGACCTTTGGTAAGTAAGCGCGTGCGCACACACCTCACGCGCGCGCGCGTGTTTGTATTTGTAAACATAAACACTTGTTTATGTATACTTACACTTGCAATGTTATAATCTAACCCAATGAAACTTCATTTTTGTCTCTTGTTTCTTCAGTTTAGTAGGTTTATTAATTTTGTTGAATATCGACTTCATAAATTGTTCTCCTTTCCGTAAATATTTACTCTGCATTTTAGTACCAGCTTCGCTTTTAAATTCCCTTGAACCCAACAAAAAATTATATTTCCATACTTACACTTGCAATGTTATAATCTAACCCAATAAAACTTCATTTTTGTCTCTTGTTTCTTCAGATTAGTAGGTTTATATTTCATATTTTCGCGAGACACTAATCTACATATTTGTCATTTGATACTGTCTCAGGTAATGGTGCCACTGTACAGTTTTGAAAATCTGGAGAATCCGCCAGAGTTGAGTAACGAGATCATAAACACTTACACTTCTTCTGAGACTAATGCCACAAAACATTATTATGTAAACCAATGATATTTTAGTAATAGATTCTTCTTCTTATTGTTATTCTTAATCTTCTTTCCTACAGCATTACAGTGGTGTGAACCTCGACTTTCACACAACATTATTCCATGATTCCGTTCCTTACGCCTCCACAGAAGGCAGCCACTCATGTGCGAATACAAAATTTAGTTTCGGGGGGGGGGGTTCTACAAAATATACAGGAGACAAATATTACTGTAATCCACATCCTACCAAGGTTTCCGTAAGTACACATAATTAATGATTATTACTTATTCTAAATAATATTTAATAATATTTTGAACGTACCTTTGAAGGACACAATATTACGGTAATTTATCTATGAGTGTAATTTCTTGGGGATCAAGCCCTAAACCTCACTTTTGTCTACTGTTCTAATATCTTTTTCTTGGCCTACATCTTGACATGTGACATTGTCGTCTCCTCTGTACAAATTATTTTCGTCAATCCGTTCTCATTCATCTACCCGATTTATAATCACCTTATGTCTTTTCTTTTTATTTTATTAATTAGGTTTCACTTTTTGTCCACACCATCTATCTGCTAATTTGACTAATATGATTCATTGTTTGTTCCCATTTTTAACCTTCTTTTTTTATTTGTGTAGTTGGTGTAAACGTTATGTATTATTAATACGTTGCGTCCGGCTTGGCTCACATTCTGATGGGCTTTAAACATAATAAAGATATATAAGCTGCAACATTATGATAGAAACACAAACTATACAAAATAACAGAAAAATACAAATCCAGTTTTTGTGTTCAGTGTTACACGCGAACAGCACAGAAGCGTGAATTAATAAATCTGAGCTGAAACCCAATAATGCACAGATTATATATAATTCATTGCCCTAACTCAAACAGCTCTGTTAGTCGACAAAATTGTTGTGGCCTATTTTCAGATTACAATTTACGGAAAATGTCAAAGAAAATAGTCCCATTGGTCTCACTTCAAACTAATACAAACTCTCGATAAAAGTTAAATGAAATGATAAATCTCTCAATAAGCGCTCCAAAAAATTTCAGTGAGAAGTATACTGTTTAATATCAAAACGTCTACCCAACAGTACGGGGCTTGTGCTTAAGTTACTATGGCCACATTTGTAAATCAAGCGTAACAGATAATTTTACAAAACCGGAATTAATAACCATTCGACGTCTCCGTTGTCGAGAACATGTACACTCGAAATAGTAGACAAAAGGCAAAGATTTAATTTCTGACATATTTTAACTGTAAGGAATACGTAGACGTGCTGATATTTTAGTATACAATATCAAGTTTACTAAATGAAACATATACGAAATTTAAGGAAGGTAATTTGATATTTTACAAGTAAAGAGGCGACATGATTTACGTTCCTACTAATGACTGAAATGCTAGTAACTATTACATAGTTTATTTTATTGTTTATTTGCTTGATGCAATTTTTTAAGTTTTTTATATGATTTACTACAACTATAAACAGCAGTACTACATTATTTAAGTTACCTTGTCCCTGGCAGCCACGAAATTTGGAATACTGTAATTTTTTTCATTTAGCTCTCTAGGTGATGGGATACACAGCAAATAAATTGCATTGTCTCATAAAACAATACAACATTATAATAAATGATGTAAAAAAAATCTACAGAAAAACAAATAAGGAATATATTGTTAGTGTAGCTAATAATGCATAATTTCGACTCGATTTGAAATTAGTAGTTTGCAACAAAAATTGTGCAAAAAAATAGGAAGGCTAAAAAATTGTTACGGTCAAAATTCCGAATTTTAGGCAGATTCTACAAAGCTTTAAAAATATTTGTATAAAAAAGGAACCAGTTTTAAGTAAGGAACTCTTAAAAATTGGCAAACTTTGAGTTTTTAGAATAAACTTTAGTTTACGAAACCAGATGTGTACAAATATATAAAAATGTAGGGCCTACTATCTAATTTTAATATATTTAATAATTAAATTAATCAATAACCAATTTTAATCGTTTTTGAAAATTTGTTTTACAAACGTTTTTGCGATGTAAAAAATAGACTTAAACGCGGAACTTTAACTTTTGGCGGGCAGGGGAGTCTAAATTTAGAACAAGAGAAACCTAGACACAGAGGAAGATTATGGGCCAAAGAAATCAGTCTTCTATATTGTAACGATGGAACTATCTGGAAAAGTTGAGAGTGTCGTTCTAAACGTTTCTCGGCTAGCCGAGCAGGTGCGTTTTTCTACCAAGGCCGCGCTCAAGTATCCTCTAGAGTTTTCGAGTGCTTGTTAAGGACGCATATTATGAAACATTAGTCGGCAACTCTGCAGGCTATATATATAGGTGATAGCTACCCCTTAGAAGTCAGTTATGAGTAGCGATTTATTGAAGTGCGGTTGGAAGTATTGTGGCGAAGTGATAATTAGTGTGGAGCTCTAACAGTTGACATTATTATTGCGTGTGGACAAAATTAACTAAATGTACGTACGGGAGTATGTTGTTGATTACAAATTTCTGGTTATTAGTGACTTCATTGGTGTCCGTACCTTGTTTCCACTGTACCATACGACGATCACTGAGACCGTTGTAACAATATATTAAAGGGCGTGTTCGACACTATCGAAAGGGGAAAAGGACATTATTTAAAGGGTCTAGTAAAATGATATTAAAATACTAGGGTCACGTTACGTGATTGACGTATCCCCAGGAGTGAAAATAATATTTTCTGTGGATACTTGAGGTTAATGATGGTTAATAATTTTTAAATGCCGTTTAACAAGCTGACATAAAATTTGACCTCACGTTACCGTAGTGAGTAGAACCCCACTCATTAGCTGATTCAGTGGCTTAAGGACTATATGTGCATGTGTTCTAACATGTTATATTATATTATTATTATGGCATGTGTTCTTAATATGTGTAATGTTTAATAAAGATATTAAGTGTCTTTACGGCAGTATTAATATTTTCTTGTCATAATCTGTGCAGGGCTGCCGTTCGTACGACCGATTCCGAACATCCCAGCGATAGCAGGAAAAGACCTCGTGGTGAAGTGTCCAGTGGCTGGGTATCCGATAGAAACCATTCTCTGGGAGAAAGGTATGATATTTTGGCGTTTATTTCTGTAGTAAACCGTTTTAGTCTGCACAAGTTTATTTGATATGTCTAAGTGGAAAATGTAAGTAACGTAAATAGAAAACCTGTTGCGACTGAAATTGACGGATAATAAGAATTACATTGTTATCGTATAGCCCCTACTACTAGAACAATTCGACGGACGGTCAAAGATCGCTGTCTCACCCACGCACAAATTGTCAACATTCACACGCGCCGTTTTTTTAGATAGTTTTTCTACAGCTTTGTTTAAATTTGTAGGTGGTGGCGGTTTATTGTTTTGATGGTTCACGCTTGTTAGTGAATGAATATCGGGTAGTCTTAAATTTATATTTAATGTATTAGTTTAACTTACACCTGACGATGACCACAGATTGTTTAGTAGGCGAAACGTTGTGTGGTGAGTTCTGGTAACAGCGCCGCCTAACCCTTCTATTAATTACCTTTCCTTTTTTCAACTGTTTTTCAACCGACAGTTACAATATGCTTCCTTGTATTTTCCGTATTTAAACGACCCTTAAAACGTTTGATAACATCACTTTTCGTGCCGTATTCTTCACATCTTTGCGACTATTTAGTAAGATGGGAAAAGAGTTGAATCCTTCCTCCACTTTCTGTTAGTTGAATTAAATGCTGACAGATCTATCATGTATTTTGGGGACCACTTGTATAAATTCACAAAGCGATTGGTTCTAACCTGTGAAATCTGCCAAAAGTGTAAGGATCACCATAGAAAGGGTATTGGTGAGACCAGGCCAATACCACCAAAATCCAAAGGCGAGTTGATCAGTATGGATTTTTACGGACCGCTACCAACATCAACGGGCGGAGTAAGATATCTATGGATAATTGTAGATAATTTTACAAAATATGTGAAATTATATCCGATGAAAAGGGCAACCACCGCCACAACAGTTAATAAATTGAAAACATATATACGAGAATTGGGAAAACCAGAAGCCATATTGACGGACAATGGTGCCCAATTCACCAGCAGGTCATGGGTGAAGAACTTAGCTAACCTGGAAATCAAACCGAAGTTCACCGCCATCCGGAACCCATCCACAAATTTGGCAGAAAGGGTAAACCGACAGCTGGGAAATGTGTTTCGTGTATTAGTGGGCGGACACCACACGAAGTGGGAAAAATACATTAGATTGGTGGAGAAGACCATAAATGAAACTTACCACGATACCATTGAAATGACGCCACACCAAGCTCAGTGGGGTCAGAGACCAAGAAGAGTGTGGGAAAAATACATAGACAGAGAATTAATGAAAGAAGAAAGAAAGATGAGTCCTAGAGACATATACCAAAAGATAAAAAGGAAAGGGGAGAAAAGAGCACAGAAACATAATGCCGAAGGACATCAGATAAAATTTAACGTCGGAGATTTAGTATTAATTCGGACTAATCCGATCTCTGACCTAGCAAATAAGATTACGGCCAAGCTTAGTGAACTCTTTGAAGGCCCTTACCAAGTAAAAGAATTAAAAGGCAGTGCAACGTACGTGGTGGCCGAGGTCAACAACCTTGAATCTGTGCGTGGAATCTTCAACGTCAGACAGATGAAGCCATACTACCATGAATGATTCATTACGATAATGGGAAATTTAAAAGATAAAATATAGTAAAATACCTTGACATGAAATATGTATGTACTTAATTTAACTTGACATGAATTATGTATGTCATGAACTTGACTTGAAAAAAAAATTTATGAATATAACTACTTTAACACGAAAGAATATGTATATAAATAACTTAATATGGATAAAGTTTGTATGTAATTAACATAACGTGAATATTGTGTATGTAAAGAACATACAAAGAAAATTTTGTGTGTATAACTAAATGGACAAGAAAACAAAGGGTGTAATCTAATATAATATGATAAGAACATAAAGTAATGTAAATTTAAAAGGGACCGTGATTGTTTAAATAGTATGTCTATATTGTTGATAAGTGACGTTTGTATTATGTTAATTTAGAATAAAGGGTGCGAGTTGTATAGTATAGCGGTTTTAGGGGGTGAAAGTGACAACTAAATAAACAAGTTTTGACCGCATTGTACTAAAGTAGGTCGCACAAAATGTAAACAAACCTTTTGATAAACGTTTAGTAGAGGCATACAAAATGATTTCACAAATTCTATAAAACAATTCTGGAAATCATTTTGGGGGACAAATGAAACGTTACTGTGAACCTGTGTATTAATTTAATATGTATATAAACACATAAAATAATAAATCAACTATTAATGGTAACTATAACAATATATAATAATATAAAGCATTGAAATGTACATATATGTAAGTAAAATATAAATGAAAATTTGAATCAAAAGAGGCTCGACTATGCGACAGTCAGGCGCCGACAAAATAAGTTACAATAAACCCAAAACACCCTTACATGTCATAAAAGCATAAAATGTTTTGTAGAGTAAATCCAGCAAAAGACGCCCATGTACCGTTAGGTTAACGGCACTGTGTCCTTCAAGAGACAATAGATGACACGCCAATAGGTACGACTATTTTAGAAAGTAGCGTCACTTTTTAGGAGTCTAACGAACGTCCGTGTAAGTTTATCGCCCGCTCTCTGGCAACCAATCAAGGATAGCGTCGGTAGTGAGCGCGAAAAAGATACAGCACCGGAATGGGTACGTTCGAATTTACCGGCAAATATTTCAAAGTCAAGCCAATGGTAGATGATCAACAAGAGCTGTAGTGAGGGAAGGACTCGGAAAACTATAAAAAAAAAACAAGTGAAGCAAACAAAAAGGGGAAGTCTAAGTTCAATTTTCACGCAAAATACGGGAAACCTGCGTCACTCGATGTGAGCATTTTAATACTATAATTCTAAGTTCAAATCAATAGATTAACTCGGTTAAATAGTTGCGAAAGAATTACAGTCATCAAGAAGTTTATTTTATATGTGTGCGCGATAGTACGTACGGACCAGAAGATGTTTAACTTGTGCGCATAGATTGCAGCAAGAAGTATACTTATTTATATGTGCGCGACGTTTAGTACTAACGCGAGCGAGTGAAGTAAATAAAGAAGGTTTAATCAAGCGTGATTAGTGCAAAGTGTAGTGCGATGTTCAACGCAGGATTACAGTTCATCATCCTTTTACTTGGAATCCAGCAACAAGTAACAGTATCATCTATGATTCACAACTCTATAAATTAACATAGAATTTGCATCTCAAAAATAACTCATCTCATTCTCAAAAGATCCACGAGTTCAGATACTAACTATTACAATTTATGCTATAAGAACTTATGACATGTTTGGAGAGTTATTGTATAGTAAAGTAAGGAAACAAGTTATAATAATTATAGAAATGGTAACGAAGTTGAATAATTGAATCTATTGAAGATTATAGAATTTCATAGTAGTTAAGAAGTTATGATACATATATGTTTTGATTAATATTGAAGATTTAAATGTGTTAAGGGAATAAATATGAATCTACTGATTGCTCATTTGAATAATACTTGATTAATATGATTTTGAAGAATCCGTAAGCTAAAGATATTAATAATTTCTTTGTTATTAATTATAAAGAATAGTAATGACTATAGATTTGAAAGATGATAGTAATAATTAATTCTCAGATGTATTATGTAATAAGAAGATAACAATATAAATATATAAATCTTAGTATCTGAACAAAGTGTTATTATTTCATAACAATCCTGAGATACTCTGCTCTGGCGCCCAAAAAAAAAAAAAAAAAAAAAAAAAAAAAAAAAAAAAAAAAAAAAAAAAAAAAAGAGTGGAAGTACTTATTTAGTAATAAATAGATCTAAATATAATTTGTAACACAATAAATCAATGTAATTACCGATTACATGCAATACTGTCTTGAATAAATTATTTATTTATTCAACAGTCGAAAATTACGCGCGCTTAACGAATAGTTATATTTGTCGCCATCAACGTGGTGCAGTTGTCGAAAAGTTATAGTACAACACATTATGTGAAATCGCTGTAAAATATAAATACTGATTAAAGCACGTTTCAGACTGCTTGTTTTGTCATCAGGCTTGGAGTTGCACAGAAGTCTTTGAGTTTGAGCGCATTAACTCCATGCGTAATATTTTTAATAGAACTCAAAATAGTATAACTTGGAATTATTTAAAACTAGTTATGGTTTCTGGTCATATTCCAATAAAACGTTTCATACTTTCTGGAATCACAACGTATGTTACTAATATGTAAGTGCAAATATTCTATTTTAATTGCATTTTTATTAAAGTGTTTTTCTTAAAACAGAACTGCTTTTTTAAATTAATAAAGTTGTGTTAATTTATCAGATATTTATCATCAGATAATTCCGATCTGATGCTGAGCTGTGAAGCTTGAAAGCCGTAGTTGGAAAATATCTTTCTGTGGTGTGCAACAGTGTAGTTTCTCTTTGATAACTACTTTTTGATAACAATAATATTTTAAATTTTAATAAGATCTTCACGTTTACATGACGTTAAATAGTTATAATATGATATTAATGTGCTTATATTAGTGGAAGTATATTTTGCCTAAGTATAATTAAATTACGTTAATCAAAACACATTTCCTGTTAAATCTATTAAACTATTCCTGACACGGTTTCAACCTAAAAAGCAATAGTGCTTACTAAAGGCTGGTTTGTAAGGAAAACTTACTACAATATTATTTCTTTTCTTCAGTCTGAGAATTTTGTAGCTTTAAACTGAAAATTAACCAACGTAGGCTATGTTACATTATCTACAAATTTCGTCCAGATCATGAGCACTTTAATAGTTCTGAAGCCCCAGAGAAATTATACTTTCATTTGCTTTTACATTCAGTGACTGCTTTCTGTGTCTCAGTCATTATCTATATTTTCAGATAATGTCAGTTTCAATTACGTAGTTTGTGTTCATGCTCTGTCATCTTGGTCCGACTGTAAGTAATACAATCAATAGCTGCTACAGTAGAGCCTCAATGGTGTCTACATTTTTATTTTTGAATGCGATCTTTCCATCACATCTACTTATCCGCAAAATAATCTTGGAGAGTTCTGCTATATTACCGTTTATTGTGACCCAGACGCATACAGAAAAGTGGACACATTCATTAATTTACAGAATTAGAAAAGCGTTTCTCCTAATGTTTTCCTCTGCAAAGTGATCTACTGTTGCTCAAACTAACGAAAATCATAAAAATGTATATTTATATCAACATCAGAATAACAAGAAATAACAGAAATTAATTCTAGTTACACACAAACACAAATTTCACAATTTCTTTATATTTCCAATCTGTTTAATACCGGTTTATGAAATATATGAAACATATACACTTATTAGTAAAAACAAGCCAACGCACTCTTTTATTCCAAACAGTATCTTCCTACAGTACAACGATTGGGAAAAAAAGGTAAATTCCTTTAATAATCTCGTGCAATGTTGCAATGTGAATCTACGTATTGTAAGTATTTATAAGTATTTTACGTCAACATCTATCTTTTACGGTACCAATCAGTCAACACCAGAATCCGTAAACAAGTCATGTTTCATTTATCTCTTGTATGAGAATCACGTTTAATCCAACAATTCTTCGAGACACATACACAAACCAAAGTGGGTGGAAAAATAAGATCAGACATCGATAGAGAGGAGACATATATTTTATTATTATCATGTCACCTGTTGTGTAATAGTATACATACATATATATATTGTTACGACGGTCTACTTGATTGTCGTAGGTACAGTGGAAACAAAACACAAGACACCAATTAAGTCACTAATCACCAGCTTTAGTTTTCACAGTTAAACTGTTCGTAATTAACAACTCAGTCTCTTACAACAAATCAAATAAAAAATTGTTCACACGCAATAAAATGTCCACTAATATTAAACACAATTGTATTACATTTATCCCACCCGATTATAAAACACTTCACTAATATCCACTTGAACGCACACAGTAATATCGCGCGATAATCACTTGTAATAGCCCGACAATAAACTGAAACTTAACCGGCAGGTATGGGCTACTTATAGTCTACAGTGTTCCATAACATGCGTCCTTAACAAGCCATCGAAAATTCTAGAGGATACTTCAGCGCGACCTTCGCAGAAACATGCACCGCTGGGCTAATTGAGATGCTTCCAGAACGCACGAGACGTGCCGCATTACGTAATACTGCCTCATATGTCAAGTGTCACGTATGCATTACAGCTGCGGGATCGTTCTCCAATATACCCGAACGTTTCGTAATGACATAACACTTTTTATGCATTACGTAACACAGGCCACTTCCTAAGCCTGTTCGTCCCGAACTGGCAAGCCGTCTCTGACATAATACTTGGCCAGGCGATCTAGGTGGACGACCTTGAACTTCCGCTGTCCTTCCTGTTGAATCCTATAGACAACATCGTTGATTCTTTATTTCACAGTGTAGGGTCCTTCCCAGTTAGTCTGAAGTTTAGATGAGCGACCACGACGGCGCTTTGGGTTAAACAACCAAACCTGATCTCCTTCTTGGAAACCCACACTATTACTGCGAATGTCATACCGAGTTTTCACTTTATCACTGGCTATCTTCAGCCGTCCTCTTATCAACCGATTCATTTCTCGCAGTTGGTTTTCTAATTGTGAGGAATAGTTCTTTGACTCTTAGGACTAAGTCTCAGGTAATCCGAATATTAAGTCCCCAGGAAGACGAATCTCCCGCCCAAACACCAATTTTGCTGGAGTCATGCCGATTGTGTCCGTGTACTGATGACCTATACTCCATAAGGAATAGTATACGTTGGTCCCAGTCTGTTTGGTTCTCGTCAACAACTTTTGAAAGATGCTGCTCAAGTGTCCTATTGAATCTCTCAACTATCCCGTCCGACTGAGGATGCAGAGGCGTTGTCCTAGTCTTTCAAATTCTCAGTAGACGCCATAATTCTTTAAACACTCCTGATTCAAAATTTCTCCCTTGATCCGTATGGATTTCCATAGGGGCTCCATAACGGCAACAGAAGTTGTGAACTAACCCCTTTGCCACAGTGGTAACCTCCTGATTTGGAATTGCGTAGGCTTCCACCCACTTACAACCATGATGTACCGGTTTCCATCGTCAGTAACTGGGAATGGTCCAGCAATGTCTATGGCAATTTTCTAGAAAGGCAGTCCAACGTTATACCGTCTCATTTTTCCCCTGCTTCTGGTTTGTGGGCCCTTGCTTGCAGCACATATTTCACATGTCCGAACCCAGTCCGCTATGTCGTGGCCAAGATGAAACCAATAGAATCTCTCCCGTATTTTGTCAAGGGTTTTGTTAACGCCAAGATGGCTTCCAGACGTTCCATCATGAATTTCCTTCGAAACAGACTGCACTTTACTTCGAGGAACTATCAACTGCATGACCACGTCTCGTCCATCTGCACTATCCCAAGCCCTTTTCAGCAATCCGTTTTCTAAAGTAAGAGATTCCCATTGTGCCCAGTACCCCTTCAGCACTTTGGAACCATGGCAGATATCTTGCCAATCCGGGCGGCGACCTTCCTCTTTTGCTGTCAAGATCGGTCCAATGTCTTCATCAGTCATCTGTTCTTGTCGACAGTTTTGTGTCGTCCAGCCGTCTGCCAAGAAATCTACAGTGATGGCTTGAACATGTTCGCTTGAGTTTTATTCTTCCTTTCTGTGGCAATGTCGGCAGTCTTCCGGGCACGGTCTTCGTGATAAGCCATCTATCTGCATTACCATGCAGGCGCCCCTGCCGATGTTGTACCTTGAAGTTGTACTCTTGCAGACGTTCGAGCCACCTTGCCAACTGTCCTTCCGGATTTTTAAATCTCAAGAGCAATCTGCAAGCGCGGCATGGTCGGTACGTAGTGAAAACTCTCTCCCATAGAGGTATTTATGGAAGTTCTCCAACGCTCTGACAATTGCCAACAACTCTCTCCTTGTAACACAATAATTTTTCTCTGGTTTAGAAAGCGTCTTCCTGTAATACGGTATTACTCGTTCTTCACCGTTGTGCACTTGAGACAAAACTGCTCCTAGACCAGTATTGCTTGCGTCTGTGTCTACGCTGTACTTCCCTTCGGAAGCTGGAAAACGAGAGTTGGCAGCGAACATAATGCAATTTTCAAAGTCCTAAATGCTTGATCACACTCTCTCGACCACTGGAAGTTTCGTTTATTTTCCGTTAGCTCATGTAGTGGTTTAGCAATAGTAGCGAAGCCTTTCACAAAACGTCTGTAATATGAGCATAACCCCAGGAAACTCCGAACTTCGTGTTTACTCTTCGGCACTAGCCAGTCTCTTACGATGTCTACTTTATTAGGGTCCATGCTAACACCCTCTGCCTAAACCAGATGGCCCAGATACTGTACTTCCTTCTGGAATAGAGAACAATTCTTCGGGCTCAGCTTCAGTTGGGCACCGTGAATTCTAGTTAGAACCCCCTTAAGGTTTTCCAAATGGTCTTTGAAAGTCTTCCCGATGACTATGACATAGTCTAATTAAACAAGGCAAGTTTTCCATGTCAGGCCTCGGAGTACCAGGTCCATCAATCTTTCAAATGTTGCCGGTGCATTACAGAGTCTAAATGGCATGCCGTTACATTGGAATAAGCCACTTGGGGTCGAGAAAGCGGTCTTTTCCTTGTCTTCTTGATGAAGACCCACTTGCCAATATCCACTCTTCACGTCCAATGTGGAAAACCACTGTGCTCCAGCCAACGTGTCGAGTGTATCGTCAACGCGAGGTAATGGATAGCAGTCTTTCTTTGTAACGTCATTTAACCTCCGGTAGTCTACGCAGAAACGCAATCCACCAACCTGCTTCTACTTGATGGTCGTAGGTACAGTGGAAACAAAATACAAGACACCAATTAAGTCACTAATCACCAGCTTTAATTTTCACAGTTAAACAGTTCGTAATTAACAACACAGTCTCTTACAACAAATCAAATAAAAATTGTTCACACGCAATAAAATGTCCACTAATATTAAACACAATTGTATTACAATTATCCCGCCTGATTATTAAACATTTCACTAATAACCACTTGAACACACACAGTATTATCGCCCGATAATCACTTTTAATCGCCCGACAATAAACTGAAACTTAACCGGCAGGTATGGTCTATTTATAGTCTACAGTGTTCCATAACATGCGTCCTTAACAAGCCATCGAAAATTCTAGAGGACACTTCAGCGCGCCCTTCGCTGAAACACGCACCGCTGGGCTAATTGAGATGCTTCCAGAACGCACGAGACGCGCCGCATTACGTAATACTGCCTCATATGTCAAGTGTCACGTATGCATTACAGCTGCGGGATCGTTCCCCAATGTACCAGAACGTTTCATAATGACATAACACTTTTTCTGCATTACGTAACAATATATATATATATATATTTTTTCAATCACTTTCCGCTACAGTCCGTTTCTTGAAGTATATAATACATTTAATATTTATACATATATATAGACTACATAAAAAAACCGAAGACTTCATCAACAATAATAAATGCGTACAACTAGATAAAAACCCAACAGAAAACTATCTTAAACAAACAATAAAACTAATAAAAACAACTAAAAACATTTTCAACAATAAAAACATAGATATATATAAACAATAATCCAGAACCACCTAAAATGAATAGCCTAATAAAAATACACAAATTAAACAACCCAATACGTCCATTAATCAATTTCAAAAAAGCTCCTACATACAAAATAGCAAAAATAATAGCACAAAAACTAAAAAGTAACCATCTAACAAATAACCATCATAACATAAAAAATACATACGAATTAATAGACAAACTAAAAATAATAAATATAAATGAAAATACATTTTTCACATCATATGACATAACAAACATGTACACCAATATCCCAGTAGAAGAAACAATTGACATAATAATAAACAAACTTAAAGAACAAAATGAAAACAAACAATATATAACCGAAATAAAAAATAGTCTCCAACTAATACTAAAACAAAGTTACTTTGAATTTAATAGCAAAATTTATCAGCAGAAAGAAGGTTTAGCAATGGGATCACCATTATCAAGCATAATAGCAGAAATATTCCTACAACACATAGACACCAAAATACAAAATATCATAAAAACACATGACCTAAATGGCATATGGATAAGATATGTAGATGATGGACTATATGTATCAAATAACAAAAACACAAATGCAGAGAACATACTGAAACAAATCAATAACATACATCCCAAAATACAGTTCACAGAAGAAAAAGAAAAACATAACAAAATCAACTATTTAGACATAACCATCACAAGATACAACAAACACATACAATATGCAATATATAGAAAACCAACTTCCACTAACATCATTATACCTAACCATTCTGACCACCCACCACAACATAAAATGACAGCATTTTATTCGTTATTTAACAGAATGTACAAAATACCCCTAAACAAACAAGAAACAGACAAAGAAAGAAATATAATATACCAAATTGGTTATGAAAATGGATACAATAAAAATACTATGATCAAAATAGAAAATAAAATCAAATACAAAATAAAAACTGAACAATTAAGAATTAATCAAACTGAACAACACATAAATAATAACAACAACAAAAAATGGGCCACATTCACATACATAAATAATAAAATGACAAAACTAACAAAACTATTTAAAAACACAGATATAAAAATAGCATACAAAACTAATAAAAATAAATTACAAAATCTAAATAGCTCACACAACAAAGATAATACAACAACTAACGGTATATACAAAATTGAATGCCAAGATTGCAATAAATGTTATATAGGGCAAACAAAAAACAGCTGAAAAAACGTTATTTTGAACACCTAAATGCATACAAAAAACCAGAAATATATAAATCCAATTTAGCCACACATGCAATAAACACAGGACATGAATTCCCAGACATAACCAATGTAACACTAATAAAACATATACCACACAAAGGCACCATAATGAACATATGGAAAAATTTACAAATATACAAACATAAAACAGAAAACAAACTAATACCTGAACAAATACAAATCAATACAAAACATGACACAATATTCAAAGCACTCAACATTGAAAATACACAAAAAACTAACACATACACCACAATCACACACAATAAAACCAACTCGAAATACCAGAAGCCAACAGGAAGCCACAATAATAATAGTCATCCAACAACACATATGTACTTCACCAGACAAAAAAACCGGAAGGCTGAGGATGGGTACAAGATAGTACCCGAAACATGTTAATAGCAAAATAACATCTTGAGGTAAATTTATGTATAAATATTAAATGTAATATATATATATATATTGCAACAATACATATATTTGCATATTTGCCAAAAATATATGATGAACAGTTTTTAACAATATTATGCAGGATAAGAATTGTCAGAAAGCGTACACCTGCCCCTGCTAGTGAGTACAGTACTTGTGTGTTTGTGTGTGTGAACGCAAGCTACGACAGACAATAATCTACAATGGGGTGATGCGTACGAATTCTCTGTAATCAGGTTTTAACCGGATAAAAATAAACTAATTAATACGTTTTAAACCTGTGAACAAAGACTTACCCCAATTATAAAAACACCATTATTTTAAGGAATTTTTAACGAATATAGTTATGTAAATGTATTGCAGAAATTTGCAATAATAAAGACGCCAGGTAATTTAATGTTAATTACTAGTGTAATTAAATAGTAATGAATAACTGTGTTATATGTGAGTGACCAGGAAAAAATTACGCAAACGATGATATCGCTCGTGCTACGAGGATGTTTACAAAATCGCGGAAATGAACCAAAAAATTATTTGTAATTAAAAGGACGCTTTGCACGAAGTGACAATATCTAACAGGTCGAAAACAGTCCTGGACTTGTCAGACTGCCGTCCAGTATAAATACCACCGACAATTTTGGGGCGGTCTCAGAGACTCAAGATATCTTCACACAACGTCACGCTGCTGGTCTGCCGATCGATCAGGACATCTTTACCACACACACCAAGACTTATGGAGGAACTCTGGACCGTCACAAACAACAACCCGTAGAGACAGAGAACACAGCATCGACATAATCATCATCATCAAATTCTCAGGATTCAGGACACACACACACACGCAACGGTAACGTCGGCAGTACGCAGGTGATGAATAAACAATTATATTTTTGTTTGTGAAAAGAACTGTTTAAAAAGAGACTTACATATGAATAGTAAAGACTTAAAGTTTTAAATATAATTACTGTACATAAATTTAAAAGGTAGTTAAAGAAAAGAATTTAATTAAACAAGAAAATTTAAAAATACTAATCTTTTGTTGTATATTAAAATTTGGGTGGTCAGTAAAAATAAATAATAAGTTGGAAGTAAATTTTATATTTTTTGTTTTGTTTAAAGCAACAATTAATTTTATTCTTGAGATTTAATATTATTTTTGTTTGTAAATTAGTTGCTATTATTTAAAATTTGAGTCAAAGTCAGACACACTGAAATAAAAAAGCTTACGTAATTTGTTTAACATGTCTGTTTAGCTAGTAAGATTATATGGTTGTTTATTTTATATCCCATGAATAGCATAGAAGGTTACGTTGTATCTGTGTAAACTTATAAAAGAAAATATTTTTATTTATTTAAGATTCGAATGTTTTAATATTTGCATATTTTCTATTAAGATTAATAAATCATAGAATGATTATTTCGAAACGGTTTTAATTAATTATTTCATGTCAACAACATGAAAATTATGCTCCTCTTTGAAAATTATTTAATTATTGTGCAACTACGTATACTTGACGCAACAAGAATAAAAAAATCCTGTGACCTGGCCGGTGTAATACACTTCATAGTTCCGTTGAAATATGGTAATGTATTTGTGTGAATTTTTGAAATAATTGTAACGTTGCAATATATATATATATATATATATATATATATATATATATATATATGTGTGTGTGTGTAAAACAGATTTATTATAATTATGCAAGTACAATATCTTCATACTAATTAGCAAACATCTTAACTTCATTTTTTCAAATTTAGTATTTTTGTTCAAAGATTGTCAACAGAATGCGCTTTGTTTACCCAAAGAACCTCGTATCTGCGAACATCTTTTTAAAATATATAATTAAAATAGAAAAATGCATTGTATTGGCAAACCTGGTAACTCCCGGATCTAGTCATTGTCACGTGGTGCCAGATTGTTATGTCGTATGATTATGTTTCTTTGCACAAATTTGTTTGTTTTGTTTTGCATTTAACCATCATATTCTGAATAAAGTAAGTATTCAAAATCAGTTATAACGTTATAACTTATTGTAACTAACAACAGTACCGAGTACATTAAACTTAGGTTTTCTATGTACTTGGAGTTGTGAGAGTTTTATATTAAACTGAAGTATACTCTTTCTTGATTGAATTAAGTTTAGTTATATTATTTTGGTCAATTATATCAGATTTTGTTAATATGAATTAAAATTTGATCATTATAATTTTAATATTTTACTTAATAATTGTTTAAATTACCAATTAAAATAGTGTAACTCTATGTAAACAGCAAAATACACTCTAACCATACATCATAATACTTCTTTTCAAAATACTATTGTAAAACGTCTCTTTTGTATAGCAGTACATAAGATTAGTGAACTGTTATTTTTAGAATGCCAAGAGCACAAAAGATACTGAATATGGCATTCAAAAATTCAACAATTTCTAGAATGTTTATCATATAAAGATGGAGTTTTGCCAAACGTAAACGGAAATGATTCAGCAGAACCTTTATCTAGTTAAATTAATTTTGAAGAGCAAAAGATTACTATTTCTTCTCACGTTTCATTTATTAGCAAGGAACAGTCTCAGACTGACAGCGAAACTGTTATTACTGAGGAATGTGCAGTAATATCCAATTTTCTGACATTACTGATCAACTACTGAAGAACAAAATGATGATGATGATGATGATGATGATTACGTTGATGTTATTAATTATGAAACCGCTGAGTTACGCGAACCTAAACGTAAGAAACGTCACAAAGTTACCCCAGGCTCATAGAAACTGACTTAGGAAAGTTAGATACAGCTTATTGTAAAAAAAATAAATCTGTTGATGGGACGTGTATATATAACGGTGATGAAAGAAAATTAAAACCACGTTGTAACTGTGAAAGAAATAAAAATAGTTTACTACAGTGTACAATACTTACTGAAATGCAAAGGGAAGAAAATTTAAGGCAGTTTTGTAAGCTTGATGGGGAAGTAAAAATACTGTATATTAAATTACTGACAAAGAAATTTGATAATGTAAGGGCTAGAAATGGAAACGATTCTGCAAAAAGCAGGAGAAACATTTCATATCAGTATTACCTAAAAAAAATAACTGTAATATACGTGTATGCAAAGCTATGTTTCTCAATACGTTATCAATTGGGCAACAGACAGCATTAAAGTGGCAGAATGAAAACAATCACAGCAGGCCAAGTGATTCAGGAGAAGAGGTTGGCAAAGGTTTCACTGCCACACAAGAACGAAACATTGGTTCCTTTTTTTAATAAAATTATGGAAGACTGAACCGGTTGAAATGTTGGAATCGTTTTTGCATGACCAAAAGTAGAATATCATTACTCACGATCCTAAAATGTACATTCAATCACATTGAGCCTCTAAAAGGCAATTATACTTATTTTTTTGTAAAGAAGACTGATGTGTATTAAAAAAAAAAAAAAAAAACGCTTTTACAATGTAAGTTTGAGCAGATGTTTGTTTAATGGTTATAAACTTAGTCTCTTTCAGCCAAAGAAAGATAAATGTGACACATGTTTGTCATATTGGGTATAAAATATTAATCCTAATATTTATGAAAGCTGTTTATTAAGGAAAGAAGAGGCAAGAATAGACAAGTAATTTGACAAAGATTATACAACATGTCTTGCTTTTACTGTGGACTTACAAGCCCTACTCCTACGCGTAAATCAAATGTGGCATGTCTGTATTTTAAAAACCTGTCCATTCAAAATATCACAAATTTTAATCTAAACACCAGAGATTATTGTTATTGTTTCTTTTCTGGAGTGAAACTGAATGTGGTTTAACTGGAAATGATTTTGAAAACAACGTTTCACATTTTGTATTGTTACAGTTGTCTCTGCCCAGGAATGTCAACAAAATTTTACTTTATAGTGACGGTTATGTAATCAAAACCGCTACAACACTTTTTTCAATCCTTTATTCCACATTTCATTGACTAAAAATGTAGTCATAGGACAAAAATATTTCAAAAAAGCCATTCGCAGATAGAAGCAGATTCCATGCACTTTAATACTGAACGGAAGTTACAAAATGAAAAAATTAATTTACCTGCTAACTACGTACATCACTGTGTGTGAATTGCATAAACCATAAAATCAGTAACATATTTACACTATGAATTTTTCATCAAAAATGTTTCATCAAATTTTTCATCACTACGTTTTGATGATCATCAAGTTTATAATAACATCAGACCTGGCGGGGTAGCAGGGGATCCATGTGTAGGAGATGTGATGGCTTCAGTATAAATTTGATTTTTCTGATTCAAGGTTCAAATTTCCACTGCGATATAAAACCGAAGTCATGTTTTTTGATAATTTCCCTCCACTCTACAGGGAGAGGATTTAAGTGAAGAAAGTAAATTTGATAACCTTTAAGATTTTAAAGACATTTTAGACAAGAATTATCATAACTTTCATCATACAATTCTATTTTTTTAAAGTTATACTTTTAATATTTATATTTTAAATCAAAATAAATGTAGAACATTTATAGTAATTTTTACAGGAAGATAAAGTGTGTGCTATGATTTGTACGTTTATCAAGAGTTCTGTTCCACTTTATTGATTTTTATTCAACATTTATAACAATTTCTATCATAAAATATATATAATTTCGTTCTGTAACAATTTATTGGGGGTTTATTTAATATGGTTAATTAATCAGCTAACTTTAGTTATTAGTAATCTTTTATATAGTATAAATTTTGTTGTTTTTGTTTCTTTAAAAAACATAAACAATAATAATTTTTGTTTTTGAAAAATAGATTACCCTATTTTTGTTTCTTCAATAATTATGGTTATTAAATGACAATTTTTCCTTGAAAAACTGACAGTTGGGAGTTACAAAGTGTGTGTATTAGTATGTTGCTATACTAATTACATGTTTAATCAAACAGTTAGTACTGCAATATTAAGTTCCTTGACCACTTTTAAATAAATGAACTGTAGGAATACAATATTAATTTAAGAAAACGTCATAGTGTAGAAAAAGCGTTACTACATAGAATAGGTCTAATATCAAATCCAGAACAAGTAATCAGTTGCTGTCGAAATGGTACTACAATAAACATCAGCAGTATGATCATTACCCCCAGCCCATTATTCGAATCTGAGTATTTATCTGTTTGATATCTTTATATTTCGCAAAAATATAGGTGGGACTATAAATCATCTTCCATTGTAGGCTCTGCTGGCGTCTGCTTCACTTCCGGTTTATTTCCTCTTCATAAGCAATTTTTGTATATATAATTTGCAACGAATCAAATAAAACGTCAGTGATTGTGTGCATGAACTAATATTTTGTTCAGTGGAAAGGGAAGATCAGATGAGTTTGTAAAGTGAACGATACTATTTTATCTACTAACTAATCAAATTGTATAGTAAGTAAGTAGATGACTACCACATTTATAAACCACTAGAATACATTACCACCTCTCTTGCTGGGCTGACGATAACGTTAATATTTGTTCCGGGTGCCTTTAAAATTCAGGTCGTTTTCGTCGCCGTGTTGAAATCTCGGATTTGCCACAGAGACATCTATTGTAAAATTGCATCTTACAAGAAATCAAATATTAGTGTTTTCAAGTACAAAGAGTTAATATTCAGTCACAGATGATAAAAACATAGAATCACAAATCATAAATGATTTAATATTTTTGGGGGCCTGAAATGTAGAACCTGTTGACTGCTAGGGTGATGTGTCCGCATGATGTTTCCAGAGTATAACATTCTGCTGTAGCACCACGTTTTGAATTCTGAATGATGTATATACGCTTCGGTAAGCGTTTAAACTTTAGCCCCGTAGCCCTGAAAACACGTAATATTTCAAGACCGTACGTTGAGTTTTATCTTGCATACTATTTATTTTATATATTACAAGCAATGGTCTTGCCTTTTCTGTTCTTGATCTTATTCCAGTAGATTCGTTGCCAACCGTCATTACGGGCACAACTGAGATACGACATATTTTGTACATTTTCCAGTACCTCGTTTTTTACTTCGATTGATGCATCTACATTCGGACACTGTTCAGGTAATTCCAATCAAGAGCCTCTGCGTCGCGATGATATGCTCTACCGTGAACGGTGGTCGGTATTTTGGGTTTACAAAAGCTCGATTCTTAACGTGGGATACGGATGAAGACCACAGTAGTCATGAAGATAGAGAATAGTAAAAGCTGAATACAAGCGAAGGTAGCATCTTTGCTTTAGGGATGGTTGAAACCAAGGGGTTAAGAAACCTTAACCGATAAGGACCTTGTTCATCTTCTTCAGCACTACAGCTAAACGTTAGCCCTAGCTTCCAATCTTCTCCAAAACCTCCAGTCCATTGCCACCTCAATGTAACCCTTCACATCCATTGTTCTGAGATCTTCTGTCACATCATCCAATCATCTTATCCTAGCTCGGCCTCTCTTTTTGCTTTTATAGATTGACCCACTCAGGATTTTCTTATGCATACGCTGATCATCCATCCGCTCTAGATGACCTAGCCAATGTATTCGTTGAGCCTTTATGAACCTTATAATGTCCTCACGATTAAATAGCTCATCTATCTCCAGGTTATTTCTTATTTTGCATTCGTCATCTTCTTTAATCGGGTTATAAACAGGTCTTATGATTTTTCTTTCAAACTTTCTTAGTGTTTCTTGTTCCTTTTTATCAGTGTCCATGTCTCGCCTTCATAAGTAACAACTTAAATGTCTGATAAGTGTCTTAAATATTTTTATTTTTGTGTTACGACTGGTGAGTTTGTTTCTCAATAGTCTACTTTTGTCATAATACACTTTCCTATTTGTACCCTGTCATATATTGTCGTTTTTATGGACTCTTCATTATCTATCGTGTTACCCAGGTACCTGAGCTTATTAACTGCATAAAATGAAGAAATGCATAAAGTATATAGATTTCTTCTCCTTTCTAATGCAAAAATCAGTATGTATCTAGTTTTTCTGATATTTACGTTGACCTAGCGTACAATTTAACAACAACAAAGAGTAAGCAGCCATCGATTAGATAAGATGTGTGACTGAGTTGAGATAAACTGTCTCCAGTATTTCTAAGGGTTCTGTATGATGCCGTGGACAACGTGTCAATTGTTCTAAGTAGAATAAAGTGATGTTTTCCGTGAAGCATTAAATTTACGATACGTAACAAAGTAAGAAAAACTCTATCGTCCGTGTCATTTTACATCAGGGTCGGTGAAAAAAAAATTATTACGGAAAGATAGCAGCAGGTATAGAAATAATTTCAAATAATAGATGTTTGTGATACTGCTGGTGATTTATGTAGGTTTATTCGGAATCAACAACTGACTGCTTTTGCTTTTCATAGTTGTCCAAGATTTAACGTTATTTCCTCTACTTCAATTTAGTAAACATTAGAATTGTACACGTATTACTTTTTATCTTTTAAATAGGAATACTAAGTATTTTATTACATCTTTATAACACTGTACACGATAGAAATATACAAAAGTACTATATAATAGTAACAGTAACACTTTACAATTGTAATACGGTATAATTAAAGTATTATATTAATTACAACTTGATAATAAAAGTATTTGTATTTTCTCTGTCCGTTATTCATGGCCTCAGAATAGTCTTAAGATTCCAGCATTAGTACGAAGTTTTATAACGTTCCACATTCACCTTTGTCGTCAGCAATTCCCGCGATTCAGATACCAGAAGGTCTGTGAGACTTGTCACTTGATCATACAATTTTCTGACAGCCCCATCCCTTCGTCTTTTTCATCCACTTTCTCTTTATGATTAACTATCATATAGCACCTCGTTGAATGACATGTTCCCAAACCCTTATAAACCTTGTCTGTATAGTTAGTAGTAGACGAATCTTAGCATTAGTTTAGACCACTCTTAATATCTAGACATTTGACTCGTTCGTGTAAATCACATTGTCCAGCGGTATCTGGTGTCAAAAAAAAGTAGATTTCTTATTGCAGGTTCCATTGAGGTTCAGCTGTTTCTAATTCGTAAGTTGCTCTTACAAAGATCAGAAACTGTAGGTTGTATGCACGATCATCGTGTCGTATATTTGGTTGTCTAATGACTTTTTCGGATTTTCTCATTTTTTACTGTTCCAGACGCGGGTTTCAGGTTATGATCGATTATTCTACCGCCATCAAGGTCATTTTTGTCACATACTACGCCACAGCCGGGGTATACAAATACAGGATTCAGAAGCGCAGTTCGGAAATCAGTTTAGATCTGCGATTTTGTGTGCGTTGTTCGTTACTTTACCGTATGTTGGACAATCAATCCTAAGCTTGAAGAATTCTTGTAGCCCTATACGAGTGTTTATTTTTGTTTTATTTTTTTAAACCCTCATTAAAGTTCTAAGTAGTGGGTTCATCCGAAGTCAATTATTTTGTTTCCATTGTTCAAACCGAAGATTCGTGCGACGTTCGTAACAATATGAATAGACGAAACGACTTACCGTACAGAACGCAGTTGTCGAGTGAATGATCGGCGTACTCTCCTCAAACGGTAGACACCCACAACAGGGACGAAACCTAACACAGTAAACTCTTTCACAGAAAATAAACATACAGAGAATTTTAGGCTATATGTATTTTTTATCTTTTAAAATTATTGGCATCAAGAGGGCTATGGATTTCTAGTATGTCGAAACGCCATTTTTTTTTATTTCAGTCAGTGATTCCTGACGTTTGTTTTAAATATTTAAACAAAATATTCCATCTCTGTTAATTTTTAATAAAAATTGTATTAACTGGAACACTTTTGAACTTCATAAATCCGTAATTCCAGCCTCAAAATTTAGATTAAACTGTGAGGAAGGATGCCCAAGTAAAAAGTTATATCGCCGCCTATAAATATACATAAAGTGACTTACGACCAGTTGCATTGTTTTATAATAAAAGACATTGTAAAAGATAAGCAAATAAGTAGTGATTACTGTTGTATTACAAGCTGATCCTTGTATTTATATAGGATTAAAACGTTCGGTCGCATTCTTCTCCCAGCCGTGTAAACCAACACGCACAACGTGTTTGCGGACACTAATACCAGTACGATAAATAACCGCAGTTATCACGGTCACAACCAACAGCTAACAAACATTGAATAGATTAACTCTGTATCTACCGTAGTGGCAGAAAACAACAAACTGGGAATATAGCGGCACACGCGCGCGCGCAAACATGTGCGACCACCGAGTGATACGCGCGAGAATTGTTTGCGTCACGTTCAGCCATGTTAGGTATAGCGTATAATCGCACGTGTATTTATATCAAGGTTGAGCGTTCTCGCTGAACCGCTTCAATGTAGGCCTATTCTCTGAAGAAATTTTTGAAAAAGCAGTTAATGGAATAGAAACAAGTGTAACAATTAATTGGAGAATGTATAACAGTATAAAATAAAGATACGACACTAAGCTTTGCAAGACAGTGAAAACGCGGACTACAGAAAGTTATTGAATGATAAAGTAAAAACCTGTAAAATTTGGGATAGAACTAAACAAAAATAAAGAATCCGGTTGTTAATAATAATTTATGTATCGCATGCTAGTGTAGATAGCAAAAGTAATCAATGCAAGTAAATAATGATTAGGTAGAGTATAACTTATATACATAATCTGGATGCGTTGTTAACGATTAATAAGACCAACCTATTAGAGTAAGATCAAAACTACAAAAGTATAATCGTCGTTCGAAAAAATAAAAAACAAATATTATGTTTAATCCTGACGAACATATGAAAAATCTAGTACTGAGATGTTACAGGAAAGAAGCTTGGTGACTTACTGAGTTTAGAATCTAGTGCACATCAGAATACTGTTACATCACAGAACAATCTACGTGTTTGTCGAATGTGCCAGAAGAATCTCGATGTAACGCGTATGGCGTATACGTGCTTGTCGACGCATTTTCGAGAGGTTTCTCGAAGGCGCCAGCCGCGCGGACTGTGTCAAGGCCGCAGTTAATTTCGTAGTTCACACGAGCGCTAAGACGCAATTAGGAACATTTTGGTCTGTGAGCACAGGTATAAATACACGGCGGCAGCGGCCTTAAAATTTTCAGTATTAGTGCGATATATTGAGAGCGCGGTTCGAGAGTTATTGTCGGGCGAAATTACTGTGCGCGTTCAAGTGGTTATTAGTTAAGTGTTGTGTTTTATAGTCGGACGGTGATTGTAATACAATTGTGTTTAATTTTAGTGGACATTTTATTGCGTGTGAACAATTTTTATTTGATTTGTTGTAGAGACTGTGTTGTTAATTATGAACTGTTAACTGTGGAAATTAAAGCTGGTAATTAGTGACTTAATTGGTGTCTTGTATTTTGTTGTTTCCACTGTACCTACGACGATCAAGTAAACCGTCGTAACAATACGTTCTTGCCTCTTGGACACATCATAAAACCAAGCGCGTGGTTCTCAACGTATATGACGAGAAACAAAAATTTGAACATCAACAGAAAGAAGGAATCGGTATTTCAAATGCATAGTAATAAATCAAAAATATAGAATACTGCAGCTAGTATTTATTAAAAGTAAAGTGAAAGACAAAAGAGGTGTAGGTAAAACACGTACCTCCGGGTTGAAGAACCTAAATAGTAAGAAATAACGCCATAAATGTCTTTAGAAGACAATGCAAACAAACACAAGTGTAAGATAACGCTCGTGGTTTTGTTTACGTTATTTGAAAAACATGTTTCATGTATCTAAATACAGCAATTTAAACTAAAGAGATACACTCCATATTGTCAAAAAAATATATTCTCCTGTGAAAAGCTTTTATTTTGTATAGTGGAAACTACGTTTTAGAGGTACAAATCTATAAAAAATGATTTAAACATGACAGCTTGACAGGTTACATTTTAACCTATATCAGAAAAATATGGTGATTCGTATCAACCAAACACAAATATATCAAAATAGAAAAAACACAAATACAATGCAATACGATACTAATTTGACACCGATACGCGCGCACGCTCGTAGGCCTATATACATTTTTCGCCATATTGAGATTTTTAATGCGTTGGAGACTACGTACATTCGCAAACACGCACGCACGCGCACTCACACTTAGACACGAGTACTGTGTTGTTAGTAAGTATATAGATTTATGTGCATAGTCTGAGGATAGTTGGATTTTGCGACCGTATGTTGATGCTGCTAGCAACATTCAATCTGTGACATCAACCCTTCAGTAAATAACAACGTTAATTTACTGTCACCAGCTGTAGTACTGTATACCCCTTACCCTCTTTGTAATGGTACAGCACGTCACAAATGTATGCGGTATCTCCTCAGTGTGAACGAGTGTAAATTATCAGTTACAAATAAATATTCAGTTCAACGTAGCATTTTTATTTTGTACAGTTGCTAAATAAAATCAATTCCATTTAAATTGTATTAGTAAAACAATTGCTTGAACAAGAGGTATTTATATTAACACCTTCATACAGTCACACACATTCGCATATTTAAGAAACATAATGTATATACAATTATAGTTTCAAGTGGATATCGAGTTTCGGTCTAATGACAATGCAGGTTTTTGCGACGTTTCGAGATTTATTTTACCCCACATTCATGCCTACAACATAAAATATAAAGTAATATAATTGTGATGAGAGTTAATTATAATATATATGTTGTATGGTATTAACAATGGCGTTGTTTTGTATAGAGTAACTAATAGTACTTACATATGTTGTTGAGTCACAGATACACACATACACAAAACTATACACTACACTACAATGCAAAAACATAATACATATTAATTATATTTTTTCCTCACTTTCTATACTGCATATATGATATCATCATATCAACAATATACATAAGTACTATTAGTTATTCTATATAAAACAATGCCAATGTTAATACCATACAACATGTATATTATAATTAACTCTCATCACAATTATATTACTTTATATTTTATGTTGTAGGCATGAATATGGGATAAAATAAATCGCGAAACGTCGCAAAAAACCTACATTTCCATTAGACCGAAACTCGATATCCACTTGAAACCATAATTAACACGGTCGATAAATAATATTCTTATTTATACAATTATATAGGCCTACATGTACAATAACTACCTGAGTTCAAGTGTTTATCAATTCAAGTAATTTTTAAGTTGAAAGGAGATTCCATACCTAAACTTAGTATAGTTGTTTTCTTTTGTGGATATTTAAAATTATATAAATGCACAAATAAGATGTTTTCTTCTTACTTATGACATTTCTAAAACATGCAGTATGCTCAGCGACATCAGTGCCGATTCACCATTTGATAAACTTTCATTTATATACTTATAATTGCTTAATAGTTAATCCACTTGTCAAACTGATGCATTAGTAAGTTGAAGTTTCATTATTAATTCTAGTTTATGTATTGCTTAAAGCTTCAAACCTTCGCTTTTCTCTAGCTTTTCAAACCTTTGGTAACTTCCTACCGTCTCTCAGTTTGTCCATGTGTGTATCAGTTTTCCTGTCGACTGTTGTTCACAAGCAACCCGATATTTTAACATGATAATGTTTTTAGGCTGGGGGTCATTCCACAAAATGCGTGATGCAAAATGTGTAACGTCATCGAAAAAAGTAACGCTTCAGGTGCTGTTAACACTATATTTTTTCCACACTTTCGATTCCCTAAAAAGCCTAAAAACATTATCATGCTTCGATGTTTCGGTTTCGTCGAAATTCTTTGAATGCTTAGGTACATAAATAGAGAGAGGAAGAGAGGGAGAGAGAGAGAGAGAGAGAGAGAGAGAGAGAGAGAGAGAGAGAGACTTTTTAAATTCTGCTGTTAATATATTATTGTAAGTTACAATAAGCAATAATAGCAATAAGCAATAAGTTCAGTGTTGTAATTAACTGAAAAGCAATATTTAGTTTACCAACATAAAATATTCTTTCTTTTATTCATATATATTTTTTACGTTAAACATTTTACGATATGTAAAATAATTGTTTTCGGCAGCTACTGAAATCAGTTCATTAGCCCAATATTTTTACTAATATTCTGTTTTTGTTAAGTATTAATAATAAAACAAAATTTATTTTACTGAAAAGCTTCTTTCGAGTTCTTCCGTTTATTTATATTGGAACAAACTATCGAGCAATTTTATTCTAACAATTTATTAGCAGTGTGAACAATGTGCTCACACTCCACGCTACAGTTTACACTTCGTTCATGTGCAGATGTTTCTTTAAACAGTTCACTTTTCTACACCAGTTCAAACGGTTTCTGTCTCTGCAATCGTCGAACAAGTCCAGCATTATATAGAAATTGTAGTACTTCATTATTTTGACGGTTATGACGGTTCATATTTAGCCACAAACAGTTTCTCATCAGTAACTGTAATACCATAAGTATATTCAGATCTCGATGGATGTCATCGTTCCTTACACACCACGGTGCATCAGCAACATTGCAAAGCACTTTATTTTGAAAAGTTTTGCTTATTTTGGTGTTGGATTTCTTTATGAAACCACAAAATTTCACACCACAAATCCACACCGGTATCAAAACTTATTTGTTATAACAACAGCTTATTATGCAGTGACAACAGTTCAGAGTGTATTCCAGGTAGCCAGTACGTTTTCTTGAATTTCATTACAAATTCTTCACGTTTTTCTTGACACGTTCTTTTCATCTAAGCTTAGCAACTGCTCATATTACAGTCAGCAGTAAGATGTTTGCCTGCACATTTACACACCTTGGTCCCCTATGGCATACAACGTTATATTTATGCAAATTTTATTAATTGCATAAATTAAATTAATTGTTAATTTTATAAATTTTATCTACGTTTATGAAAGTGAGGCACTCACGAACTCCATCGTATATCTCTGCTTTATTTAGCCCCGAGGTTGGAGCTCCATATACAACGTTATGCCTATTGATTAATTAATAAATTTTGATCAAATTATTCACTTAGGTAATCGGCAATGCTATCAATCGAGTGGTCTAATTATCGATAAAGAGTAACTAATCTTGTCTTCTACTACTAAATAGAACTTCAAGAATTAAAATGTTTATGAATATGGTATCTGTTAAATTATATTGAGTCTAAAATCTTTAATTGTGGATTTTACTTTGAAAGAATTATCTGGTCTGCCAGGTCTTAAAATAAATTAACTCAACACTATCGAATCCATTATAAATTACATTTATTATAATATTGCATGTTGCACGTATTCATTGCATAAAAGAAATTATGTAACAAGAGTATATACTACTATTTCAAAGAGATAATTAAACTCTATAACATATCTAAAATATCTTAAAGAAAAACAATCAAATGCTTACACATACTCGTGTGTAGTTGTTATATCATGAAATAAGACATAGTTGATGACGTTAAGAACTATCAATGTTGCGTGCTTGAGATTTGCACTAAGTGATATACTTAACATATTTAAACACATATACACATGGAATACTCATATACCTGTAGTAAACATATTAAACACATACACATCTGAAATACCCATATACCTACACTAATAAGATAATACATGTGTAATATTCTATAATAGTATTTATTCTTAACCATGGATTCGTATTTATAATGACTCTATTTTGAAATATCTCAGGCAGTCTAACGACAGACTAATATCTAAGTGACAGATCAGCGGTATTACGATAAACTAGGAATTATAATAAATGGTTATTTTGGTACATTACTCAAGTAATCGTAGTGTCTCGCTCCCGTTGCATGTGTCCGCTTGGATCCGCTGGGTCCATGTGTCCTTGGATTGATGCTAGTCCTGGAAACACTCGTAACTCGCACTTCATGGCATCCGTTATACGTTTTTATAATATTATTACAGTTTAAGTCGCGATACTTGCACTAAGGATTATATTGACTATTCGAATCGCGTCAGTCTATTTATGCGTATTTTAGTTCGATACTTCCACGCACTTTGGTATTGTTTGAATACATGTTTGACTCTTCCGTAACGCCTAGATTGATTTCAAGTTCATTAGACGCATATAAAACATCATCGGCACTTGTCTCTATTCTACGAAATAACTTTGTATCACAAATTATGTCTTATGTTGTATACCGATTCATTTCGTTTATAAGAGTTCAAGTATATTACTACTGTATTATACAACTTCTCACGGCACTACTTGTTTTAGTGTAATACTTAGTGTTTTACAAAGTTCATTAGTCGCGCATCGTCGCGAATACCACTGTTTCGGCTCTAAGCTACAAGTCTTACTCCCGAACTTTTACTAATACCGAACACTAGTTTCAATATCCCAAAACAAAATTTTTATGAAAACTGAGAGAAAATTATAGTAATACTGAGATAAAATTAGAATAATACTGAGATAAAATTAGAATAATACTGACAGAGCGTCTCCTCTTGCATATAGTGTGTATGCCCTTCGCTTTCCCACTCTCGCTACTCCTTCGCACGCTTCATTTTCCCACCAAAATAGTTCTGATAGGACAATTGCTCGGATTTCCCTCGGTACTCATGTCTCGAGTCTGTGATTCTTGTGAATTCTCCACCCAGCGCCGTTTGGAGAGGGACGTTCTTCTTCGGGATTTGTCGTCGGTTCCCATCGAGAAGGCTGGCTGGCTTCTCTACTCGCAATTCTCATAGTCCACGTTGACCTGACGAGTTGCTGTCATCAGGACGTTGCCACTTTCTCGGCATCTGCATCAAGACCTCGCTACTGAAGTCACATCTGCCCCTTTTGGTGTAGCGTGTCGAAATAAAGTATTGTTCAAACTCTGACGACTTCCTCTAGCGAACTTACGGGTGGCAAACATCTGTGTACGTCGCAGACGCCTCCTTGTCTCCTGCTACATTGTCCATGCTCCAGCTATTTTTTTCTGTAAGTTTCACATAGCTTGGAACAATGCTCTTACCGATGCCTATCTATTCTCTCGCTACTGAAACGGATGCAAGGGTAATGTTCCTTTGTCATATTTGTAAAGTCAAGTGTTCCCACGCATGACCCTTTTCGTAGTAACATGTGTTGCAGCACGCTTTGTCTTTTAACGGCTTTCGTGTCATTTAAGTAGAAAGGAAAGGTTTGTTCCTTCCGTCGCTCACCCTCGAACAATTCTAACTTGTGTCACTCTTGACGGGCTCTAATTCCTGGCGTACCTCCCTCGGAATATCCAAAAAAAGTCAAAAAAAATTTCAAAGCAATAAGTACGTTATAGGCAGTATGATTGCGTGTGTCCGTATGCTTAACATTTTTTGCATTTAGGAATAATGGCTGTTCTTTGTGTCCAAGTGATTTGCCGTATTTGCATGTGGAATTATTTGACGGTAGATTAAAGAAGGGGTAAGTGCTCTATTTCTTGTTGGTAAAGTTGATGTGAGTAGATTTTGTTTCATTCAGTTTATTACGCTATTTTTTTTCTCCATGCAGTGACATTATTCACTACTATCTGTAGACTGTTGCTGTTTCTATATTGTTACCGGTGGCTAATAGTGTAGTGTCATCAGCAAGTGTAGCTGTTGTCACCTCTTCACAATTTAAAATATCTCTAGTGTACAAATGTAGAATAAGTCCAAAAACACTCCCTTGCGGTACCACAGATGAAATATTTATTTACTCAAAACAGTCATCACCACACTTTACTCTGAACTGTCCGTTATTTTAAATAGTATTTGAGGCTTTCGCTCATCTTCAAAGGAAGTTTTTGTTTTCATGTTATATATAAGACACACTGTATCAAAACCTTGGGGCACATCCAAAAATATTTCTGTGTATATCTTCTTTTCTTCCAGTAACCGCTCATTTACATCAGTGATATGATACACCTGCTCTACTGTTGAGTGTTTATTGCGAAACCCAAATGGGTGGGTTGGAATACGTTTCTTTTCCTCGATTATTAGTCTGAGACGTTTGAGTAGTAATTTTTCAAACGATTAGATATAATTGGCAACCAGGATGTAAGCCAATATGATGACTTCTTTAATGGTTTGTCATGTTTAGGAACCATAATCGTCTCAGGAATTTTTCACTGGACTGGCACATATTGAAGTCTTAACGCTGCGTTAAATAAATGTGTAGTTTTCTTATATTTCTTTATTTGGAAATTTTTTTAGTATCTGCTCAATTATTAAATCATAACCTGATGACTTCTTAGAACTAATATTTTTTTTTATCTCACCGAGGATTTCATTGGGAGTTACGGGTTTAATTGTTCTACCTTCTGTATTATTCACTTCTGGAAGAATTTGTCTACTGCAACCGGATGTGTCTAAAAAGAATTAGTTAAATGCAAAGAAACCGTTTCAGCCTTTTTAATGTCTTTCCAAAAGTGGATTTCGACATGTGTCATCATCTTTTTGAATGGGTGGATAATGATTTTTAGGCCGTTTTAAACTCTTGGTATCTTTCCAGAGGGAATATTCAGTGTCCTTAAAAACTGTCAGGTTTTGCAAAAAATTGGTAAATGTTTTATTTTTAACTGAACGTATCTCTTCTTTAAGCTCTTCAAATGATTAAGAGTTTTTTTGTCTTCAGGTGCCCTAGTCTGGTGCCATTTTTTACAGGCTTTCCTTTTCTTTGAAACAAGTTCTCTTACTTCCTTAGAGTGATTTAACCATGAGGGTTTTCTTCTGCGGGAGTGTTATTCCGTACGGCTTGCTAAATATCATATACTAATTGTTCTACGTTCATATCAAGTTGCACGGTAGTCCTCAGTGGAACAATAAACTCAATTCGTTGTTCAAGTTTACTTCTAAATCCATTCCATTCTGTCCACTTATTCGTCAGTGATTGTGGAAATGATTTCTGTATTGGAGCTATATTTAGTTTTAACATTATAGGTGAATGATTTCATGACAAATGGTAAGTTTCTTCAATACTAATATAATTGGCTGTCATTCCCTTCAAAACAAAAATGTCTGTCAGATCACGATTTTATTTAAGTCTGTGGGCCGACAAGTTGGTGTTCCAGTAGATTGGCACTCTCGTCTTGCTAATTTAATCGCTTCACGCAATTGCTTACCTTTGGTCGTAATAAGGCTGGAACCCCAGTTTCGATTACAGTTTCTTCCATTTATAAAATGGTCTAGTAAAGACTAGAGATCCCGAGGTAATTATCTGCTTCCAGCATATACCTTGGTAGGCAGTATATTACTGACACTCCAGACATCCTAATTTTAGAAAAAAATGTTTACTTGTTAGAAAAAAAATACAACTTGTTGCTTGAATTTTGATTGTTCCGTACTTAGGTTCCTCAAGAGGCTTTAAATTTTCCTTAATTATTACAGCTGATCAACCGCGTGGTGTTGCAGAGTTAATTGTGTAGTACATTGTATATCCATTTATTTGCAAAAATTGTTCTAGTAAAATGGGTTTCAGCGATCAGACAAACGTCCTGTTTCTGACTGCATAAAAATGGTTCTAATTCATTAACATGCTGAAGTAACCTATTGGCATTCCAAGCTTAAATTCTAACACATGAAAACATTTTATTTCTTTTTGTAAGCAGTAGCCTCACTCCTATTTTCTAGCTTTGTAATCCTATCTAGAATTTGTTTGTTAATTTCTTCTTGCTTAGTAAGTTTTTCTAATGTTGTTAGTAATCTCTGACAAATTGTGAATCGCCACTTGTACTTTGCGGAGAAGATAACTCAACAATGGATAATGCAGATGTTCAGATGTGTTTCTCTAACCTAGTAAGTAGCTGTGCAAAGGTTGAAGTTTGGGTAGTTCTTTGTTTGTCTTATAGAATTTTTCTTGTCTTTTCTAGAGTTCTTTAGCTACAATACAGCCTTGATAATTTTCTGGGTGCAATTCATTTCAGTTTGCACATTTAGATTTCTCTAATTTTACAATCAGCAGTAAGATGTTTGTCTTCACATTCACACGCCTTGGTCTCTATCGCAGTATGATTGCGTTTGTCTATGTATTTGACATTTTTCACAGTGAGGAATAAGGGCTGTTCTTTACCCAAGGGTTCTATCTTAACCTTTAATCCCAAAATTATAACAATTTTATAATTTTTTTATATCCTTGGATTTTCTAAATGTTAACATAATTAAAGACAGAGGTTTCCTAACAATGTAGTCTTCTATTTTATCTTTTTTATAATATTTACTATATCCTTTACATCTAAATTTTTATGTAACAAATCTTCTATTATCATTTTCTGGTCACATGTTGGGTGTAAGCCCCGGGCCATAACTGTTATAGGCCGATTCTGTTTATCCTCATACGTGAAGTATTCCTTCTTATTTTCTCGGAGTACATTTATGAAGCGACTATTCATTTCCGTCTGGCACATTTATTTTAAATATATTATCATTCCTCATTGCTGTGACAGTGTGGGCTACTCCTGCCAAGCGGAGTATAGATTTACTCATAAGTTCCTATATTAACTACATTAATTGCTGGTGGTAATGAAACTCTTTTCAACCCTCACAGGCGGGCGATAGCACAGAAAACAGACACCTGGTTTACGTCAGTGGAAGTAATACTAGGGGAAGAAAGAAAGCTGTTACATTTGGTTCGTCCCGGTAAAATCTGGTACCTCCAGAGCTATAAAGAGTCGGAGTGACATTTTGCTATCCACCACCTACAGGATATAGGCGATAAGCGGCTACCTTGAGTTGGTGTAACCGAATAAGATTACCCCACACCGGTTCTTTCAAGGTGTACTGAACATTTTTAATTTAACATTATGTTTATTTTCACTAATAAGACTATGTGGTTCAAGGAATTGGATACACCTCAAATTGCTTCCACCAGTCAGATATCGACTAACCTACTGGTGTACTTTGTTCATACATAATAGGCCTTGTAAACAAAATGAAGATTTTTCCTCGGCTATTTGCCAATGGCACAATAACACAGTCGATAAGTAGAAGAGGATCAGGATAATCTTCTTACCAAGGTGGTAAATTGACCTTAATATAATATACGTCAGTAGCTGTCCAACAGTATAGTATGGAAAAGACAAGAAAGATGTATTAAATTAAAAACCTCGAGAATATCCCAAGCTCTTTATTCAAGTAAAAAGATCTCCTGTTGAAAACAACTTCAACAAAAAAAAAAGAATATGTTGAGGAAAACTAAAGAAAAGGTAAAAAACCAAAACTAAAATTCTAACACATAATTGTTAAACTTACATTAAGTACAGAAGTAAAATTTATACTCACACAGAAATACAACAGCAAAATTCAAATTTCGGGAATGGCATTTTTAAGTAGAGTGATAGGGCGCACAAGAGTCGCAATTAAGAAATGAAGACGTAAGAAAAGTATTAAATAGAGGAAATGTAATTGATAGAATTAAAAAATACAATGAAAAGTGTTTTATATTACTGAAGGCAGGACCACAACATAAACTCCAAGGAGGAATAGGTATGGAGATATAGGACAGACGAATGCATGAAATTTCTAAAGATTGGAACAGGTGTGTTGCTAATCTTTGCAGTGAAGATGAAGCATACTTTCATGCATAGAAAAAAAGAAGAAGAAGGAGAAGAAGAAACGTTGGGCAATAGACAAAGAAGGTATCATAATGTTTGTTTGGTGCAGCGTGATTTTGTGTGAGGTCAAATCATGGGATTGGGGAGAGGCTCGAAGAGTCTTTCGAGGAATTGTGATGGAGGATAATGCAAATGCAAAGGCTATTATGAAGTGATAGGGTGAACAATAATGAAACGATTAAGAGAGAGTATACATGAGAAAATATGCTGTGGAAAACGTAATCAGATACATATATTTTTGGTTACGACGCCTAATAAGGCATGGTCACATTTTCTTCATTTTTCGACACTTATTTTGATCTGTATTTACTACAATTTATTTATTTACTTTTTTTTAAGACATTCTCTTGGAGTTTTGTATAATGTTTGTCTACTCAATGTACTGTAATAACTATAATGTACGAAACGTGTTAATGAAGTAACTACTATTTAAAATTACGGTCATTAGAGCGCTGCGATCGTCGGTATGCACACGTTCGATTATCCTCTGACTTCCTGTAGACACTAAAACGGAAGAAGAAGTTTCTTTAACATTTTATTACGGGCGTATTAAATGTTTAAGGTTACTGAAGAACCCACAGAATGTAAAATAAGGTCTGCTATCCTGTTTTTAAATATGAAAAATATGTGAGTCGTAAGCAAAGTCTAAGGTGAATATGCAACGAGTTAGTGATCCAGTAGGTTATATAATATAGGCTTAATGGCTAGGCAAGGAATGGTCAGTCGCTGTCACTAATGATGACTTAGTTCAGAAAATCAACGACAAATTTGTAAGAACAGATTGTTTACAGCTTCGTTGATTTCTTTGCTGGTGTTTCACATAAAATTATGACAGGCATTCTTTAAACTGTCGGACGTTATGCTCACGTTGTATTCAAAAAGTGCTGTTTGAGGTGCATAAACGAACGACTAGAAATGCTTAGTCACAACAATAGTACGAATTGTACTTAGTCGTGGATTTGTGTTGCTTCACTGTCGGTCGCAAAATGCCGGACTACAAGTTGCTGTTCAAACCAAAAATCTCAAGTTTCTTGGCTGAGAACAAATAGACTACCCCCCCCCCCAAATATCCAGTCTTACTGTTAAATGACTTTCATCTATTCCTGCGTGTAAAGCAATTGCTTACAGTCACGACGAAGATGACATCAAGAGAGCTGCGCAGTATTGTCCGTCGTCACAGGTAGGTTACTCTATGAATAAAGAATAGACACGTTTGTTCCACGTTACGATAGGTGCCAAAATGCTGATTAAAACGTGCAGAAAGGTAATTTACGCCTCAGAGATATTGCAACGATGGAACCCTGTCGGAAGGCGAGAGCTTTCTTCTATAAGTTCCAGGCTAGCCGAGCAGGAGCGAGTTTCTGCCTAGGCCGCACTCAAGTACCCTTTAGAGTTTTTGAGTGCTTGTTGACGCATACTATGGAACACTAGTCTGGAAGATCGTCAAGTTTATATATATAACGATTCATATTGTCGTCCTATCTGAGCGTTATATGAAAGTGTCAAACGGAGCGAGTATAGCGATATAAGCAAGAGAGAGAGCGTATAATCGCAGCCATCTTTGTCTAACCTCGTCACTGCTACAACAAATGCCGGTACGGACATGAAATTTTACTCAATTGAATTTATATGTTAAAACTGCAATATCTTTAAAACCAATACATATACAGCAATTCTGAAAACAGCATAGTGTTCAGCAATTAAAGCTCTATAAGTAGCCAAAATATCAACAAATATAATTAACATTTACAGAAGATATACAGAAGAAGAACGCCAAGCGAAATAACTCGAGAATTAGGCTGGGTACGAATTAGATGTTTTCACACACACACAGATAAAGACCTAAGCAACAATATTCTGTGGTCAGATCTTCGAAAACACGTTTGCAAATACCTGTAATCAAACGATTGGCAAACAAAGGAAGTACGATTTTAGCCAGTAATTCTGTGCCGTCTCAGACCTGTCAAGGGGCGTTTAGTCGACCTGTTCGATATTGTTTCAACTGGAAAAACGCATGATTTATTTGGAACAACCAATCAGAATCCTGCATTTAGAACAGACGCCAACTCTGAAGGAGGGTAGCGACACTCTTCGTTCGGATCTTCAATGCGCTAGACGTGTGTAAATTACGTGCTTAATTTCACAAACACGCGCTTAATTCACAAATTATTTCACAAATTACGTGCTTAATTTCAAAGTTTCATTTAAGTAAAACGTTCGAGAAGTAGTCCGCAGTTGCAGAGGAACTAGTACAGTTCGACAACAACTCTCGCTGTGTAACACCACATTAATTAATTAAATAATTAATTAATAATTCAGTTGTGAAGTGACTGCTGCAACAGAGAGCTACAGCATCTGTAATTGCCTAGATCATCGTTCAACAGGATTGGTCAACATCATTTCTTCTGTGCTGAACCATCAAAAGTAGGATCTCTACGAATTCCTATCTACGGTCGACGCATCAAACAGTAAGAAATAGATTCATTGCTCAATGAAGTAACTAATAAATAAATAATACAAAAAATTAAACAATTTTAAAAGACACTAAGTAAATTAATAATTTGTATTTAATTAGTAAGATTAGTTATAACATAGTATAGGATTGTTGAATGGAAAGTGAGGTGTAGTATTGAACGGGCAAATTATTGCAGACCTGTTCTTTAGCACTGGTTTGGGAGATATAAATTTTCTAAATTAAACCAGATAAGAGCAATAGGTCGTTTGGACGTTTTAATCTTCACTTTTCACGCACACTCATTAATTATAAGGGTTAGGGTAGCAATAATTCCTACAATTAGCATTTTTCAAGAAGTTAACAAAATAATTAAAACGTAATTTAAACAAACTCAAGCAAATTTTAAAGTGTTATTTGTAACGATTCCCCTTGAATTCCATAATCACTGAACGAATCCTGAGAAAGTGTGTCTCTATGCTCTGAGCTAAGCTGAAACCGTGTCATTTATATATGGGATTTGTTCTGGCGCCCAGGTAAAGTAAAATCACGGGTAAGTAACGGTTTATCTATCATTAAATATATAATATTAGTGTGTTAGATAAAAGGTAGCGTTGTATAAAATTGGCGCCGCAACTAATGGGCCCGATTAAATTGACAAATTATATAAAGAATGTTATATAATTTGGCGTTGCTTTTACCCAAGTGACTAGTTTAAATTGTAATATTAATTAATTTGAAACGAAGTGGAATTTAAGGTTACAAATAACTGTTGAAGGGTTAAATATTAAAATAAAATTTGTTAAATAATTGTTAAATTAATTTGTTAAAAATAAAATTAAAATATGGCTAAATCACCAGCAGTAGATATGGCAGCAATTGAACAGATGTTTAAGCAGTTGACCACTAAAATGGATGAAACTAATAGTAAAATTGAAAGTACAAAGGGTCAATTATCTAGTGAAATGGAAAAAATAATAGTCAATTAAATAGTAAAATTGAAAGTACAAGTAGTCAATTAAATAGTGAAATAAAAGATATCAAAAGAAAATAGAAGAAAATAATCAAAATTAGAAGAAAGTAATCAAAAATTAATAAATGATGTTAATAATAAAATAGAGCAAGCTAATAAATATTTATCTAGCGATATGAAACAAATAAACGAAAATTTATCTAGCCAAATAGAACAAAGTAGTAAAGAAGCTACATTTAAAATAGATGAAGAAATAACTCATTTAGCTAGTAAGTTAGATAGTACCAATGGCAAAATAGATGAGAGTAATATTAAGTTTGATAAGCATACCGAAGAGGTTAAAACTACATTAGAGGAATTTAGGAAACAAGTAAACACTAATTTTCGCCGTCAAGACGAAAAACTAAATAAATTTAGAAACGATTTCATGAAAGGTTAGAACAGAAAGTAACCCTCATTAATCAACAATTCAGTGAAGTAACTGCTGAATTAAAAACACAAACGCTTCTAAATAAAGAAGAAATCCAGAGTACTAGGGAAGAGTGTACCCAAATATTAAATAGGTTAAGAAGCAAGTAGAGAGTAAGGCGGACCGAGACGAAGTACATCAAAAGTTGGAACAGCAATTAAAGGTAATGCGGGAAGATCTGACTAAGGCAATGAAGTCACAGCAAAAGAAAGTCGTGAGGTGTGGCGGCTATAAGGAAAAACCGGAAAACCTTGCATTCTCAGGAAACCCACATGAGAATCCTGTGGAGTTTCTAAGGCTGTTTGAGGCTTATGTATCTCGTGTAAACCCACTGATGGACGACGAGGACAAGAAGGACATGTTAGGCCGATTCCTCAAGAATTGGGCAGGTACGTGGTGGAAAGTCATCTCGGACAGAGTCCAAACCTACTCCGACTTCAGAGAAAAATTCCTTGCTCAATACTGGAACATTCAGATCCAAAGAACGGTACGCGATCATCTGGAATTTGGTAATTATCACCCGTCAATGAATATGACAACCACCAACTATGTGCTAAATGTAATGGCACAAGTAAAGCATCTAACACCACCAATAGAAGAGAGAGACCTAGTGTATAAGCTAGCGCGTCATTTCTCAGAACGCACTAGAGTAGCAACCACTACTAGAGGAGTGGATACTCTAGAAAAGTTTATAATGGTCGTGGATGAATGTCAAGACCTAGAGAAGGAACTGCAGCGTGTAAATAATCAGCTGAATAAGCACTCTAGAGGCGATCATCAGGAACCAACTTTCTACCTAACGAAGAGAAGAGACAATGAACGCCCAAAAGATAAAATGTTTACCCCATATCCGGGTAATAAACCCCAAAATCGGCAGGATTTGGAAGAAAAGGGTAGAAGTAGGAGTGTTGAAACCCGACCAAATAAAGGGTATAAGGTATGTAAAACAGCCATAACATCTACCGAGCCGCAACCGTCTACTAGTAAAATGAATACGGGAAACGGGAAGCCATGCAGGTAGAAAAGAAACAAAACTAAACCTACCATAACCTGCAGCGAAACAACCCACGAAAACAGGTAAAAAGAAAGTAACAAATAATATAAAACAAGTGAGCGATAGGGAGTTCTTGTTAAAAGAAGAGCAAGAAGGGGCTAGAAGCCATTTTCCTGAATGTCCGGAAATAATTTGTAAAATTAGAAATCTACTAGTACGAGCGCTAATAGACACCGGCAGTGAGGTAACCTGTGTCAGCTCAAAGTTTGCAGAAAATAATAGTCAGTTGCGTAATTGTCCCAGACTACCCGTAAAAAATTGTAATGTACAGGGAGCCACTGGAGCCAAAATGCAAAAGATCACTGAACAAATTTATTTACCTGTCAATATAAATGGTAACCAAACCCAAATTGTAGCACTTATAGTCCCAAAACTCGTTCATGATTGTATTATTGGGGTAGATACGTTACTTGAGTGGAAGGCAGAAATAAATTTCAAAAGAAATACCATTACGATGGAAATTGATACAAATAAAATCAAGGTAAACATTATAGAATTTAAGTAGTGGAAGTCGGTAAGTGTCATAAAAGGGTGTTTAGAGAAACCGCTAGTTGACGTTAGGAGTGACCAGCACTGTATTGATGATACTCCAGAAATCAACATCGGGACTGAGTTGAACAACGAGCAACAGAACCAAATTCAGCACCTCGTCTGTGAGTATAGGGATGTTTTCAGAACAGAGCCAGCAAGAGCTAAGTTCTATGAACATCAGTTAACACTTACTGAAAACGCATCATTTGTGCAAAGAACTTATCCGATCCCTTTACACTATAGAGAAGAAGTGGAAAAAGAGGTCCAACAGATGTTAGCGAATGGTGTTATAGAGAGGGCAAGTAGTCCCTATATAAACCATTTAGTAGTTGTCACCAAGCCGAACGGGAGTATCCGCTTATGCCTTGATGCCAGGAAATTAAATTCTTTATTAGTACCTGATTACGAGTGCGCAAGGAGTGTGGAAGAATTGTTCCAAAAATGTAATGGAGTTAAGTACATGACCAAACTGGACTTAACATCAGGATTTTGGCAAATTCCAATCCGCAAATGTGATTGACAGTATACGCCATTTTTGTATAAAAACAAGTGCTACCAATTTAAAGTGGTCACTTTTGCCCTGAGCAGCAGCTTAGCTGCAATGGTAAGGTGTTTAGACAGTGCCTTAGGTAATGAGGTAGAGAAGTATACACTAGTGTTCGTAGATGATATTCTATGTGTGTCACAAACATTCGAGGAGCACTTACAACATTTAAGAAATATTTTTGAAAAATTAAGATCAGTAAACATGACGCTGAATCTACGGAAATCAGAGTTTGGTAAGGAGGAAATTAAGTTTTTAGGTCACCGAATCTCAGTGGAAGGAATAACCACGGACCAAGAGAAGGTAAAAGCCATACAAGAATTTCCAACTCCAAAGAACTGCAAGCAGCTAAAGTCATTTCTAGGTTTAGCTAACTACTATCAGAGGTTTACAAGTAAATACGCGGAAAGTACTGTTCCATTGTTGAAGTTGTTAAACAAAGGGATTAAATGGAGGTGGACAAAGGACCACGATGAAGCGCTACAACAAGTGAAAAGTCTTTTTATAAATACTGTTGTATTACATCATCCAAGGGAAGGAGAAAGATTTTACTTGCAAACAGACGCCAGCAATATTGCTATAGGAGCACACTTGTATCAGGTAGATGAGAAGGGCTAAAAAGCGGTATTAGGATTTGTAAGTCGCACCCTTAAAGGGGCGGAATTAACTTATTTTACGACAGAAAAAGAGCTATTAGCGATAGTGCATAGCCTGTCAAAGTTTAGAAGTTATATTCTGGGTGTTAAACTTACTATAATCACCGACAATAAGGCGTTAGTATTTTTATTAAAGTGTAAAATGCTAGGTGCTCGTCTGACTCGTTGGATCTTGGCTATACAAGAGTATCAATTTGAAATACAGTATTGTAAAGCGAAAGACAACTTGGTAGCAGATGTACTCAGTAGAAATCCACCATCAGAAAACAACATGGATACAGTTAACAGTAAAAGTAGTATCACTGATATTGGTATTTACTTACGCGGTAAAGCATATAACAAAACCTGAAGTAGTTAGACGACTTAAGGAAATAGGGACCCATCAACAACAAGACCCTAGGATTAGTGTAGCTTGGAAAAGTGCTGTTACCAACACCAAACGGCACCAAACCAGGATTTTCCATATATGAAGGGAAACTATATAAGCTATGTTCCCATAAGTGGAAATTATTATTACCAAGCTGTATGATGGAGGAACTTATTTGGGAATGCCAATTGTCATTGGGCCACGCTGAATTTAAGAAATGCCATCTAGCCTTAACAGAAAGCTTCATCGGAAAGGGGTTAGCAAAACGCATGAAAAGATTATTGTCTACTTGTGACCTGTGCCAGAAGTGTAAACACCCGAACTTATCTACCAGAGTAGAAATGCAAACAATCCAAGTAAAAGAGAAAGGAGAGTTATTAGCTATGGATTATTACGGGCCTTTACCAAAAGCAAAAGGAGGGGTAAAGCACATTCTTGTAACAGTAATTTCTTTTCTAAATTTGTCAAATTATATCCAGTCCAAAGAGCCACGACAAAAGCAATACTTAGAGCATTAACGAAGTTCTACATCCCACAGTATGGTAAACCTAGGAAAATATTGTCCGACCAAGGAAAACAGTTCACCCATAACCTATGGAGAGAAACCTTGGAGGAACTCAATATAAAACCAATGCTTACATCAATACGTCACCCTCAAGCGAATTTAGCTGAGAGAATAAATAGAGAATTAGGTAGATATTTTAGGATATGGTGCCATCAGAACCATTCTGCATGGGTAGATTATTTGAGTTTTATTTCGGATTGTATTAATAATACATGTAATGAAACAACGGGGTACACACCTTCAGAATTGTTTATCAATAAAGAACCAGTACATATATGGACCAAAACTATAAAAAGTCCACCCAACTACAATCTACCTATTCCATATGAGGTAAAAACCAGAATAGCAGAAGAAAGAATACAGAGAGAAGGCCAAAAGAGGGTAGAACGATATAATCGAACTCACAAGTTGGTAAGGTTTGTGGAAGGAGAGGAAGTGCTAGTAAAAGCGAATCCTGTATCCTCTGCCATAGATAATACCACGGCCAAGTTCTTTCCGATATTCGTGGGACCTTATATAAAAGCAGGTCGTGGGAAAATAGAAAAGCAGATTGCAAGGTACACATATATATTAAAAGATGTTGAAAAAAACAAAATTATAGGAAAGTACCATGGGGATAGTTTGAGGAAATATAGACAAAATAATGACCAATAAAGAAACAATAGTTTGAGCTAATAAGGTATGTGAATCAAACATGGTCAAATAAAATTTTTATAATTGTTTTGAATCAAGGTCAATGTTAATAAAAAAATATATTTTAATAAATGTTAGTATTGTTGTTTAAATTATTGACGTTAATTGAGTCAAAATGGTGATTAAAATATGAATGGTCATATAAATTTCCAATATGTGTATGCCATGTTAGGTTAAGTAACATATTGTAATATTTAGTTATAAGGTAGATGTAAGCAAAATTGTATTAGTGCAAATTTTGTGCGGGAAAAACCAAAAGTGCGAAAGATTATGTGCAAAATTTTAATTAGGATAAAACTATACATTAAGAAAAAAATTAATGTATTTCTTAAATAATCAATTTTTTTATACTGAGTGGGGGCATATATAACGATTCATATTGTCGTCCTATCTGAGCGTTATATGAAAGTGTCAAACGGAGCGAGTATAGCGACGTAAGCAAGAGAGAGAGCATATAATCGCAGCCATCTCTGTCTAACCTCGTCACTGCTACAACAAATGCCGGTACGGACATGAAATTTTACTCAATTGAATTTATGTGTTAAAACTGCAATATCTTTAAAACCAATAAATGTACAGCAATTCTGAAAACAGCATAGTGTTCAGCAATTAAAGCTCTATAAGTAGCCAAAATATCAACAAATATAATTAACATTTACAGAAGATATACAGAAGAAGAACGCCAAGCGAAATAACTCGAGAATTAGGCTGGGTACGAATTAGGTGTTTACACACACACACAGATAAAGACCTAAGCAACAATATTCTGTGGTCAGATCTTCGAAAACACGTTTGCAAATACCTGTAATCAAACGATTGGCAAACAAAGGAAGTACGATTTTAGCCAGTAATTCTGTGCCGTCTCAGACCTGTCAAGGGGCGTTTAGTCGACCTGTTCGATATTGTTTCAACTGGAAAAACGCATGATTTATTTGGAACAACCAATCAGAATCCTGCATTTAGAACAGACGCCAACTCTGAAGGAGGGTAGCGACACTCTTCGTTCGGATCTTCAATGCGCTAGACGTGTGTAAATTACGTGCTTAATTTCACAAACACGCAAAGTTTCATTTAAGTAAAAAGTTCGAGAAGTAGTCCGCAGTTGCAGAGGAACTAGTACAGTTCGACAACAACTCTCGCTGTGTAACACCACATTAATTAATTAAATAATTAATTAATAATTCAGTTGCGAAGTGACTGCTGCAACAGAGAGCTACAGCATCTGTAATTGCCCAGATCATCGTTCAACAGGATTGGTCAACATCATTTCTTCTGTGCTGAACCATCAAAAGGAGGATCTCTACGGATTCCTATCTACGGTCGACGCATCAAACAGTAAGAAATAGATTCATTGATCAATGAAGTAAATAATAAATAAATAATACAAAAAAATTAAACAATTTTAAAAGACACTAAGTAAATTAATAATTTGTATTTAATTAGTAAGATTAGTTATAACATAGTATAGGATTGTTGAATGGAAAGTGAGGTGTAGTATTGAACGGGCAAATTATTGCAGACCTGTTCTTTAGCACTGGTTTGGGAGATATAAATTTTCTAAATTAAACCAGATAAGAGCATAGGTCGTTTGGACGTTTTAATCTTCACTTTTCACGCACACTCATTAATTATAAGAGTTAGGGTAGCAATAAGTCCTACAATTAGCATTTTTCAAGAAGTTAACAAAATAATTAAAACGTTAATTAAACAAACTCAAGCAAATTTTAAAGTGTTATTTGTAACGATTCCCCTTGAATTCCACAATCACTGAACGAATCCTGAGAAAGTGTGTCTCTGCTCCGAGCTAAGCTGAAACCGTGTCATTTATACCTGGGATTTGTTCTGGCGCCCAGGTAAAGTAAAATCACGGGTAAGTAACGTTTTATCTATCATTAAATATATAATATTAGTGTGTTAGATAAAAGGTAGCGTTGTAATATATATATATACAGTATATAGCGACAGCTGCCGCTTAGAAATCAGTTTATTGCGTTGGGCGCTTTATTCAGAGGGTCTCAAGTGGTTGTTTTTGAGTGATTATTGTGCGGAAATTTATTAGTTATTATTGCGTGTGGACAAATTTAACTTGAATTATTGTACAAGAGTGTCTCGTTACTTTCAAATTGTTATTTGTGACTTATTAAAGCTGGTAATTAGTGATTTCATTGGTGTCTGCATTTTGTTTCCACTGTATTTTGTTTCCATTTTTGATCAGTGAGAACGTCGTAACAACATTTTTTTGGCCTTTCGTGTGAAAAAATTTTAAATATTGTATATATGTATAATAGCCAGTGGTACTTACTTTTCTCAGTACGTCTCGCAAAATGTTACTATACAGCACCGACTGTACAAAATAAAATCAATCGCAAAGAGCCAAACTACGTTACTGAATTTGGATTAGCTTTCGATAACAACTTTGCTTGCCATACAGTAGAGGTACAGAAAGAGAAGACCGTCTCCTACGGCGTAAACATGCTTCTAATAATATATAGTAAAATCTCCGTACAACGATAAAATATTTTTGTCATGTCATTGATTCCATTATCAAAACGTAAAATTCCTATTGATTTAAAGAAACGGTAGATAACGATAATCTACTACGAATTTTTTTTTTTAGCTCCCGTTAATGTAGGCTACTTTTCTCCCGATACTACTCTACACGAACTGCGAACTGTCTGTTGGCTCTTGATCTGTGTTCTAGACACAGAAGTTCACAGTTCACAGCTCTCCCCCGCTTGTTGAGCAACCCTGACAGTTTAAAAACGTCAGGTTGCTGCTAATGAATTTCAATAATATCTTTCTACAATGCGGAAGAATTTAAACAGTAATAATTGATTTACAGAACAGTTTTCTGTGAGTACAGAACAGATCTGTATGTTCCGGAGAACCTTGTAGTAACGCCATACAGTAAGAACCTCGTAAGTTTTCTTCTCTAAAAAAAGGAATGTGAAACGACCCTCATTTCTGACTTTCTCAGACAGTTACGGGATAAAGGACGCTAACAACCTCTGCGAATGTTGTAGTTCTCTGCCTAACATGAAAAATATGCCAATTGAACAGAATTGAATTACTTACTGTAGAAAAAATTCTGCCCTAATACTGATGAGTGTTGGACATTAGATAAGCTATTCTGGTGGTATACTATTTTGTAATGTTTGTTCTTTGTATTCGTAAATCACTTCTTTGTCATAAAATGTCAAGAGTTATTAAGTAATTAATGTAGTTCAGTTAGGAGCTGTCAAACTACACCCTTGTCGAAATGAGAACAAATTAATGCACTGTATTATAAATTCTCTATATAAGGATAACTTCCTTCACAACAATAAATTTTACCCTGCGCGGTATTGAATCTAGATTTCAGTGCATTAAAATAAATCAACATTTCTGCGGACTAGATCCACGTGGTGGACATACCCGCGACACGGATGTTTTCTCGCCATTAAACGTTTAGAATTTACTATAAACTACTGGTGGTGTTCATCGGTGGTTTACCAAACAGGTGGACGTTTGACGAGCGAAAACAAATTTAAAATGACACTTTTGTGGTTATTACAGTATTCAAATTCACTGCACCACCAAATATAACAATTAACTATACCATATAAAACAAACTATTTTGACATTAATACAACAGATAATAATAGGCCTATATTAATATTATTCTGTAACTTTATCTATTACTTGTTTTCGTACACCAATTGCTGCTTTTTTATAACCTACAACATTTACATATGAATTATTTTGTAATTCATGCTATAGTTACTATTTACGGTGCTGTATATGCATGTCAGTTGAGAAGTCCAAGGCCCACCAAGGGCTGTAGAGCCGGAGAAGAAGAAGAAGAATATGCATGTCAGTAGGGGACAAGAACGAGTGCACTGTGAGTCCTTGAGCTTGTCTGTAACAAGTGTGCGAACACCTACAGTATGTCGATGTGGGGTCTCAGACTTAAGACTCGGTGTCAGTCCAGCCACTGAAGGCGTCAGGCCGAACGATTGGTGTTAAACTTTAAATTCGTGAAAACGGATTTTCTTAATCACAAAACACAGGAAAATTCACGAGTGGAATGGGACAACTATTATCATTTTATAGTAATGATACCGTTATTTCATATACAATCCTTCAGAATGAAAAATATAACCCAGAATCGCTTGAACAATCACAAGGTTTATTAAATCACTTTAAACTAACATTTAAATCAACAATTCTTCTCTACAATATAATATCCAATATCTACTATTCACAGTTCACAATCCTCTATAACAGTTAACAACTAGTTAACTAAACTAAATTTAGTTAGTTTAACTAGTCAACTAGTTACTAAATTTATTAAACCGCGAATAATACAAGATGGGCACTCAATATCACAAAGTACATTCAGCAATTCCATAACCTTGCAATACGCACTATTCAGCTGTAACAACACAATTAGCTTAACTACGACCAGCGTCAAATCAATTCATACTACCGGCCAAAACTATTGACTATGCCTTGGCTGTTCTACTAGTCCATGAAACTTTGTGGAAAATTATATTCTTTTTGTACTCAGCAACTTTGGTTTCTTCGGATACCTCCGGTCTTCTTTCTACCCGTAATGTGTAACGTGTAAACCGCCTTTGCCATCTCGCCTCCCCCTATTTTAGGCGTCATGATTATTTCTTACAATCACGTTCTGTAGCTTCGTTCGCTTTCTGTTACCGTATATAGTTATTTTAACGATTCTTTAGGAATTCTTAGTTGACCTAGTTATTTTATTTCTCTGCGAAACAAGTATTTTAGAAATTGAAATCAACAAGCGGTAATTAAGCGTTTTGTGAAATGACTAATTGGGACGTGAGAAATTTACTGTATATGACCGTGCCAATCTGCCTTCCTGTTTGATAAAATCCCGGCCATAGGATTACTTTCATGGCCCTCAAAAGTGGATTTATCCGTATAAGATTTTACGAGATAGTACGCTCTAATAATTCTAAACTGTCCCGTCCAGAGACTAAGGGATATTTTCTACTGTTGGGACGTGTACTTTGGTAACTCATTGAAAACAGTAAGGTATTGTCTCGACCAGAGGGTTAACTAGGAGCTTCTTCCCTGTAGAGAGACATGAGACTAGCTTCAAAGTCGGGCCCCCACCTCATATCTTCAATAATCGTTAATCAGAAAGTTCTTTTATTAAGTTTAATAACTTAACTTTTCTTCTTTAAGGTAATCAAAAATCTAACGAATACGAATAACTTTAATTCTAAATTTGTATTCTCAGTAAATCTTGTGCAACTGAGACTTTTTGAAACTACTTCAAAAACTCGGTTTTATTACCCTTTCGCACTTCAGTTTTAAGATCTTTTTCCAAGAATGTTTTAAGCAACTTATAATTCGTGTTGGAGTACGTTATTTTTTAATATAAAATCCAGCAATAAAATCATATCTTTTTACCGAATTAAACTCAAGACACTGCTAGTTTACCTGTGCAAAGACGACGGTTTAAACCATAGTGACATTAGGCTAGAGGAATCATGATATAGACAACTGTGTAAGGGCAATGTGTATGTCTGGGATAATAAGATAAATGTAGGTTAATAGGCTCTGCCTTCATTTTCTGCTTTGTGCGTGTTTTTTCTTTTAAGGCTGCAAATACGTGCGTTACTTACCAAATGTTGAGTGATTGTCTTTGTTAAGAAAACTGTAACTTTATTTCATTAATTTACAAATATTGTAATTCCTTATATGTCTACAATTATTTATAAGCCTTATTTTAACTGACGCAACTCTCTTAGAAATAGGCTTACGTTAAGTGATTATGGGAGTTCGCTGAAACTTTCCCTGCCTCCCCCCCCCCCATTTATGGTGCTGGACTCGACAACAATTTGTTTCACGTCAAAACGTAACTGGCATGTGAGGCCAAAGGTGTTGGACTTGCCGACTCTTCGACCCTGCCCACACAAGTACTATGACCTCTGTGTGTTTGTGTAAACGGGAAACTATAAGATGTCAGAGCGCTGCATTTAAATTATTTCTGCTTCTCAATTCTCTTATTATTATGAGAAAAATCATCCGTATCGAAAACCTTACGAAAACAAAAATACGTATTAGACGCCGGCCTAACAGTCAGGATTATAATATTTCAAACTATGTGTATCTTTTGTCTATATTTTTGTCAGTGATACCTTTCACCGGTCCAGAAACAAAGAAAATTTCTCGCTTGCTACTTTTTTGAAGTCACACGCCTAATTCACTAGATCATATTTTTGAAAAAAATTAACTTATAAAAAACTAGCTGGATACCCAGAATCGGTTGAACAATCACAAGGTTTATTAAATCACTTTAAACTAACATTTAAATAAACAATTCTTCTTTACAATATAATATCCAATATCTACTATTCACAGTTCACAATCCTCTATAACAGTTAACAACTAGTTAACTAAACTAAATTTAGTTAGTTTAACTAGTCAACTAGTTACTAAATTTATTAAACCGCGAATAATACAAGATGGGTACTCAATATCACAAAGTACATTCAGCAATTCCATATCCTTGCAATACGCACTATTCAGCCGAATAGAGAATCGGAATAAAGAACCGATGCTTCGCTACCGTGATTATCAGAAAAAACGGAATGTGAAATCGGAAAAAAGAAATAGGTTATTTGTGAAGCTTAGATACCGGTATTTTGAAACTAACAGAAACTATTTAAGCTCGATCAATTTGAATATGATCAAGCTTGAAAACGATCAATTTGATCAAGCTCGATCGATCAACAATTAAGGCTTGAAAATTAATGAGTCATCAAAAATGACGCCGTATTAACGTAACGTTTTCAAAACCCTTTCTTAGCGAGCACCTAGAAGCCAAGAGAAACATACGTGACGAATTTCAAGTTTGTAGGCTTTAAAGTTATGGACATTTCGTGATGAGTGAGTAGTATTTCGCTTTTATATATATAGATATAGATAGGCCTACATATAGATGCTGTGTTTCACCAGCATTGAACCACTTGTAGTACAATCGAAACAGGGTTTATTTGGTTTGCTTGAACGTTTTTCATATGCAACTGGCCAAAGAGTGTCTCATGTGCCGAACTTAGAACTCAAAATAAACCCTGAACGCCACATAGCAAGGAATAGTGGGACAGGTTGAACTGTGTCGCGATAATTTTCGCGCCTCCTGGTGGTTATAGGTTACATGAAAAAAAATACTGTTTAGTAACTCCCCAAAAGCCTAAAGCAAAGTAACAAATTAGACTTCCAGGAAGCGTACAGTTGAAAAAAGCTGCATTATCGGTGTCACGGTTTTTCGCGTTTTTTCGCTGTTAGGCGTTATAAAGTTTTCAAAACCCTTTCTTAGCGAGCACCTAGAAGCCAAGAGGAACATACGTGCCGAATTTCAAGTTTGTAGGCTTTATAGTTATGGAGATTTCGTGATGAGTGAGTGTATGAATAAGTGAGTGGTATTTCGCTTTTATATATATATATATATATATATATATATATATATATATATAGATTTGATGAACTTTATACTGTGTTTTAACGTAAAATTTCTTTAGAAGGTTGTTAGTCCATATAAGATACATATAACTTATCCTTCTGAAATAGCAGAAAAGAAGAAAGAAACAAAAGCACCCAAGTTTTGTAGCATAGTGATATAGATTATATACTCTGAACTGCATGGAGGTACGTGCGCCAGTTTGGATTGGGCAAGTTTGTAACCCCTCTTTAACTTAAGCAGTAAAAAAAAGGTTATTACCCCCAAAATGTACACCCAAATATACAAACATAACATGTTCCACAATACAAATACATTATACAATAGTATACAATACAATATACATAAGGATCTCTTGCCACGCCCCTTTTTATATTACCCCCATGGTGTATATAAATTCTTACTTCTTTTATACTTATCCCTGTTAGGATTACAATTCACTTTTATATTACCCCCATGGTGTTGGTTGATTAAACATCACGTGTATTAGATAATGCTTAAGCATTCAGTAGTCCCCAGGACATAATAACTTTCAAAATTTTGGCTAAGTGCCTAACGCTGTTATCTAATTCTGCCCTACTGGGCTCTATTACTGTGAGAAATACAAAATATTTAAAACAATGAACACCCCCCAGTTATCATAAATAATTTAAAGAATTTATATATACTGAAACATTGCCAAGTAATAAAAATAGAAATATTGCATAATATTATAACCCTATGAAAAATACACTTGGCCCAGAGACCGACATGTTAATAGCCAGTTGATTCATCTTTCAACTTGTCTCAACAAACAAGTTCAAAACTGTATCAACATGCATTCCTTCTGGTTGAAACTTGTGGAAAATGCACCTACCTACCCCAGTAATTTTTTATACAATATGAATTAAACTGATTTTTAAATTAAGAAAATATATATATATATACTACTGAATTGAACACGATAAATTACTAATAGAAAGAATGACTTAAAATCTGTAAAAGAAACCCATATAATGAAATAAGGGGAAAATCTATGTTGAATGTTGCACTGTAGGCATGCCAGTCTCTGAGCTGACAATTTTACCAGAAATTTACAATTTATTTTGCACCCAGTCCACACACTAAACTGTCCCATCAATTGGGGATCCAATTAAATGTTTAAAACTTGAAATGTTGTAGTTGATAGATATATATATAACTGGTCACTGGGCATTATTGAGTGCTGACTCTATGTGTAATTAATAATTGGTTTTGTATCACCTGATTTCGTCCATGAGGGGTTTTTTATTAAGGTGACAATCTCGTGGTCGACATTACAGGTGTTGGTTGGTCCTCCACATTCCCCCGGTAGCGAAGAGGAGCTTTAAGGTGTTAAATGTTCAGCCATGTAGTAGGTCTTATTCTCGTCTATTGCGGTGAACCCTAATTACACACCATTATATTTATTAGCCAGAGTACACAACACAATGCCCCACTAAAGTTTGCACCTCCCCCCCCAAAATACATATATAAGCTTAACCTAGCTATTGAGCTACTTAAATTTAACTTGACAGATTTGTATGGCCAACATGCCTTATTTGAAAATCTTTATAACAGTAATTCTTCATAATACTAACTTCATAATACCCTAATGCGGGTTACCCTGTTTGCAATTTGACAATTAATTATGGCTTTGTACCATTTCATAAACTTTATACATAGTGTGAATATGTAGATACCACGTGGTTAAGAAGTTATTTCAAATACATAGTTTTTACTATAGAAAATAATATGAATTGGTGGTTATTTACTTTCAAAACGTGCCTGAGTAAGTTCCCAGATATTAATAAAGTTTTACTGTTAATTGTAGTAAAACTTATATGCCATCTAAACCAACTACGCCTTGTGCAATAACCTAGGTCAACGTAACACGAATCTCGTTACATCGATGTTAGATAAATTTTAAACTTAAATATCTGTATTTAAATTTACTTTACTTTTTAGTGCCGAAATTCTGACACGTGAATGAATATAGTTTGATAAGGTTTTAAAACTTTACCAACAAATTGCGTATTGCACAACAGCCACGCCCCTTTCAAAAGTTACTAAGAAATTACTTAGGCTTATTAAAAACAGTTTTCTCTAGTGAAATATTACAGTCTATTAATATGAAAGTAAGTGAGACTCACCGCAGCCGTGTAGAGAATTAGCTAATCATAGTATGAAGGCTTGAAGTTGTTGAAAATATTCATTTTCTACCGGAGTGAAAATGGAGTCGACCTTCAACCACGGAGGATTTTTTGAGACGAAATTAAATGAAAGTCCCAGCTCCTTCCTCGTTTGCCTACGGCACTTGTCGCCAGAAAGCAGCACCTGGAGTTTTCATACCGCGGGTAGGCGGCAGGTGCCGACACCGATCAAGAAGTTAATCGGTAGGGCTTATCTTCACGGAAAGAGTGCAGCACGAATTACACCACTGTAATTCCGTACTGCCTATAACTACAGGCCGTATATTTAGTAGTTTAGCGCTGTCTCTCCGCTAGAGATCGGCCCAATCCCCAATTGTTAATTACTGAAATCTGGCTGAATCTTTCAGATTCGGCACACGCTCACCCCAAAAGGGCAACATAGTTGCCCCAACGTTAAACGCCAGGAGAGTACCCTGCAGTGTACCCCTCCCCAAAACAAACCGGTGGACGTCGTGGTTAGGTTGGTTCAGCAGCACTTGCTCTCAGGAGAACAGAGTCTCAGAAGGAAAACGAAAGAGACGAAAGAAGATATGTATTATGTAAGTGTGCGGGTGCTGCACGCTGACCTGATCAGGGTCCGCATACAGCACAAGAGAGAGACAGCAAAAAGACTAAGGAAAGATTCGGCCGGAGACTTCCGACCTCCTGAGGCTTGCCCACTAACGCCAGAACACGACTTCCACCTTAAACAAAGACATCCGCCCTATCTTTACGGGGACTAACCCCCTTCGAAAGTTTTGGATTGCCCGCGACAGCGTTTCAGTTTTGAAATGTGGCTTATCACCATTTTTTGTTTGTCTCCCGGTACGCCCAGCCGGGCCGTCACCGGTGACGTGAATCCTTGGTTACGGTATGGCCCCGACCAATGGTAGCATAGCTTCGCAGCACGTTTGTCAGCGGCTGAGCTGAGTGGGTGGCTTTGGCAATAGACCCAGTCACCAATCCGGAAGGGGTTTGGAATACGCCCCTGATTATAACGCCGACGGACCCGCTCGTGCGCTCGCAGCAAATTCTTCCGAGCCTCTTTCCATCTCTCCGCTGTTTTATTATTGGGCTCCCGGGGCAGAAGATCTTCGATATCCCACAGGTTGGTCAACGGGAGTGCGGGCGAGAATCCAAACAGAATTTCAAAGGGCACGGCCTGATGACTATCGTGTCAGGCCGTGTTGAAAGCTAATTGTAACCACTTCAGATTCTGATCCCAGGTGGTTTGTTGCTCAGCATGATAAGCAATCAAGGCGGACCGGAGATTCCGATTGAATCTCTCCGCATGGGACGGTTGTGGGTAATAAGGGGAAGTGGTTACGTGTTTGATGCCACTGGCGAAACACATACGAAATAAATTGCGGGCCATTGTCCGAAACAATGATGGTCGGAAGACCGAAATGCTGAAATACATGGTTTTGTAGAGCGTTGATGGTCAAACGAGCGGTTGCCTGCCGTAAGGGCAGTAGCCAGGCAAACTTAAAAAAAGCATCCACACAAACAAGCAGGTAAGCATTACCTGACTTGCTACGGGGGAACGGCCCCACGTAGTCAATGAACAACTTTTCCATTGGTCTGCTCGCCACCTCAGATGATAACAACCCTAGTTTGGTGTTCTGGGCAGGCTTGCTCAAGCCACAAAGATGACAGCTCTTAACCCTTGTCGCGATGTCCCTATCCATGCCCTTCCAGATAAAATGTTTCCTAATACTGGAAATGGTCTTCGAAATTCCCTTGTGGCCTCCGACTGGGGAATCATGGTAATAGCTGAAGACCATGGGCACTAATTTGCTAGGCAGCACGATTTTAGGTGCTCGTCCTTTTCTCTCTCGACAACAGAGGACTCCCTTGGACAAGAAATAAGGGGCCTGTACGTTACCCTCCTTGATATTTTGGATGACTGGACCCAGCACTTCGTCGTTTAAGTGATGGGGTAACACATCAGTGAAGGCTAAAGGAAAATCCAAAAGAACGGAACAGGGTTGCTCAGCTTGGGCATCACTGGGTTGGGAAAACATGCGGGACAAGGCATCTGCAACCACATTCTGAGATCCCCTGATGTGTTGCACGGTGAACTTAAATGATGAGATTTTTACCACCCATCTACCAATTTTACCCAGTTGCCGGGGATGAGCCAGAAGCCATGAGAGAGCCTGATTGTCGGTCTCGAGCAGGAACTCAGCATGTTCCAGGAAACGCCTGAACTTGTCTAGAGCGTACACAACAGCTAAACACTCTAGCTCATAAACAGATGATTTACGTTCTTGCTGGGTCAACGTCCGGGAGATAAAAGCCACAGGCTGCCTAGCGTCGTCTATAACTTGGGAGAGAACCGCCCCGAGCGCAACCGAACTCGCGTCCGTCTGCAGTATGAACGGCTTCGAAAAGTCGGGCATCCGCAACATCGGTGGGGAGATGATGGCTTCCTTCAATGTAGCGAAAGCCTTCTGTTGGTTTTCCCCCCATGTAAACTTTGCGCCCTTCTTCCTCAGTTCATTCAAGGGTGCGGCAATTTCAGCGATGTTCGGTATGAAACGTCGGTAAAAATTTACCATACCGACGAATCTCGCTATGCCCTTCGCATCCCTAGGGGGAGGAAAGTCACGGATGCCCTGTGTCCTCTCTGGGTCTACCGTCACGCCCCTGTGTGAAACTAAATGGCCCAAGAAAGAAATACTCTCTTGGGTGAAACGAACCTTTTCGGGATTGACAGTGAGACCAGCCTCTCTTAAGCGACCCAACACTTCTCTTAAATGCCCCAGATGATCTTCGAAAGTCTCGCTGTATACTAATAGATCATCCAGATAATTAAATACGAAACGGAATTTCACATCGTGAAAAACCGTATCGAGAAGGCGAGTAAGTGTCTGGGCCCCCACAGCCAAACCCATGGGAACCCTTGTGTACTGGAACAAATTCCAGGGTACACAAAAGGCCGTATATGGTCTACTTTCTTTGGCCAGAGGTATTTGATGATAGGCCGCGTTCAGATCAATAATAGTGTAAAATCTGGCCCCACTGAACCAATCAAAGGCCGAATGTAAATCTGGGAGGGGAACAGAATCCACCTCTATATTGGCATTCAACTTCCGATAATCAATCACCATTCTTTGTTTGCCACCAGCCTTTGGCACTAAAAATGCTGGACTGGCATAGCTGGAATGAGAAAGTTCAATTACCCCTTGTTCCAACAATTCTTGAACCTTCTCTCGCAGAATGGTCATCTTTGGAGGAGCAAACTTGTAAGGGTGTGACCTTACTATTTTTGAATCAGTTAGTCGAATTTTATATTCCAGCAGGTGTGTGAGTCCCAAAGTAGGAGTTAACACCTCTGGAAATTCCTCACACAAATAGTCTAAGGCCGTCTGCTGGGATGGAGTGAGATGATCTCGTGCGGAATCGGGACAAGCTACTTCTTGGATACCCGGCTTGGCGCCCTGGTGCCCAAGGAACGGAATTAAAACTTCCCGATTAAATTTAAAAAAACATTGGTGCGCTTGGATGTCCAGCACGAGACCACTTTTTGCGATGAAATCGGCACCAATGATGCAATCCACTCCCAGAGCAGGAGAAACCAGAAAAGGCCACACCCAAGAAAACCCATCGATTTTGAATTTAAAGGTAGTAACCCGGGAGATAGGCAAGATTTCCCGGGATGCAGTCCAGCATATTGCAGATGACAAGTCCGACTCCTTAATCAAGCCCTGCTTTTCAAGGTCCGCATATACCCGAGATGAGATGATGGATCGGGCTGAACCGGAGTCAACTAAGGCTCTGAGCTGACCCCCTTTTACCTCGAGCGACAGAAAGGGGCATACAGAAAGTTGTTGCGAGGTAGTGGACTGGACCTTGATGTTAGAAGATTTGGATTTTAACAACTGCCTGGAGGTCTTCGGAAGTTGAACAGAATTAGAGCGGGGGAAGACATCCTCCGAAATATCTTCCCCTGTCTACCTAGTTTTTTGGTGCTGGTCTAGACAAAGGTGGTGCTGGGCGCGCGCGCCCTCGCGTGCAATTTCTCGCCACGTGTCCCGGGCGGTTACAATTGTAGCAAATCACGGCTTTCGTTTGCTCGCGATTTCGAGCTGGCTGGGCCTGTCGGGGGAAGATAGGCTCTCTGGGCCCTTCCGATCTCTGCGGTCTTGGTTCGGCTCCTCTACCATCTCCTCTCGCATGGTCGGTCATCTGCATGGCCTCCGTCATGACGCAGAGCCGGTCCAGGTCAGCAAACCACTGCGGCCGCTGGGCAAAAACTAGTCGCAGACGGTCGTCGGCAGAGACGCTGTCGAGAATGTGTTGGACCACTTCCTCCTCCGACATGCCCATTCCCAGTATACGAGATACTTACCGTATTCGCTGCACGTATTGGGCCAATGTTTCGCCCCGCCCCTGGACTCTATAAAAGTGACGATGGCGCAATTGCTCCATCAATCTACTAGGGATGAACGCCCTCAGCACCACCCGGTGGAACTCGTCCACACCTTCTTTACGTCGCATCACCTCCGCCACCCTGTCAGCCATGGTACCGCGACAATAGGGGAAGATGAGCTCGAGCACCGTTCTTTCCGACATGCCCGGGTAGTCCATCAACTGGATGACGGTTCTAAAAAAGGGTATGAGTTTGTCCGCCTCCAGTCCATCTACGACTGGTAGTTGTTGTATAATGTGGGCAAGTGGGTTGGGCAGCTTATTGTACGTCGCCGCCCCCAAACCAGTTTGCACAGGTTCTACGTCTCTATAAGAAGAAGTATTCACGGCTGAGACCACGGACTCCTCAGCAACCGGAACCGGAGTGGATGCTCTTACAGGTTGAGACCCTTGGAGGGTCGAGGTAATCTCTTGAATTCTCTCGGGTATATTATATGGCGGCACAAGTTCACCGCCTTGTGCGTGTAAATTCTGCAGCCGAAGAATCACGTGCTGCAGACGTTGCCGGATCCGCCGGACACCGATAGAGCACCCCGGTCCCTCCTCCAAACTTTCTACGGAGTGAGCTAACTCCCGCAGCTCCTCCCACTTCTCCGTACAACATTCCCACTCACTCTCGAGGTCAGTAATGGTGACCCTAGAGAGCGCATCACCCGCGGCCAGCGCTTCTCGGAACTGCCGCCGTAAAATTTGTACATTGCCTCGAGGTTCTTTGCCCCGGGCCCGGAGCTCGAACTCAAGTTCCTCCCGCAAAAACAACTCGGGATTAAGTGCACTCATGGTCACTTCGCGGTCGGCACACAAAACACACTTTAAAAACTAATGATAACTAATACCGGACTCAGAAAAACTCAAGTACTATATCTTCCATCAAGTAGACTGCGGGTCCACCTACCGTTGCGAGAAACTAGCCCACTAACTGAACTGCTCTCACTCTATTACACTAGACAAATGGAACGCGACACACACACAACACACACAACACGACAAAAACACCGACCAACGAAAATTTATTTAAACAATTTCTCAATGTTACTTCGGCTACCGTATATCGGAAGAAACCGACTGCCGATCGGGCCATACCGCATAATTAAAAAAAAACCACACCTCCCCAAATATGGGCAAGGTAATACTCCAACCAACCAAGCACCGAACTGCGATAAGTCCCGTTTCCCAAGGGATTTCCCCTTCTAAAATTTCTCACCACGTGGCACTATCAACTATTCAAGGCGGGCAAGTACATATACATATATCTCAAAACCTTAAACCTAACAAAAATATTTTCAACTTTAGATATAGGGCCTTTTGAAAATTTTCCTAAGTTCCATTGGAACTTAACATTTTGGGAGTTCCAAAATGTTTCCTAAGTTTGCAAGCCCCGTCACACCCACAGGACCCACGGGTTGACCCTAATCTCAACCACGCTCTGCTACCAAATGTAACCCCTCTTTAACTTAAGCAGTAAAAAAAAATTATTATTTTTTTGAAAAATTTTTGAATTTTTTTTTTTTTTCTGTGAAGAGGGGCCACAAGTTAATTATAACTAGGCTAAAGCCTAGAGAAGCCAAAAATGCGCTGGATCCAGTGAGACGGGACTTGCAATGAAAACTCAAGAATTAAACAATTAACAAATCCCTTTTATTATTCTATCTCAGTAAACAAATTAATTATAAAATAAATAAACCCAACAGTCATAATCTATAATTCCCTTAAATAGTTAATTAAATAAAGTATACTTTCTCAACAAGGCCACCTGAAAATATTTATAAATACCAAGAAAATAATTTGCTATGTCACTCTACCAATGAATTGAAATTTAAAACCGTAACTAACCTTGAAATAAGGTTTCCATTAAAATATTAATAAAATATAAAGTTTATTTTATATGTTCCTTGTAGAATGCTCCATTGAACTTAATGAAGACAAATGGTATAGATTCCTTGCTAATATTAATTATAATAATAATTACTCAAACAAATTAAATAAATTTTAAAGGGTGACAATTCATATACATGTTATAAAGTTAAATAAAATAAATTATTTTCTTAAAGAAATGATCAGCAATGATTAATTGAGATAGAATACCTGTTATAAAAAATGAAAAGGATATATCTACATGATTCCATGTATTAACTTTCTTTTATAAAAAAGACAACGAACCAACCCTATATCTAAAGTCCCCACCAAAAATACACTAAATGCATAATACTTATAACCCCCAAAATGTACACACATATATACAAACATAACATGTTCCACAATACAAATACATTATACAATAGTATACAATACAATATACATAAGGATCTCTTGCCACGCCCCTTTTTATATTACCCCATGGTGTATATAAATTCTTACTTCTTTTATACTTATCCCTGTTAGGATTACAATTTACTTTTATATTACCCCCATGGTGTTGGTTGATTACACATCACGTGTATTAGATAATGCTTAAGCATTCAGTAGTCCCCAGGACATAATAACTTTCAAAATTTTGGCTAAGTGCCTAACGCTGTTATCTAATTCTGCCCTACTGGGCTCTATTACTGTGAGAAATACAAAATATTTAAAACAATGAACACCCCCCAGTTATCATAAATAATTTAAAGAATTTATATATACTGAAACATTGCCAAGTAATAAAAATAGAAATATTGCATAATATTATAACCCTATGAAAAATACACTTGGCCCAGAGACCGACATGTTAATAGCCAGTTGATTCATCTTTCAACTTGTCTCAACAAACAAGTTCAAAACTGTATCAACATGCATTCCTTCTGGTTGAGACTTGTGGAAAATGCACCTACCTACCCCAGTAATTTTTTATACAATATGAATTAAACTGATTTTTAAATTAAGAAAATATATATATACTACTGAATTGAACACGATAAATTACTAATAGAAAGAATGACTTAAAATCTGTAAAAGAAACCCATATAATGAAATAAGGGGAAAATCTATGTTGAATGTTGCACTGTAGGCATGCCAGTCTCTGAGCTGACAATTTTACCAGAAATTTACAATTTATTTTGCACCCAGTCCACACACTAAACTGTCCCATCAATTGGGGATCCAATTAAATGTTTAAAACTTGAAATGTTGTAGTTGATAGATATATATATAACTGGTCACTGGGTATTATTGAGTGCTGACTCTATGTGTAATTAATAATTGGTTTTGTATCACCTGATTTCGTCCATGAGGGGTTTTTTATTAAGGTGACAATCTCGTGGTCGACATTACAGGTGTTGGTTGGTCCTCCACATTCCCCCGGTAGCGAAGAGGAGCTTTAAGGTGTTAAATGTTCAGCCATGTAGTAGGTCTTGTTCTCGTCTATTGCGGTGAACCCTAATTACACACCATTATATTTATTAGCCAGAGTACACAACACAATGCCCCACTAAAGTTTGCACCTCCCCCCCCCCCCAAAATACATATATAAGCTTAACCTAGCTATTGAGCTACTTAAATTTAACTTGACAGATTTGTATGGCCAACATGCCTTATTTGAAAATCTTTATAACAGTAATTCTTCATAATACTAACTTCATAATACCCTAATGCGGGTTACCCTGTTTGCAATTTGACAATTAATTATGGCTTTGTACCATTTCATAAACTTTATACATAGTGTGAATATGTAGATACCACGTGGTTAAGAAGTTATTTCAAATACATAGTTTTTACTATAGAAAATAATATGAATTGGTGGTTATTTACTTTCAAAACGTGCCTGAGTAAGTTCCCAGATATTAATAAAGTTTTACTGTTAATTGTAGTAAAACTTATATGCCATCTAAACCAACTACGCCTTGTGCAATAACCTAGGTCAACGTAACACGAATCTCGTTGCATCGATGTTAGATAAATTTTAAACTTAAATATCTGTATTTAAATTTACTTTACTTTTTAGTGCCGAAATTCTGACACGTGAATGAATATAGTTTGATAAGGTTTTAAAACTTTACCAACAAATTGCGTATTGCACAACAGCCACGCCCCTTTCAAAAGTTACTAAGAAATTACTTAGGCTTATTAAAAACAGTTTTCTCTAGTGAAATATTACAGTCTATTAATATGAAAGTAAGTGAGACTCACCGCAGCCGTGTAGAGAATTAGCTAATCATAGTATGAAGGCTTGAAGTTGTTGAAAATATTCATTTTCTACCGGAGTGAAAATGGAGTCGACCTTCAACCACGGAGGATTTTTTGAGACGAAATTAAATGAAAGTCCCAGCTCCTTCCTCGTTTGCCTACGGCACTTGTCGCCAGAAAGCAGCACCTGGAGTTTTCATACCGCGGGTAGGCGGCAGGTGCCGACACCGATCAAGAAGTTAATCGGTAGGGCTTATCTTCACGGAAAGAGTGCAGCACGAATTACACCACTGTAATTCCGTACTGCCTATAACTACAGGCCGTATATTTAGTAGTTTAGCGCTGTCTCTCCGCTAGAGATCGGCCCAACCCCCAATTGTTAATTACTGAAATCTGGCTGAATCTTTCAGATTCGGCACAAGTTGTACCACAAGCAGTCAGAGAAAAAGATTTTTCATCTACCAGCAGCCTGTATTTTCAAAAATTGTGAAGTGTATACAATTATTATACATTAGGTGAATTCATAATTATTTCCGTGTATTTAAAATCATATACAGCGTCTAATTTAAGGGTAAAAATTTATTATATTTTTAAAAAATCTTTGAAAGGTAGAGTGCATGTCTCCACCGAATATGATTCAAACAGTTCATCAAAAGCATCTAAATATTTTATGTGTGAATTTTAAAATCACAAACAAAGAATGATTTACACACAAATCAATATAACATTTGCCAATGTGCCAATAATTGTAGCCTTTCCACGTACCCATAATTATTTAGTTTAGTACCAAATTGACCTTTCCAGCAATGACATACAGCATTGTGTGTGTGACATTTATCTATATAACTTTTAAGGTGCGCTCTTTACTACTGCGGTCTATCCCTCCATCTAACCAATAGATCTTCGTCAACCTAGCATTGATGTATTTTCTCTTGTCCAACTCAACTCTCGTTAACTGTCACTGTTTCACCAGCTTAACAAAACTTCCCGTATTGTTTTCCAAGAACCACATATTATTTCCGTAGATTCATAAATTAATTTGCTTGTTACTTATAGTTCAATTTTGTTTCCTATGAAAATTATTGAAATCGTTTAATTCAGAATTCAAGTAATTAAAATGTACAGCACTTTTTTTAGTGGAAGCCGCTACTGTATGGCACGGTTATTCCACGTTGCATCTTTCCAGGTCAATATCCTATATTTTCATTCTACGCTGTGTTGAATGTAAAAACGTGTATGTTAATTATATAGATATACAAAAATGCTACTTGGAATTATATTACAATGTGAGATATATTTCCTTGTCTTATTTCCTCCTTATGTAACTATGAAAATAAGTTAGTATTCGCCTTCAATACTAATATTGAAAACGTTCAGCCGGCGCGTACAGCACCGTATGTAAGAACAAACTCGTCACAAGCCCCTCAGTTGGCAAATGGATTCGGCGTATAACGGATCCCTTCCGTGCTGTACTGTAGCTTTAGTGTACCACGTTCAGCTGCCCCTGAGTGAGAAAATATTCCTTTAGACCTCTAGACACGTCTGTTGTTATTTTACGTATGGAACAATTGATGCGGTAGTCACGAAAATAATCCTCTTCCCTGTGAAAAGTACGCGAGACGTCGACGACCCGTTCATTATTCAAAACCCGATTTAGTTATTAAATGGAGATTCATCTTTCAGCCCGGCAACATCTCTGTTGAATTTGTTGTTGTAAATCGTGCTTGAGCTTAAAATTTGTTGTTGTTATTTAGTTGGTAACTTAAAATTTGTTGTTAGTTTGATCTTAAATTTTTACTCTTCACAAAAGTTAATTTCATTCTAGTAATGACAAATCTAAGGTACGCGGTAAGAAGTAGTGCTTGAACGCATCTTTATGCGTTCGTGTGACGTGCGATTACAACTGATTCTTGAACTAGCAAAGGGAGTTCTCAGTTTTAACTCGACTGTATGGTATTTGTCTGTCTGTCTATCTGTCTATTTTGAGTATGTCTCAAGATAACTTTTGAACGTATTAATCGATTTTCATAAAACTTAGTGTGCGTGTCCTTACTTTTATCATACAAAACCTTGTTTTTAGATTTATCCCCCCAAAATATTGGGGCGAGAGGAGAAAATGTGAGGAGGTTAAGTCGTAAAAAAATTGCAAAAGCTCACGTGGGGTATCAAATTAAAGACAATTTTAACTAGCACGTTAATGTTATATTAATTTTTCGGTAATTAAACATTTTTGGGACTGCATGGGCCAAACAACAGATTAAGAATTAAAAAAAAAATGTAAAAACCCCAGCAGGGTGTTATACTAAAACAAATTGTAGCACAAATCTGAGTATTTCGAATTTTTAGTGTTTATTTTATAATTGTGTGCTCTACAATTGTTATATTACTAACTAAATAGCAGAGTAATCGGGATTTTGAAAGTTTTTCATAATGTAAAAATAATATCTGAATTTATGTAATAATAAAATGTACTTCGTTCAAATTAGTGAACCAGTTCTGCAGCTCAGGGAGCATACTAGTATAAAACATTGTTCATAATTTTCTTTTGTTATTCGATGTACGTTTATCATTTTCACTCTACCATTGTCTCAATGGATATTCACTGCAACCTGTCAGTTCATGTAACACTAATCTGTTCCACGCATTTTGCAGTGTATAATATTAGGATACTCGTTTTAGTTAGCATTATTATCGTAATAAACTGTAAAATGTGCTTTAAATTCTGATTTTAATGTATAAAAAACGTATCTTAATATAATGTAAAACAAAATAATGAATTCCATCTGCTCTTGTAACGCGGACAACCACTCTGCATGTTTATTTGTGTTATTACCTATTTATTGATATCACACAAAAAATACACCACACACCATACAACAGATTAATAAAGCTGACGACATGAACACACACACAGTACCCTAAACATGTCTTACATGAGACATCTGCTTACACATATTCTGAAGACAGACGTCTTCAGAATTGAATTGTATATTAAATAAAAACTTTTTAGAAAGCTAAAGTACTAAACCCATGCACTATCGCGACCATTACAAAATGTGTAATTAATGAAGCCTCATAATTTTGTCTCTTTTAAGTCATCATCATCATCTTCTTCTTCTTAATGGTTTTAGGCTTTAGCGGCCTGTTCCTAGTCTACAGTCCACCTTTTGTTAGGCATACCAACTTTTCTTCTGCCTCTAGGGTTGTAATCTTTCGCTGTCTTCGGTATTCTACTTTTTTCCATTCTATCTATGTGTTGAATTCACTTTCTTCTGTATTCTTTAATCCTTTCTTTAACTGCAAAAATATCTATCTTATCATTAACTGCAAATCACTACTTATCTCCTCATTTCTTATATGATCTCGTCTATTACACCTTTTAACTGATCTCAAAAATTTCATTTCTGCTGTTTATATCTTTTGTTCACCTTTTTTCTTTATGACCCAAGTTTCAGAACCATACAGTAGTGTAGGTATTGGCATTGTTTTATAAAATGTCACTTTTAAGTACATAAGTTAATTAAAAAGTGTGTGTGTGTGTGTGTGTGTGTGTGTGTGCGCCCGCGCGCGCGCGTGTGTGTGTGTGTGTGTGTCAAATTGAGTCTTAAAAAAAAGAAATCGGAAGTGTTGTACTCAGTGGCGTAACTACAGGTAAGGATGGGAGGATCAATCCCCCCCCCCCGAGTTATCAGAAAGTTCAGCAAAATTCTATAGTCACTTAACGTATGCCTGTTTGTAAGCCAACTGCGTGTGTTAAAATAAGGCTCATAAAATAATTGTAGAAATGAAAGAAATTATAATATTTGTAAAGTAATAAATAAAATAGTGGGAAGTCCATCCTTCAAGCGGGTCATATTTACGCCACTGGCTGTACTTATCGTAAATGTAGAGGCACCGGCACAGCCCACAATGCGGGGGTTCATAAATCCCACCTCCATTTATTATAGAACATGTACTTGCTCTTTAATTTGTTTATTTGTTTAATTCTTTAACAACAAAATTCTGTAGCTTCACTTCTTCATTTTTATGTTGTGTTGTTTTATTACACGTTTTTATTATAATAATCTGAAGAAAGTGTGAACCATACTGAAAAAATTCAATATATTTAGTTACAACATATGAAGTCTTATAATCGTGTAGATGTTTTTGTAATTCTAGCTACCTATGTGGTTGTATGTAAGATTTTATCTACTATACAGTGCATTCTGAAGACAGTTTTAAAATACGAATGCTGAAACGTAAAGAAAAATTATGACAACAATGATGGATGCCCGTGTTATTAGAATTATTAAATCGCTGGAGCCATTAGATGAGCCATCAAGGACGCAATGAGATTAAATTGTAGTAAGATCAACAAACAAACTGTACTTCTTTGACATCAATAATTAATGAGAATCAGTTGCGAATGTTTTAAACACATTTAGTTCTAGCTATTGTATATTCCTCGTAGGCCCCACATTAATTCGTGTTTAGTAAACGTTTCGTAACACGGTTATTATGTAAATAAAGTCCACAATTGTCTTAATTTTGCATAATTAGAATAAAAAAAGAGAATATTATTCACGCTAAAGTCACCTTTATTTTTAGATAGATATAATGAACAATATTTTCCTGACATCCAGCTTGATGCAGTTAATACAATAGCCTCTACTGAGCCGGAAGAAGCAGGCCACATAAATTGGTCTCTATGACAACAAATTTTATTTTACAGCCACTTCAAAATACGTAAATGTACTTCAAAAAAGTATGCTGTACACTGAGAATTTTCTAAAATATTTTGTATTTTAAAAGATTAATTACATTACGGCGCATCTTATGACAAATTATAATAAACAATATAATGTTATGTGTATTGCGTGAATTCCGATCTTAAGACAGTAAAATAAAGTATTTAGTGCCAGAGAAATCTTCTTACTTCCTAAACTCTATTAAAATAGCCATAGTTTTTACAATTTTTCAATACGCACTATACACAAACAACAATACGAAACAAGTTTAATACTGCCATCAGCCCTTAACACACATAAACAGTCAACTATTGTACACTTTCACAAATACACTATATTAATAGCACATCTTATCGCTTGGATTCAGATAACACACTGTAATTCGCATAACTCTACTGGCTAAATGTTTCGTCGCGTTGCGGTGGTTGCCCGTAGCTTGATAGCACCCGATCACTACCAGAAGAAAACTCTGCTGGCCATACAGACGGGGTCCTAAAATGGGAAGGGTCGCGATAATACGATAATTCGCTTGATGGCGCTGGAATGTTTAATTTAATTTTGAACTAATTTCGTAGTCGACAGCAGCCTTTGCTGTCGATTTGGACAGCACGTGTCGCCCGTCTCCGCGAGCCAGTAAACCTCCGTGCCGGTTAACAACGTAACCAAAATTAAGCAACCTGCTAAGTACATGCTTGAAGAAGGAGTTCCCTGAGGAGAGATAGGTATATAGGGAGGGTTGTTCGTGTTTACGGGAGCTATTCATAAAATGCTTAGTGAAACTGACTTTAAGGTGAGTCATCTAGTATCGACCGAGGGCGACCCGAATAGCGGGTGTAGATTCTGCCGCATTGGTGGTTCTCAGATGCTGGCTAAATCGTCGCGGCACGCCTTTTTATAAGCAGGGCATGTCCACTGTTGTATAATGTAATGTTCAAGATGCTGGGAGAATAATCGAGCAGCGTGTAGGAAGGTGTAGACAGAATCCACCAGAATATTCTGAGTAGCGTTATACAGCTAGCGCCATACACATGTTCCATAATCTTTAACGGGTAACAAAAGAACTATTCTGTTTTTTCCAATTAAAACTCATTCGATGCGTGTTTAATAGCTTTACGCTGATGAGATAAGAAACTTTCATGGCTCTCGTTGTGTGAGTGGCAGGATTACGCAACACTCAAACCTACTCGCCATCTTTCTGCGCCTTCAAATAGACGGCCCAATTATTCTTCGGATGCCTACAGAGTGGAACTTCCTGGTGACGTCATAGCTGTCCCTGCCGAGGCTAACGAGATAGACAGGCTATGGCGCGCGGCTCGCATTTTCGTGTGACGTCACGCAGATGGTCTGACAGCTCTACAGCGTGAATTTAAGTCTATCCACGGAATGATTTTTATAAAGAGCAATGTTTGAAACATGCATAAAAATTTAAACAGTTACACAGTAAATGCAATAAAGATATAACTCTGAACCACATTTATACAAGACACTGACAAGACAAGTCAGATACGACATTCCTTGTACTTACTACTGCTGGGGCCTATAACCGAAGTAGTTTGGCCCCTTACAACAACAATCATCATCATCATCTTACTACTGCTATAATAGTATTATGATATTATGTTACAACCGACAGTCATGATAATACATTCTTCAAAATAATTAAACTCAATCACTACAAAAGTAATACTATACAGCTTACCTTGAAATGGAGTTCTTAAAAGACATTTTAATCACATATTCCTTAAAAGTTTCTTGCAGTGGTATTGACCACTTAATTTTATTTTGGTTCCTACAAAATTAAATCTCAGTACCGGACTTGCCATTTATATTTATATTTTGGAAAATATTAAGAACCTTGAAAAATAAAAGAGAAACTTGAGTAAAATGAATTTTAGGTTATGGAAAGTGAGCTCAAATTATGCCATAATATAATGAAAATAACTCTAAACCACATTTATACAAGACACTGACAAGACAAGACTGATACGACATTGCTTGTACTTACTACTGCTATAATAGTATTCTGATATGTTACAACCAACAGTCATGATAATACATTCTTCAAAATAATTAAACTCAGTCACTACAAAAGTAATACTATACAGCTTACCTTGAAATGGAGTTCTTAAAAGACATTTTAATCACATATTCCTTAAAAGTTTCTTGCAGTGGTATTGACCACTTAATTTTATTTTGGTTTCCTACAAAATTAAATCTCAGTACCGGACTTGCCATTTGTATTTATATTTTGGAAAATATTAAGAACCTTGAAAAATAAAAGAGAAACTTAAGTAAAATGAATTTAAGGTTATGGAAAGTGAACTCAAATTATGCCATTTTCAAGTTTTCAGTTTTTTAACTTTTCTTGAAGTGTCTTTAGAAGCACACGACTGGTCATTGTTGTTATTAACAAGGTTATTTATCAAAATTTTATTCACACAAAGGGCAACACTATCAAGTTTGTCCATAAGGGTCTTCTTATGGAAACATTTACACTCACTATTCTGCATATCTGACCTGAGTAATTTAATGCTGCAAATTGTATGAGCTACAGAGAGCTGTTTCCCACCTGACAAGAAATCTTGAATGTAATCTTTTGTTAATAATGACATTGTATGCCATGCCAAACCAACAATAAAAACTACTTTATCAGTAGGTAATGTTAATTTTCCCCTGTCCAAGTCCTTTAGAAAGTCATAAGACAAATCAACTTCCACTTCTTTGTTTAATTGGAGCCAAAGAACTGCAAATATCACATCTTGATTTATGTAGAACCTGTCTAGCAGCAAATCCCCTAAATATGTCAATATTGGCACAGTATCATTTGGAATGACATCCATTTCAAAGTCTTGGTCCACGATATCCAAAAAGCTACTCAGTTCAACGTCATTGTCATAATTCTGTTGGGTGGGTAACAAATCTTCTAAGTTTACATTAACATTTTGAGCAGCAAACAGCACAGCATTCTTGAACCTCAATTTTCTTTCATTTTCTAGTATCTGTAGGTAAGTGATGTAGTAATTTGCACCACTTAGTTGTCTGTAGCATCCAAAACGACTCTCCAAATTGTCACTCTGAAATTTGCTTAGCAAGATATAATCAACTCTGTATTTGTCAAATAAATATGGAATAATTTCAAGGAGAGATTCTAAAGTTGTAATCAAGGACTGAAATGTCTGAGCAGTTAACGCATATAAGAATTATATCGAGCAATTGACAATTGTAATGCCCCACGTTCTTTGGGCGGCAAAGATAAGACTAATGCCACGCGTTGTGCAGCCAAATATAAGATTTCTTTATATTGGGAGTTTTTGATAATTGTAATAAATTAATAATTAAAATCACTTACTGCCAAAATGTTTCAATTTCCCGGGCGCCACCTCATATCTACAAGGATGTGGATATAAAGGATTCATTTGCCAAACACACAACAACAATGTTATGTCTAATGCTTATTTAATTAATCAAGTTGTAGCAAATTACAAATATAACACTCTGTATGGATATTTCCTTAAGTAGAATCACTTCTCTTATCTTAACAATGAGTATCTCTGAAATCGCGATTAATTAACATTTAATAATTTTATAACACTTATAATTGTAAATTATAATCTACAATTGTATTTGGCAAATTTAGATTACTGTTTAGATATGATTTTTAAGAATTTACTAGTTGACGTTTTATTTCGCTTCAGTCGAATGCAGAGCACTGAGAGGCAGTTCTCAAGGTTAATTAATTATTAGTGTGAGTTCTTTGACTTGAATGAATTGAGTTTGTTGACTTAACTCTAAAGTACCATTAGTTTGAGAGCGTTGATTATTCGTAGTTCATACTCTCGGTGACATCATGTGGTCCTCTGTGTTTAGTAGTTGCTGATCTCCGTAGTCGTTGTAGATTACGTATCCTTTCGCGGTCACTGCACCTCACAATCACTGTTTAATTATTGAAGCATTCTCGACCTGTTCACTTTTCACGGCACACGTATTGTGTTGAATATGAGTGTCCTTAATTGATGTTGGTAAAGTTCATGAATAATGTTTTTTAAATAGTTCTTTAGATTGCTGATTTTATGTCTAATGTCTCTGTTGTAGAATATGCACTGAGTCTCTATGTTGATGTGTTCTGTATTATATGAAAGCTGCTGTGATGTTTATAGTTTCTTGTGAATTATTTGTAATTGTAGAATGTCTGTTAATTGAATTTGTCTTCACTTAGTATTGTACTGTGTATCCGTATTCTCCGACACTTTGTTTAAATTACGGTGAAGTTAATTAATTGTAAAGTCTGTTTACATGTTGACTTCGCGTGATATTACTTTATACTAATAGTCTGTCGAACGCGATTAACTGTTCAACTCTCTTGCGAGTTAAGATGATTCGTGGTGATCACTTTGTAGATGAGTACTAGACTAATGATGAGTACTGGACTAATGATGAGTACTAGACTACTGATGAGTACTAGACTAATGATGAGTACTAGACTACTGATGAGTACTAGACTAATGATGAGTACTAGACTACCGTTTTTCTGTTCTGAGATCTACCAAGTAAACTCTCATCCCGCCTACCTCTGCTGAATCTTCCATCTGCTTGGATACTCTTATTGGTTCCTTAGCCAGTGTGACAAATTGTATATTCGTAATTGGTTTTCGAGTATATCTGCTTTATACGTGATTCTCTTGTCGAACTCCCATTGGTCCTGATTGTTCCTACAGCCGTTTTCTCTATTTACTAGGAATCTCATTCAAGCACTCCAGAATTCGTGAGTTTCACTTTCCCCTTGTAAATCAGGCGACATTTCTTTGTCTCTCGTGGCCGTCTCCTAGTGTCCACTTTCTGTTACGCTTTGACATAGATACAATACTGGTATTGTTCGATCTGCTGCACCATTGTTTATCTTCAAGTTGCACTCTAGCTTTGTTTTGAGTCTGGAAAGAATCTTCCTTTGTAATCACGACTTTCGTCAAATTTCTACGTTGCAATTGTTCTGGCCTCTAATGTTGTACCGTATCGAATTGACAAACTCTTTGCTTTCAGTCTGTGTTAAAGTTTTAAAAAGGGTAAATTGGTTTATTGGGGGTTATGCCTTTCTTACTCAGACCAGCTGCCTGATGCGAAATACAACGTCTCACATACATTTAGTAAGTGTCACTCTTTTTGTCAAACAATTAACTTTACAGCCGTAACACATCAAGCTGTCTGTAGGTTACAATGCCAAGAGGACAGTCTTACAAACTTTCCCTTCACACACCCTCACATACTTCTTTGTCAAATATAACTGCTAGTACACATTATTTTTAGCTATTATTTACTACTTGTACAATTTTATAAATATTTTCAAAAATAAACGTTACATTGTCCTTAAATTTTTATTAATTGATGGCGTGTAACAAAATCAAATAATAAAATTTGTGCCCTTTTTTTTATGTAAATTTTAATTAATTATGTAAATTTTAATTAATTAAGTATAAATATCTAATGAGTTACATTTATTGCTAGTGATGTAATCCCTTTAACGGGTTAGAGGACGTTCAACTTGGTTTGTTTACGTTCGAAACTGTCTACAGTGTACCCTTGTGTCTGGGTTAAGATTTATGACCTCTCCCATTCATCCCCCTGTCACTCGACATTTCACACCTTGTTACTTGGCAAAGGGTCCTACTAACGGTTTAAATTTTTCTGTTTGCTATGCTAACCTATACAATTGTTTACAATCCTACGCACTACCATCCATTCAGACCACTTATCTTCCTAACATATCATAATATAGAATTAACAACTATCTAATTCATTATGTACATCTGTTTCCATATAATTATTCACCTAGATACTATTACTGTTCTTTCTTACTTCCTATTAGTTAAATATCCACTTATATATATTTTTCATTTGTCAATAATTTTCTACTTGCAAATGCATACAACAACAACAAAATTCATAATATCATATTAATTATCACTTAGTTCTTATCATTACTTTCATTGTTAGTCATTGTTCAATGTCTTTGTTTTGTTTTTCTTAGATATACTTTTATTCTTATACATAATATACAAAATATAAATCTTTACTCTGTTATACATCGTCAGTTGATAATCTTACTTCGATTATTACTTTAAAATTTTACAATTATTGTACATAACTTTATTATATCATATTTATTATATGAGTGCTACAATTTGCTTACTCACGTAACCGATCGTTACTAACGCATTATTTCCTTTTACTGCTCTTCTTGTCAGGTAATATATTGCTTTAGCTGTCGGACATTGAAATTTCCTCTTGTTCCTTTCTTCTCGTCCAAATATTCTAACATATAAGTAGCTTTACTTATTTGCTTCGCAACCCTATATGGTCCTTCGTACAGGTCGCAAAATTTCGCTATTATCTTATTCATTGCATCGGATATTGGACATGTTTTAACTAATACCAGGTCACCGATGGCGAATGTTGTTAGTTCTCTTTGGTTCATCTTATTTGCATGTCGCTCTCTCTTTTCTTTAATCCTTAAGTAAATGTCTTCCGGCTTATAAGTAGTTGGTTCGGAAATCACACTTCTGTCAATAAATTTGGTCCACTCTCTGGTTGGTTTCTTTCCAAAGTGTGCCTCGATTGGACTCATCTCAATGGTACTATGGTATGTCTCATTTAAACAAATTTCAATGGCTTGGATATACTTGGCCCAATTTGAGTGTTTCTCTTTGACAAATACTCGAAATAAGTTGCCTAGTTGTCTGTTAGTTCTCTCGGCTATATTTGTACACGGGTTCCGAATAGCGGTAAACTTCGGTTTAATTCCTAGTTCTCGTAAACTCCTTGTCCAAATATTAGTAGTGAATTGGGTTCCATTATCAGTGACAATTGATAACGGTTTTCCCCATGACGCTATATATTGTTTGAGTCTATTTATGGTAGCACGAGTTGTAGCTCTTTTCAACGCATAAAGTTTGACGTACTTTGTGAAATTATCGATGATAACAAGAATGTATTTAACACCTCCAGTCGATGTAATTAGGGGTCCATAGTAGTCCATACTGATTAACTCCCCTTTCTTCTTTGGCAGCATCGGGATGGTTTCTCCTACATTATTCTTATGATGATCCTTACATCGCTGACATGTATCGCACTTAGTAATGATTTGATGTATCGTTTTGTTTATTCTGTCTCCAGTAAAGTACTCTCGAAAAAGTCTTTCGGTTTTTTGTATGCCGCAGTGTCCGTATACAACGTGTAATTCTTGAATTAAATTTTCTTTCATGTTATTCGGTACATATATTTTCCATGACTTCTTGTCTTGTCGGTATAGGATTTTTTTAACATATTGATATTTATTACTTAATTTAGAGTCTTCCTTACTTTCTAATTCACAAATAATTTTGTTCAATTTAGGATCTTGGCGCTGCAATTTCTCAATATTTTTTATATCCTTCATTATTTTCTTATCCAATTTCAAGGTAATACGATTAATTTCCATCTCTTCACTAAAACTGACATCACTACTGTCCATAGAGTCCTCTGGGTTTCGGCTTAGTATGTCGGCTACAATATTTTCTTTGCCTTTACAATGCACAATGTCGAAATCGTATTCTTGGATGCACAGTATCCAGCGGGTAATTCTAGCATTTGATAGGTGGCATTTGTGTAGGAATGTGAGAGCTTTATTATGTGTTATGATTGTGAATTTATGTCCTAATAAGTATATCCGAAATTTCTTCAAACAATGTATGATACTCAGCAGTTCCTTCTCGGTTGTGTGATAGTTTAATTCAGCACCTTTGAAAGTTCTGCTAGTAAAAGCTACGACGGCGATGTGTCCTTCGTCATCATATTGAAACAATTGCCCTCCTAGTGCGTAGTTGCTGGCATCCGTTTGTAAATAATATTGCTTCTTGAGATCTGGGTGTTTTAAAATTACAGTATCTATAAATAATTCTTTGACTAATTTAAATTGTCGGTCGTGCTGCTCCGTCCACTTGAAGTAGCGCTCCTTCTTTAACAATTGTATTAATAAAGATGTTGTTTCAGCATATCGACTGGTAAATCTGTTATAAAAATTTGTAAGTCCTAAAAACCCTTTTAGTTGCTTTTGATTTCTTGGACGTGGAAAATTTTGGATTGCCTTTACCTTGTCTGGCATAGGACTAAGGCCTTCTACTGATAAACAGTAACCAAGATAATTAATTTCTCTACGGAGAAACTGTGATTTTTTGAAGTTCACTGTGATGTTTGCTTCGTATAAATTGGTCAATAATAGATCCAAATGTGTGAGGTGTTCCTCCAGACTGTTAGATAGACATAGGCAGTCGTCTACATATATTATCGTAAATTTCTTGACTGCATCTGACAACACAGTATCCAATCCTCTCGTCAGGCTGGCCAGACTTGTCTTTAATCCAAACGGTGTGACTGTGAAGCGGTAGGTCTTTCCTTTATATAGAAACCCGGTGAAGTCCCTGCATTCTCGCTTAAGTGGTACCTGCCAGAAGCTGGAGCGTAGGTCGATCGATGACATATATTTTACTCCTCCGCAATTAGCAATGAGCTCGTTGATTGGTTGTGCCCCTTCGAAGTCAGGTATCATCACCTTGTTTAACTTCCTGGCGTCCAAACACAATATTACGCTCTGGTCCTTTTTTATAACTGTCACCATGGGATTGATATATTGGCTGCTCGCTCGCTCGATCACTCCGTATCTTAACATTTTCTGGATCTCCTCTTCGACTTTGTCTTGATAGGCAATTGGTATAGGCCATCCCTTTTGGAAGAAGGGGGTGTTGTCCGTGATACGTAGTTCATGTTCATATCCATGAATTCGGCCTGGTTCTTCTCGGAATAGATTTCTATTTTTCATTAATATTTTAGTTAATTTTTTCTTCGTTTCTGTATTTATATTAGTTAACTCTTCGACAGCTTCTTGAAAGTTAATAGATTCCTCATTGGCCGTTTCTTTATCCAAAGCGATCTGATGTATATGTACAATTTCATTAGGATCCTCTACATTTTTCTTATAATTTCTATTTTTAATATGCATTACATTTTGCTGGAAATCTATAGTACACTCACCTTCCTTCAACATATTTATTCCTAGTATACAGTCTTTATTCAGTCCAGGGATGATAAAAAAATACTAAGTCAAATTTATAATTATCAACCTCAGCTTCTAAAAGTACTTGTTTTCGTATTAATTTTGATTTATGTCCGAATGCACTTTTTATATTGGTATTCGATAAGTTTAATAACTCGATTCTACCTAATTTATCTTTATTATGGTTGAACCACGTTTCGGCAATTCCGTTTAATTGACTCCCCGAATCAATAAGTGCAGTTAATTCTACATTATTTAATTTTATTTTTATTTCCGGACATTTATTGTACGGGAAATTAGTGGTTTCTTCTTCTTCATCCATTTTATCCAATTCTTCACGAATATCAATATAATCTAATGCTACGTCTAACTGGTTATTTATTTTTCTACTAGCTAAGTATTGTTGCCGCGATAATGGGTTGGCTGGTCGTTTTTTGTACGTGATTCTTGTGAAGGGCCAGGTTGTTGACGCTCAATTGTTACTGTGTTGACAATGGGCTGTTTTGTTCCCCTATCCTCTGTACCAAACGTTTGTTTATTGCGCCACCCAGGTCTGTGACCCTCGTGTTCAGTCTCCATTTTCATACCCTTCGTTTTATGATAGCTATTGTTAATATGTCTTCCACCGTTGTCAGCCGTTGTTTGTTGTGGCGGCCGATACGATCCTCTCATTTCTCGTTGTTGAATGGTAGCAAACTCATTTAATAAGCTTTCAAATTGATCTACTTGTTGGACGCCTCTAGTTATGATGGCAACTTCTATTTCCTTACTATAGTGGCGTGCAAGTTTGCGAATTAAATGCTGATCCGAGATTGGTGGGATCAGTTGTCTGCACTGTAGAATTTTATTCTCGAGGTATTGCACCATAGTGAGTTTACCATTCGGATAATAACATCCGTACTCCAAGCTGTCCCGGATGTTTTCTTGAATTTGTTGACTCCAGAATTTCTTGGTAAACGCCTCCTCGAATTGTTCAAACGTATGTATTTGGGATTGTACGATTCTCCACCATACTGTTGCTTCACCCTCTAGATGCCTGTTAATCCACTTAATACCTCCGCTGGGGTAATATATTTCTTTAACCTCTTTTAATTCTTTTAGAAATTCCATGGGGTAGGCGTCTCGTCCGTTGTACCGTACCTCCTTTAACTGTTCTTGGTTAGCCACAATAGTATTTTGGTTGTTTACCATTGGTCTTGACTCCAACTCTGTTAATTTTCGTTTTAATTGCTCTTGATCTTCTTTCATCTCGTCGATGCGTCGACCCTTTTCTTCAGCTAATTTTCTTAATTGTTCTTCCATTTCTTCTTTGTTTACGGTAGAAATATTTCTGACTTCTTCTCGGACGACCTCTTTCGTTGTTTTTATTTCTCTTCTCACTTCCTGATTGATTCGATTTAAATTTTCACTTAAGTTTTGAGTAGTTTTTTGTATTTCACACTTAACTTTTTCACTTTGTTGCTGTACCACCTCGCCAAAATTATGCTCAGTCTTATTCAATTCTTCACGCCATGTTTTATTCACTATTTGAATATCACCAACTAATTTGTCATGCAACGTGTTCATATCGTTTTTTATCTCCTCTCTTAACTTAGTATGCTTTCCTGTAATATCCTTAATAGCTACTTCTAATTTATTCTGATTTGCTTCAACTTTTTCTTCTAATTTCTTCTGATTTACTTTAATATCTTGAATGTCTTCTCGTATCTTCTTATTGTCTTCTTGTATCTTCTTATTGTCTTCATGTAATTTATTCAGACTTATTTCTAATTTATTCTGTAATTTCTTGTTATCTACTTTCATCAATTCGTATAGCATTTGCAGCTAACTTTTTGGCTGTGGTCCTTCTGCCCTTATTTGTTCCTTCTCCGTCTGTGGTACTGTCGCACTTACTTGTTCAACTTCTGCGCGTGGTCCTTCTGCCCTTATATTTTCAATATCCGTTCTGATTTCTTCCTCCATCATTGCTATGACTTGAGGATCTCCCATTTGGTTATATATCTCCATCTCTTCGCTCTCTTCAGCTCTCCTTGGTACTTGTGTTTCTTCTTCACTGGCCATTGTCGTATACGGCCATTGAAGAAATCAGGCCATTATCTTCTTTTTCCATTTTGCGTGCCTTACTTCGCGTCAACATATACCGTATATATTCGAACCGTGACTAAGCAACTGTAGTTACAATTACTAGCCCTATGTTCTTAATGTCTACTCTATTTATTAATACTTCTATTTTATTTCTAATTCTCAGTTTAGTTAACTTATTTAACTCAATTCATTCATCTGCCTTTTTGACAAATCTAAATTTAGATTTTGCCACGCGAGTTGGGCGACAAATATAAGAATTATATCGAGCAATTGACAATTGTAATGCCCCACGTTATTTGGGCGGCAAATATAAGACTAATGCCACGCGTTGTGCAGCCAAATATAAGATTTCTTTATATTGGGAGTTTTTGATAATTGTAATAAATTAATAATTAAAATCACTTACTGCCAAAATGTTTCAATTTCCCGGGCGCCACCTCATATCTACAAGGATGTGGATATAAAGGATTCATTTGCCAAACACACAACAACAATGTTATGTCTAATGCTTATTTAATTAATCAAGTTGTAGCAAATTACTAATATAACACTCTGTATGGATATTTCCTTAAGTACAATCACTTCTCTTATCTTAACAATGAGTATCTCTGAAATCGCGATTAATTAACATTTAATAATTTTATAACACTTATAATTGTAAATTATAATCTACAATTGTATTTGGCAAATTTAGATTACTGTTTAGATATGATTTTTAAGAATTTACTAGTTGACGTTTTATTTCGCTTCAGTCGAATGCAGAGCACTGAGAGGCAGTTCTCAAGGTTAATTAATTATTAGTGTGAGTTCTTTGACTTGAATGAATTGAGTTTGTTGACTTAACTCTAAAGTACCATTAGTTTGAGAGCGTTGATTATTCGTAGTTCATACTCTCGGTGACATCATGTGGTCCTCTGTGTTTAGTAGTTGCTGATCTCCGTAGTCGTTGTAGATTACGTATCCTTTCGCGGTCACTGCACCTCACAATCACTGTTTAATTATTGAAGCATTCTCGACCTGTTCACTTTTCACGGCACACGTATTGTGTTGAATATGAGTGTCCTTAATTGATGTTGGTAAAGTTCATGAATAATGTTTTTTAAATAGTTCTTTAGATTGCTGATTTTATGTCTAATGTCTCTGTTGTAGAATATGCACTGAGTCTCTATGTTGATGTGTTCTGTATTATATAAAAGCTGCTGTGATGTTTATAGTTTCTTGTGAATTATTTGTAATTGTAGAATGTCTGTTAATTGAATTTGTCTTCACTTAGTATTGTACTGTGTATCCGTATTCTCCGACACTTTGTTTAAATTACGGTGAAGTTAATTAATTGTAAAGTCTGTTTACATGTTGACTTCGCGTGATATTACTTTATACTAATAGTCTGTCGAACGCGATTAACTGTTCAACTCTCTTGCGAGTTAAGATGATTCGTGGTGATCACTTTGTAGATGAGTACTAGACTAATGATGAGTACTGGACTAATGATGAGTACTAGACTACTGATGAGTACTAGACTAATGATGAGTACTAGACTACCGTTTTTCTGTTCTGAGATCTACCAAGTAAACTCTCATCCCGCCTACCTCTGCTGAATCTTCCATCTGCTTGGATACTCTTATTGGTTCCTTAGCCAGTGTGACAAATTGTATATTCGTAATTGGTTTTCGAGTATATCTGCTTTATACGTGATTCTCTTGTCGAACTCCCATTGGTCCTGATTGTTCCTACAGCCGTTTTCTCTATTTACTAGGAATCTCATTCAAGCACTCCAGAATTCGTGAGTTTCACTTTCCCCTTGTAAATCAGGCGACATTTCTTTGTCTCTCGTGGCCGTCTCCTAGTGTCCACTTTCTGTTACGCTTTGACATAGATACAATACTGGTATTGTTCGATCTGCTGCACCATTGTTTATCTTCAAGTTGCACTCTAGCTTTGTTTTGAGTCTGGAACGAATCTTCCTTTGTAATCACGACTTTCGTCAAATTTCTACGTTGAAATTGTTCTGGCCTCTAATGTTGTACCGTATCGAATTGACAAACTCTTTGCTTTCAGTCTGTGTTAAAGTTTTAAAAAGGGTAAATTGGTTTATTGGGGGTTATGCCTTTCTTACTCAGACCAGCTGCCTGATGCGAAATACAACGTCTCACATACATTTAGTAAGTGTCACTCTTTTTGTCAAACAATTAACTTTACAGCCGTAACACATCAAGCTGTCTGTAGGTTACAATGCCAAGAGGACAGTCTTACAAACTTTCCCTTCACACACCCTCACATACTTCTTTGTCAAATATAACTGCTAGTACACATTATTTTTAGCTATTATTTACTACTTGTACAATTTTATAAATATTTTCAAAAATAAACGTTACACGCATTTATTATTGAAACGGAGACTCTCCAAATTTTCAGCCAATGACACATTTTATTTAGAAATTGCACTTGCATGTCTGTTGGACTTCTAATTGCCTCTCTATAAGGATCATTAAATCTTTTCCCTTCAAACACACTCTTAACATTAACAATTTTCCACCAGTTAACGATGACATTAAGGAAAATTACAGTTTCATTTATCTGTTGAGAAACATTAGGCAGATCTTTCGTAGCATGTTTCAAGTCCACAATATTATTATCATTAAAAATTTTCAGTGCCAAGCCCACATTCTGTTTCTGAATTGCTGATGGATATAGTACTTTAGCAGAAAGTGTATGTCCATACTTAACAAGACATTCTTTTTCTTTTTCATACACTAATTCTAAATGTCTGTACTGTGCACATAGTATTTTAGAGGGATCATTCATGTCAGTATAACACAAGGTTTTGTTTACATTTCTTTTGGTTTGCCAATTATTCATAATGCACTTTAAAATATGGACAGTGTCAAACATAAAAAAAAGTCTCCGAGACGAGTCTAATGGATGCAAAATGCTAGGCTGCAAAGTTTTATTTGGTGTCATAAGTTCATATGCCTTTCTGTTAATAATATTATTGTCAGCAATTAGACTAATAACTTGAAAACCAATTCTTTCCAACATGTTCAAAACATCTGCGATGAAAGACTTCAACTGTTCACTAGTCATATTAATAACTGGTATAATGGCTACTACATCTACATATTTTGATGGAAGGGAGGATACCATGAACACTTGAGCTGTTTTAGCACATTTCTGAGCATCAGAATAACTACTCCCATAAATCTCACCACCTTTAAATGAGAGTTGAAGTTGAATATATATTTCATCCATCACCAGAGATACTAACAGTTCATGTGGTTTCAAGTGTTTAATTCTGCTTTCCAAGTAGGAACTGCTATTGGATGACAATTCAAAAGAAGAAATTAGTCTTTGCAGGGTACGTGGGTGAGGTAAAATGAGTAAATCGCACTTCCTTAATGCATTATATGCAGATGAGGAGTGAACATAAAGTGTAGAGGCTAGTATCATACTTTTGTTATCATAAAACCTGTTATTTTTTGGAGCCTGTGATAGATTTAGATGTCCTACAATAAATTTCAAATGTTCATTTTCATCATAATTAGGCAAGGACTCTAACAGTTGGACAGCACAATCTACTTTATCTCTAACAGTAGGCACAATTCACCATTTTCAATCTGTGACATGATACTGTCCAAAATATGTAAAGAGTTTAACTTCTTGGTTGTATTTAAAGTATTAATTGGATAAACGTTGTTCATTTGAACATTAAAAGACAAATCAGCATTCACTGTTATAAAAGATGTAACACAAGGTGTCCCATTATTGATACCCAGTAGACAAATTAAAATCTTTGTCTCATCCTCAATAATTGTCCATTTACTGCAATGTATTTGTCGTGCATTTAAAAATGAAAGGATATCACTTGTACCACTTATGGAATCACGCTCCATGTGTTGTTTATTTGATACAATGCTTTCCCTAATAGCCTGGTTTAAATGTTCATCTTCTACATCAGCAAGGCGTTTTACTTTAGGAATAGTTTTAGAACAGTATGAAGGTGTGTTAGGAAATATAGTTGGCATAGCATTTTCTGTAAGCTTAGGTATTTTTCTATGATATTCTATTAATTCCCCTTTCATTGTAGTAACTCTGTCTATTCTAATGATACACGATTCATCAAAATGTTTTATGCAGATAGTGGGATTTTTTAATTTTGAAAAATCTGTTGGAATGTTTCTCAGCCATGTCTTCCGGAGATTTTCGTCTTTTGGCAGTGAAAATGTAGAAGTCCTTTCCGTTTCGGTATCATAATTTGATCTACATCCAAAGACACTACAATGTCGAGGCATTTTGTAACACTGAAAGAAAGAAAACAATCATTACATTACCTTTCTGGTCCCGCCGTGTGTTGATAGGTTATGTTATGTTATGAACTCGTGTGGAACAGGAGAAAATCACTACACTAAACACTTAAAACAAATACTAGATGAAACTACATAATTTCACGTATGTATTGTAATAGAAGAACTTACTGTATTTATGAGAAACACGCGATAAAGTAATGTATCACATTTGTAAAATCCGTTACGAATGCCGGCAAACCGAGATCGTTCTCCGTATATTACATCAATAGTTATACACTATAGCAATAAAAACACTGAAAATTAATTTTATTATAACTTAACGATATCATTGCTTCACTTAGCGAAGTCACTAAAAGAAACAGAACATTAATTCATTGAAGAAAAACCACACTACACAAAGCAGTCACAGCCTCTACGCACACCAAACTAAGACCCGGTGAAACAGCTGATTCCCGCCCGCCAAGGCCTTTCTATTTCGTCGGCTACGTGTCCCTGCCGACAACAAATACAGCAACCCTTATCGTAGACGCGCAACAAATACAGCTAGACGCGTATTGCGAAGCGAAGAGCTAAGACGTGTTATTAGGAGTTGCGGATTTCAGACTTAGAATGCGTTATCGGACAGTAGGAATTTGTGGAAAGTTATAACTGCGAATTATTATGTGCAGATTTGTGTTATTGGTTACTTCTATTATGTACCGAACAAGTCATTTCAATGATGAATTAATGATAATTAATGATAAGTTAATTAATGATGAAATTAACTTTTTCTCTTAGGTTTGCAATTGTTTTATGCCTTCTGGCCGAAGACGACGATCCGTGCGGCCGGCTATTCTGCCATGAGGCTCTCTGTGTGGTTTGAGTCGGTTTAAATGTGTGATGTTTAACGTATAACGTCTGTCAAACTCAAACGTACGTAATATCGAAAATCAGAATTTCAATTATCTTTACTATAATACAAAGTGCAGGCTATGCCATCTTCTACAGACTAAATTCCCTGTCGATGTACGCGAAAATATACGACCTACTGTATGTAAGATACGTCGCACTAGTATAAGTAAGAGAAATTATCCTACAGAAATTATTCTTACATTTGGCGAACAACAAACGCAATTTCAGTAAATATAAGAACTTACTCAAACTATTAGTATATTTGGAAAATATATAATATATTCCATACATTAAATTTATCTTATATCCCATATAATCTATCTCTCAGTTGTCACTCTGCTAGGAAATACTTGTGGGATTGTAAATAAAATACTGTTACTACGATAGCACTGATTGTTATCTTTAAACAATGGAAATCAAATAATTAAGCCCCAGAAAATTTTGTAATCAGTTTAAATTAACAATGACACTCGTGTACAAAAATTCTTCATGTTTACGAATGTCTAACACACACACACACACACACACACACACACACACACACAAATGTACGCGTAACTAATAATAAACATCACCTTACTAACACTGTGATAATCAATAATACAAGCCAACAATTATTTATGTCCGCACACAACAATTCACAATAATTCATAATTAACTTTTTACACAGAATACCGTGATCCGGTAAGGTTCAGTGCATCGCATTATTAAGACTCATAACTACATTATTTCTTATCGCTTCAATTCGTTGTACACAGCTCACATTTGCAACTAGCTGGCCTAACACGACTGAGGATTTGCGAGTCTTGCGAGTTGAGCAGTGTCCCGAGTCTACAAAAAGGACTGCTGCCACTGGGTCAGTTTGAGTTGCTTTGGTTTTTACTTCTGGGATGGATTATACCACCGGGGCTAACAAACGGGGTTTCTTCCAAGACTCACCTGGCCTTTGATATTATTTGCCGGGTCCGGAGATTAGGGGATTATGGGTTACTCGAGCCCCCCGACCACAGAATTTTCGCGCCAGATGTGTCAGGATGTCATCGAGGGAGCAGACACCTAGGCGTCTTTTCAAAGCTCGAGAAGAGAACTGATGGGGGACTTTTCAAGCAAGCTTAAGTCCACGGTTGAGAACGCTCTGGAGCGACTTTCTATGATAGTGGCAAGGTATCATCAAAAGTGACAGGTGTAGGTAATCGCCGACAACACATATGTGTTGACTATGAGTTTACCTAGTCTGGGGGGGGGGCTCGCCGTACTCGAAAGCACGGGCCAAAATTTACTGAGTTCCGCCAAGGTGCGTTGAAGGGTCTTTCGTGCATGGGGTCACCAGGTGAGTCGGGAGTCTAGGTGAAGCTGAAGGTACTTCATGCAGTTAGTCCAGGTCACACGCGTCGAGTTGGCGCTGTAGCTTGATGGCTGCAAAGTTTACGTTCGTCTCTGCAGCTAAAACTGCTGTGTCGTCGGCAAACAGAGACAGTCTTACTCCAGCCACCCAGGGCGTGAAATTGACGAACACAGAAAACAGGACAGGCCCAAGGACCCTGCCTTGAGGGACACCAGCGATAATTCGCCTCTCCGAAGAGAGAACGTTGTATATTCTCACTCGGAAGCTACGGCATCGCAGATGGCTGTCGATCAATCGAACGAAGAAATCTGGGAAAATGACTTCCGTGAAGTTGTAAAGGACACCCTCCTGTGGGACGCGCGGCCGAAGGCTTTTTCTACGTCCAGAAAGAACCCGGTAGTCCGTTTGCCTTGGCAGCGGGCCTCGGTTATGCTTTCAATGAGTCTCATTAGTTTATGAGTCGAGGAGTGCATGGCACGAAAGCCGAACCGTTCGGGGATCAGAACGTCTAGGCTTTTCAGGTGGCCGCGAATCCGACGCTGGATCAATCTCTCAAAAACCTTCGACATCGCGGACAAGAGGCTGATGGGTCTGATGTTCGCCGTGTGAGAATAATTCTTTCCCGGCTTGGGAGTTACGTTCACTGTGACAATTTTACATTTAACCGAAAAGTATGTCAACCTGATGCAAGCGTTGAACAGCTCGGTCAAGAATCGAGTTTCATGCTCCTTCTGGGCATAGCTGACCCTCTCCTGAAACTCCGCTTATATACTCCGAAGTACGTTACCAAACTGTTGTAGATGTCGGCAGAACAATCCTCCAGACTGTGGAAGGCGTAGATACGTCATGAACGTGACAAATCGTTGCGTCGTCCTACTGCTGACACGACGCGCCAGAGCGTCAGATATGCCACGCATGTATCGTGTTTCTTCATTGTAACAATACAGTATTTTTCTTATTAAAATTTCTGCACGACAGATCCAGTGGTTCGATAATTAACCGACTACGGATATCCATCATTGTTGTTGGGTTATTATTTCTCTGCACGTCTTTCGAAATCTACGGCCTTTTTTCACTTAAACGGCACTGTCATTTCATCTGCTGTACTTCCGTTGTTGCAGTCCTCAAAATAGCCTTATATTCGAAATGCAAAATTTCAACAAAAATTGTGATCCAAATGTTGGCTATCCGTAAAACGGGAATTGTGACAATATTTTTCAGTCCCTATTTCTGGAAAGAAATACGGTATTTGACATTAAAGGCGGTTGCTAAAAACCAATGTTACGTAAGCAGTATCATACTATCAAGTTTCATAATTTATTGTGTAAAAAGATAAATTGTTGTTGCTAAATATGTATACATGTTTATTATCTGAACTAACAAACGTAGAGATAAGCAGATAAATAAATAAATTCTAGAAAGTATGTAATAGACTTTGTTGTAGTGCTGCAAGGGAAACAAAAATTATGAACGTCTTGCATAAAATAGTAAAAGATATAATTAGTGTTTATTGTTTGAAGACACAACCACTGAAAATAAAAACTTTTAAAAAGAGTATCGAATTTCAAGAGTAGCGAAATTTAAACAACTACTGTTTCTAATGCTTAAAATTAAATGTAGATAGCATTAAACGGCAAGTGTAGTTTCTGTTTATAACACATCGTAATATATTGTAACGTTTTACGACATCGTAATATACTGTGTGCGAATGTGCGCCCATTCACAAACACTTTTGGCATTACAGTTTCTACAGTTACAGGTTCGGCTACGTATAGGAGACCGTTCTTTAAAAATTGTCACTCTTTATTTAACTAGCGGACAGTATAAAAAAAGCTATGTCTGACTTCGATTACCTCTTTCCGAAGTCGTTAATTCTGCAGAAGTAGCAGTACGAATTTTCGCTTAATCAGTTTCTAGAAATTGAAACCGATAAAGAAACATAACAAAGTGAATAAACAAAAACATTATTTGGGAATAAACGTTTACCCAAAACAAGTACATCCTACTTTCAAACGAGTTAACAAACCTAATACCTAGTGTTAACTACATCAAATTATATTTTTCAGAACCCCTGCCTGTATACGTTCGAGATTTAGGAGACATCGTTTTTATAAATAAGGACTGTTTGTATTATCCTGGATTGGAATTTCCCTCTCGTGTATGGATGGGGGGAGGAGTTTGTAGTATTTTCTTATTGCATATATGCTCAAAAGCCTCTCTCTTGCGTGAAGAAAGAGAAGAAAAGGCGGCAACCTTTTTACTTACTCATATTAGGCGAACAATAAACATAATAGATATTTTTATATAGTTTTTAAATTTTAATATTTTCACCTCCCTCACTTCCGTACAAGATGTGCTACATTTTACTTTCATCGTTGTAAGTACTATTCATTTGTTTAAATTATTGCTTTCTGAAATCAGATCAATTGCTGCAAAATACGGACTTTGCGACAGTCCACCCGCGGCTTGCCTTTCTGAACGCGTTTCCGCAGACTCGTGGGCTACATCGCCCTACATAATATACTTCGCTGATAATAATACAAAAGATAAAAATGAGAAATTTTTAATCTCTTTTACAAAGTGGAATCATATCTGATGATGAGGTAGATCACTCGAAATCGCTAATCGGGTGCCAATAAAATAATTTAATGCAGTTATGTGATCTGTGTAAATCATTTACAATCCAATATTTTTAGTTAATTACTCGTAATTAAATTCTGTTTCTTCCTTTTTCACTTCTTTACCTAATTTTGAGGAAAAATGCATCCTTCTTGAGTTGACTACCTAACCGGTCTTACGTTGTTATTTACTTTACATTCTCTTCTAATGATACAGACAAAAAATTAAAAATTTTTACTTAGGAAACTTTCATTTTCAAAAGCGATAACTCCGCGCTGACAAATACAAACGCTGCATGTTTCACGGACTCCCACTAGGGAAGTCAAAAAACCATGCAATGAGACTGTGTAGCTAACGGCAGTGACGTCACGTTGTCATGGCAACTACTCTATGTGACTGTGCTGTGTGCTTTGCCGTCCCACAGGCAGAGAAAGTCGGCAAGGGACATGTTCACTTTAGGTGCGCTTATTCATCGTTGTTGTGAACATAGTTTCAGTAATTCTATCAACGAAAAAAAAGAAAATAATACAACAAATATATATATATATATTTATTTACGTTTTTATTATATATCGAAAAATACAAAAAATTTGGTAAGAATTTCAAAATATATATTATTCCTTCAAAATATGTTCTTTTGCTTAACTTTTAGCGGAGGCATCCAAAGCCCTCCTTCTCGATCCACCACTGATTATAGTCATATAATCCTGTTCGCCTGTAACCCGAAACATATGTTTTGACTCTTTCATATTAGCGGATCGAAGCATTAACGGGAGCATGATTCGACGTTGACCTTTACAACCCTTTTACTTGAAATTCAATGTTAGTTCGTTAAATATTAAATAAACATGCTTCTAATGAATAAAAATTAAATTCCGTTGACGAAAATATAGTCTGTAGCTAATCGAAATCTTATCTAAAATAATATACTGTACTAAACTGTACAGTGTTATATAGTAAGTAGGCCTACTTGCTTAATTTCCATAATACATGATAGTGTATATAATATACAAATATTTACTTAATACAAAAAATACTTAATAGCCACGAAACAAAACATTTGGCAAGTTAAGGATTTTTATCACAGAAATTTTATAATATTAAATAAAATGTGAACGTACACCCTGTAAAGCAATTACGGCAGAGAATTTTTTTTTGCGTAAACGGCACTGTAGCGGGCGTCAACTGTCAAGAGTGATGCATGGTATAGCCAAACGGCCGCCGTTAGACAATGACTTAAGAAGGACAACGCCTTGGCACATAACAGATGTTGGACGTGAATGAACGACATAAGCGCAAGTGGCGACAATAGCAAAGAAACAAAAGACGGTGTCAGTTCGTCACAACTACCGACAAAGCGTGTACTAAGGGGACGCCAACATTTTCGACATACACGTGTGAGTTAGCGGCTGCACATGGACATAACATTTTCCACAAAAGCAGTCTAAGAGCGGATGCAGTTAAGTACAAAGGAACTTATATAGCCGCACAGCGGGCAACTTGCTTACTGGCACGACATACGGAGCATCTTGTAAGGCTGCAGAACAGATGTTAGTTCCTGGAAGATGACCACCATCAGCGTGTGAACGTAACAAGGGAAGTCGAGGACAATACGGCGATTCGACACACCCGGGTTATGGTACACACATGTGCGGAAAGGAAATCGCTTAGAAAGGACACTAGGGAACGTAAGACAATCACATAACAGACAACCGTGTAATTAGGTCCGTCGTCATACGGGGAGGTGGTGTGGACAGCAAGACTTTTAGAGAGGGGTCTTGGCTGACCTATCAGGAGCAAGGAATTCGGCAAAGGCGGGTGTTTAGAAGACGTCAACATGGAGACAAGGGTGAAGAGCGAATGGGAAGTAGACTAGAGACCCCAGCCAGAGTATCCAGGAGGAGCCTTCGCAGAATCTGATGCGAGAAACCAATCATGACAGTGATTGTGGTAAGGGTATGACATCCGTGGAGGGAGTCGTGTTGCTGAAGTAATAAAATAAGGTGTTCGCAAAGAAGAAGAAGTCAGTCGATTTCCAATTTTCAAACAATTTCAGTCAGTCTATTTTAAAATCTCAGTTCAGTCTATTTGAAATTTGAGTTCAGTCTCAGTTCGGTCGTATTTTAAATTTTGTCAGTCATTTCTATTTCGGTATAAACCAGCCAGAGTCTTTCAGATGGACGGTAGTAAAGTGTATTGATACAAGCAGAGAGATCGTTCGGGAGTGTATCAGAGACTATGTAAAACTGTAGAACTAACCCGTGACTAAATACTATGACAATGTCGAGTTAAGTACGATCAGACTTTGTGATCATAAAAATCTCGTTTTTATGAATCTAATGCGAGTGATAAGGTATTGACAATATCACATTACCGTGACATAAGTGACATGAGACAATATAGTAAGATTGTGCCACGAATTAACTCACTGAAATGCAAATAAAACCAATTATATTTGCATTGTGAATACAGTATAAATGGTACAATCGCTCTAGTTAACACAGCATAAACTATTGCACGCGTACATCGAGAGTGACTAAGAACCTACACGCAAAGTGTTTTAGACGATGAAGTAATATTCGAGTTAACGCAATTAGTCATTATCGTTCATGCGAGTATCCGGATAAAATGTGGAACAAATAGTGTCGTGACGGAGTGTCAAGTGTAATTTAATTGGCGTATCTTCAGCCTGGGCTTCTTCGCAGTATGAGAGGTACAACGCAGTTAATCACCGCAATTTGGATACAAACAACAAGTAAATTATTATCATTCATGTAACATTAGATTAGGTCGCCACTGTCCTGCCACTCAAAAAGAACTCGCCACTGAGTTGAATATACATTTATTTAATCATAGAATATACATTTATTTAATCGTTGAATATACATTTATTTAATTGTTGAATATACATATATTTAATTGCTCAAAAGTAACGGAAATTGAGAAATATGAATCCATAGAGTAGAATATATTGAAATTTATATGGTCATTAATTAATTAATCTTTATTGATTTGTAGATGTTCATAACGTTAGAGATAATATAACAGCATTGTGTATTTAATATGTTGTATAGAAACGCTAACTTTATTCAGTATTTAAATGATATTGAAAACATATAATAAATTTGTATCGTTTATAAAAATTAAATTTGTATTGTTTACGAAAATTAATATTGTCTGAGTCACATGATTGTTATTCACCCAAAACACCTGTTTACATATGGTGCTCCAGCACGCGGGGTGTATTATGGCTCAGTGATATCAGAGTGTATCATCAGATATGGCATGCCCGTCCTGGAGCAGTAAACAAGATCTGTAGTAAAAACTTACATTTATGGAAACTCCTTTGAATAATTTTAACTAATTTATGCAAGTAGAGACAAACATAAAATATATTACAGTTGCATATGATGCCCAACGCGTGACACGAGGAAGCAAATTCTAGTAGATAATTGTAACCAAGAGAAAATTTTATACAATTAAAAATTCAATTAGATTATGCAATTAATAATAAATTCGCATAATTATGTACATTTGTACATGATGCCCAACGCGTGGTAATATATTTGTACATGCCGCCCAAACGCGGGACAACAAGCAAAATTTATTTAGTTAATTAATTTATGCAAATAGTAAATCTGCATTACATATTACAATCGTAAATGGCGCCCAACGCGATTGCACGAAGCGATTGCTCGAATAATTAATAATAAATATTATTAGTGAGTAGGCTGAGGACAGGCAGTGGCTATAAACAATTGTTAGACAGTAAGTCAGTAGTAGAAATAGTCTTAGTTAAGCATACTTGAATGATTACGCGTAGTCGCGCGAAAATGACAAACAATAATTCAGATAGTATGGAGTTCGACGTGAACAACCAGCTAGGCGTCGAAGGACGTGAGGAAGATACGACGCAGAGTGAAAACACCAGCGCCGACGAGACTACAAGGGCGGGGGGACAATCGTTAGTACCTCGCGAGATGAACTTCCAGTTATTGCTCGAGTTCATTAAACAACATAATGAAGAAATGAGTGAAAAAATGAGTGAAAAAATGAGACAACAGAACGAAGAACAGATTGGAAAAATAAAAGTAGAATTGCAAGAACACACCAAGAAATGGGAAGAGAAAATTAGCGAGCTACAGAAAAAGAATGAACGTGGAATGAAAGAGTTGAAGAATGAGTTAACAAGACATACCAAAGAAAGTAAGGAATTGAGAGAGAAGGACCGACAAGAATGGCAAGAAGCAATTAATAATACACAGAAGTCAGTAGACCAAATAAATAACAAACTAGACACACATATTCAAGAAACCAACAGCAGGAATGAAGAATTGAAAGGAGTTGTCATGAACAACGTAGAACGACTACGGACAGAACAAGGAGAAGCAGTAAACTCGTTAAAACAGAAGATCGTAGAAGTAGATGACAGACAACGGTCGGCTGTACAGAAAATCAGTGAGACAGATAAAGAGAAGGAGACACGACTAGAAGAATTAAGAAACCACATCGCCAAAGTTAAAGAAGGCCAAGAACGACTACAGCGTCAATTAGCCAACGCAGAAGTCGGATCGACCGCAAGAACAGGTGGGCCGCATAACAACGAATTAAAATACAACGGCACAGACCGATATCCCATCGAATTTCTCAAAGAACTGACCGAAATCCAGAACACATTCTACCCAAGTGACGATGTCAAATGGATCGGTCGACATCTAGAAGCAGACGCCGCGATTTGGTGGAGGGTGATACGAGACCAAATCCGCAACTTTGATGAATTTAAAGACCTCTTCACACAAAAGTATTGGGGAGAAGAAAGACAGGACGCAGTCAGGGACAACCTAGAATTTGGTCGATTTAATTGGAAGGGCAATCTGAGCGCAATACAATATATGGAGCGGAAGCTTCTTGAAAGTCGCCAATTAACGCCAGCTATCACTGATCGTCAGTTAATCAAAAAGATAGCGCGCCATTTTGGTAAGAATATTGAAATTGCTGTGGTGACAAGGGGGATTAATTCAATCCAAAACCTTGAATCATTGATTGCAGAGTACGCCACGATTAATCAGCGAACAACTAGAGATAATGACTTTGTAGGGAGTCACGAGAAGGTGAATGCCCGAGGTGTGGGGGAAGCAACAAACACACCCCAACCATTTCACAATAAGGGTGTCAGCTGGAAGCAAAAACAGCATGTGCCGAACAAAGAAAGTGAAAACGATCGCAACGTTAAGGGGTTTGGACGACACACTAACCGACAGCCCATAAATTCCTTAGAATTCGTAAACAACGGTGCGTCGACCTCGACTGGTAAGGGGAACGACATAGATAAAGAAAAAAAAAATTAACCCTACAATACAATGAGATAGCCGATATACTGACCAAGAACCGACTTCACGAAACCAACATACTATTACCAGATCTTAGAAATGAATTAACTTATGAAGATGAATTAAAATTCGAACAACGGATTTCTAAGTGTCCAGAAATATTAATTAAGTTCAATAATAATATTACGGTCCTTGCCTTATTGGATACTGGGAGCGCGATAAATGCGTTGTCAGAAGAATGGTTCAACCAAAATAAACATTAGTTAGAACCATATGAGGAATTAAGCATGACTAATACACTGATTATTAGTGCAGTAGGTAGTAAGTCTAAGCTAGTACGGAAACAAATCTTATGTGACATTTACATTAGTGATATCAAGATAGACTGCGTATTTTTAATTATTCCAAATTTAATTAGAAATTGTATATTAGGTATTAGCTTTATAGAAATAGTTTATAGAAATAGCTTTATAGTAAGATGAAAAATGTTTGATTGACGTGGAAAAGGGAGTCGTCGAATTTAGAGGAAGAGAGGAAGAACAAAATGTCAGCATACCCATTATACACATGGAAGTAGTAGAAGCAGAAGAAGAGGATGAAATCGAGAAGAAAACAAACGCGAAAGTGGACAACATAACAGGTGTGGATGAGGAAACGTTAGAAAATCTGAGAGAAGTCTTAATGAATAATAAAAGTTTATTTCGGGAGAGTCCAGGGAGAATGGAATGCTATCAACATGAATTTAAAGTAACGGACAACACGCCTTATTTCCAACGCGGGTGGCCAATTCCACTTGCATACAAGCAAAGAGTTGATGCCGAAATCAACAAAATGTTGAAACACGGTGTAATTGAGAGGGGAAATAGCCCATTTATTAATCCAATGGTCGCCGTAATAAAGAAAGACGGAAACGTCAGGCTGTGTTTGGACGCACGAAAAATCAATAGTGTTACCATTCCCGACTATGAAGGACCAACTCCTATCCAAGAGATTTTAGCAAGGTGTGGTAGAATGAAGTACCTGTCCACAGTGGATTTAACCAGCAGTTTTTGGCAGGTGCCACTAAAGGAATGTTGTCGCGATTACACTGCTTTCATGTATGAGGGGAAATGTTATAGATATACAGTAACACCATTCGGATTAAGCACCAGTTCTGCCGCTCTGACGAGAGGACTAGACATGGCACTTGAAGATCCGGTGAAGGAAAACACAATCATCTATGTTGACGACTGTCTTTGTTACTCGAACGACGTCAAGACGCATCTGCTACATTTGAATTTATTATTAAGCAATCTACGCAGAGAAAATCTAACGATTAACCTCGATAAATCGCAATTCTTTCGTCAAGAAATCGCCTACCTAGGGTATCGCTTAACTACAGAAGGAGTTCAAGCAACAGAAGAAAAGGTTGCTGCGATCAGAAATTTCCCAGTTCCGAGAAACCAGAAGCAAATCAAAGGATTCTTAGGATTGACTAACTTTTATAATAGATTTACTGCTAAGTATGCAGAAACGATTCAACCATTACTGGATTTATTAAAAAAAAATAAAAGGTTTATATGGACATCAGAACTAGATCGATGCTTCAAGGAAGTAAAGGATTTATTTATTGAAACGGTTATATTAAAATTTCCGAAAATCAACCAACGATATTTTCTTCAATGCGATGCGAGTAAATACGCCTACGGTGGACAACTGTATCAGTTGGATGAAGAGGGGAATGTGGGTGTTATTGCCTACACAAGTCAAACTTTTAAGGGTGCGGAAAAGAACTATTTCACGACTGAAAAAGATCTCTTAAGCATTGTCAGATGTTTAGAGAAGTTTCGAATATATATCTTGGGTCAACCATTAACGATTATAACTGATAATAAAGCACTCACTTTCATGCATAAATGCCATCTAAACAACTCCAGGATAACTAGGTGGATCCTATCCATACAAGAATATAACTTTAACATCCTTCACTGTAAAGGTAAAGAGAATGTAGTGGCCGACATACTCGGCCGGTATCCAGAAGATGCAACGGAAGAGGACCAAGTTGATGAGAACTTTGAATATCAGATAAATCAGGTAACTATAAAAATGAAGAAAGACGTATGTAGTATGATAAGAGACATAGGAAAATTCCAGAAGGAGGATACGAAGTTAGGATCTATTATAGATAATCTAGATAATGGTAATGAAAATGATATGTGTAAGTTTTATAAGTATGTTGATAACAAATTGTATAGAAAGTGTAAGAACAAATGGAAATTATACGTGCCAGAGAGTATTACGGACATAATCATCTCCGAAATACACCAGATGTACGGCCATTTAGGAGGTAAGAAATGTACCAAACTGTTACAGGAGAGTTTCACATTTGACAAAATGTCAAGGAAAATTAAAGAGTACGTAAAAACTTGTGACAAATGTCAACGTTGCAAGGATAGCCAAAATAGGAATCTGTTTGGCGGAACGATACCAATTTTACCATCAGAGAAAGGAGAACTCATTAGCGGGGATTATTACGGACCGTTACCAGTATCGACGGGTGGCGTAAAATACATCTTCGTCATGGTTGATAACTTTACAAAATACGTGAAGTTATACACGTTGAGAAGGGCAACAACGGCCGCAACTATCAGGAGAGTCCGACAATACATCGAAGAAGTTGTAAAACCGAAAGCAATATTAACGGACAATGCGACGCAGTTCACATCGAAACAATGGGTGGAAGGATTGAGTGAACTTCAAATACAACCGAAGTACACTGCCATTCGCAACCCGTGCGCCAACCTTGCCGAACGTATTAATCGACAATTAGGAAACATGTTCCGTATATTCGTCGGCGAACAACACACTAAGTGGTCACGTTTCATTACAACAATCGAAAGCTGCATTAATGAAACGTATCACGACACCATTGAAGTAACACCATACGAAGCGCAGTTTGGTAGGAGACCAGCACGCGTTTGGGAAAAATACTTAAACCAAGAAATACATGAACATAGCATAACGGACAACCGCCAAATCTTTGTGAAGATGAAGCTGAAGAGAGAGAAACACGCAAAGAAAATGAACGAGGATAACAAAATTACCAAATTTAAAATGGGAGATCTAGTATTGGTAAGGACATATTGCCAATCGGATGCCATGCAGAAGAAAATTGACAAATTTTGTGAATTATATTGTGGACCCTATAAGGTGAAACAGGTCTTAGGGGAAGCTACATATATCTTGGTTGAATGCAGCGATCAACAGAAAATACGCGGCAAATTTAACATAAGACAGTTAAAAGCTTATCATTCCCGAAAGGAAAGAGATTAAAGAAAGAAATCAACGTGATAAATAAAACATCAAATTATTTAAGGACAAGACGTGCGTTTATGTTACGTAAAGAAGGGAAAAGGCAAACTACTCAACGGCTAAGTGGGGAGAAGTTAGAGGAATGCGTAACGCCTCTAACGGTAATAAAACAAACCATTCAAGTTTGCTTAGCTAAGAGATAGAATTGTCTTTGTAAATAAATCAAGAACTATGTCATTGTGTTATAGTTAGTAGTGAAATCATAGACTAATTTGTAAAAATTTAAATGTCTAGTTTCATGGTAAAATTTTGAATAATGTACGTGATAAGATAGTAATCGATAAGAGAAAGTAAACAAAGGATTGTTACTTAATCATTTGAAATAATTAGCTATAAATTATTGGAAAGTACAACAAGCAGTAATAAATTACAAGAATGTAAAATAAAAAAAAAAAAATCATTTATTATAGATTGTGTAATCGTAAAAACTTTAATGAGAATTATAGTGTGATAGTTGTTAAGTTCAAATAAAAGGGGAATGTAAATAAGGTTTTATTCTATTGAAATGATATTTTGTTGAGAAATTGTAGAATTTTAGGGAAAAAAAATTTTTTTTTTGATACGTATAAGAAGTACAGTATTAATGATTATATGTGTAAAATTTAGCGAAAATCAAATTGTAATATAATCTTTGGAAAATCTAACCAAGGATAATTAGAGTGAATAGGTTATCAAGATATTAATACTTAAGCTTATTGTATTTTCTTTTGTTGTAACCAAGTTGGTAGAACGCTTGTCAACAAAATGTAAATTTTAGCCAATAGATTATTTAGGAGTAATGCATATAAATATTAAAAACCTAAACGAAAAAAAATTTTACGGAGAGAAAATGTGTGATAACTAGTTAGCAACAAAAGAATATTCTTTTACTTTATTTTCCTAAAAAAGAAGGAATTTTGTAGATATAGAACATGTAAATGAATATTAACTTAACCATTTAATTACTAGAAAATCTGTAAATGGATTCATAATCTCAAACAAGCGAGCAATAAATTCAGTATCGAGGTTATGAACGACAGTGGTGTAATAATGACAGACAGTGTTGAAAAGGGGGGAAGGAAAGGGTAAGTAACACTACACTCTTTCACGTGGAAGATGATCTTTAGTGGCTACACTCTTTTCAATGAAGAATGACCATTGACGAAACTTCAACAAGGGCATTAATTTGCGATTCCTTGATTCGGGACTCATCAATGAACCCAAATTGGAGACTCTGTAAAGCAATTACGGCAGAGAATTTTTTTTTGCGTAAACGGCACTGTAGCGGGCGTCAACTGTCAAGAGTGATGCATGGTATAGCCAAACGGCCGCCGTTAGACAATGACTTAAGAAGGACAACGCCTTGGCACATAACAGATGTTGGACGTGAATGAACGACATAAGCGGAAGTGGCGACAATAACAAAGAAACAAAAGACGGTGTCAGTTCGTCACAACTACCGACAAAGCGTGTACTAAGGGGACGCCAACATTTTCGACATACACGTGTGAGTTAGCGGCTGCACATGGACATAACATTTTCCACAAAAGCAGTCTAAGAGCGGATGCAGTTAAGTACAAAGGAACTTATATAGCCGCACAGCGGGCAACTTGCTTACTGGCACGACATACGGAGCATCTTGTAAGGCTGCAGAACAGATGTTAGTTCCTGGAAGATGACCACCATCAGCGTGTGAACGTAACAAGGGAAGTCGAGGACAATACGGCGATTCGACACACCCGGGTTATGGTACACACATGTGCGGAAAGGAAATCGCTTAGAAAGGACACTAGGGAACGTAAGACAATCACATAACAGACAACCGTGTAATTAGGTCCGTCGTCATACGGGGAGGTGGTGTGGACAGCAAGACTTTTAGAGAGGGGTCTTGGCTGACCTATCAGGAGCAAGGAATTCGGCAAAGGCGGGTGTTTAGAAGACGTCAACATGGAGACAAGGGTGAAGAGCGAATGGGAAGTAGACTAGAGACCCCAGCCAGAGTATCCAGGAGGAGCCTTCGCAGAATCTGATGCGAGAAACCAATCATGACAGTGATTGTGGTAAGGGTATGACATCCGTGGAGGGAGTCGTGTTGCTGAAGTAATAAAATAAGGTGTTCGCAAAGAAGAAGAAGTCAGTCGATTTCCAATTTTCAAACAATTTCAGTCAGTCTATTTTAAAATCTCAGTTCAGTCTATTTGAAATTTGAGTTCAGTCTCAGTTCGGTCGTATTTTAAATTTTGTCAGTCATTTCTATTTCGGTATAAACCAGCCAGAGTCTTTCAGATGGACGGTAGTAAAGTGTATTGATACAAGCAGAGAGATCGTTCGGGAGTGTATCAGAGACTATGTAAAACTGTAGAACTAACCCGTGACTAAATACTATGACAATGTCGAGTTAAGTACGATCAGACTTTGTGATCATAAAAATCTCGTTTTTATGAATCTAATGCGAGTGATAAGGTATTGACAATATCACATTACCGTGACATAAGTGACATGAGACAATATAGTAAGATTGTGCCATGAATTAACTCACTGAAATGCAAATAAAACCAATTATATTTGCATTGTGAATACAGTATAAATGGTACAATCGCTCTAGTTAACACAGCATAAACTATTGCACGCGTACATCGAGAGTGACTAAGAACCTACACGCAAAGTGTTTTAGACGATGAAGTAATATTCGAGTTAACGCAATTAGTCATTATCGTTCATGCGAGTATCCGGATAAAATGTGGAACAAATAGTGTCGTGACGGAGTGTCAAGTGTAATTTAATTGGCGTATCTTCAGCCTGGGCTTCTTCGCAGTATGAGAGGTACGACGCAGTTAATCACCGCAATTTGGATACAAACAACAAGTAAATTATTATCATTCATGTAACATTAGATTAGGTCGCCACTGTCCTGCCACTCAAAAAGAACTCGCCACTGAGTTGAATATACATTTATTTAATCATAGAATATACATTTATTTAATCGTTGAATATACATTTATTTAATTGTTGAATATACATATATTTAATTGCTCAAAAGTAACGGAAATTGAGAAATATGAATCCATAGAGTAGAATATATTGAAATTTATATGGTCATTAATTAATTAATCTTTATTGATTTGTAGATGTTCATAACGTTAGAGATAATATAACAGCATTGTGTATTTAATATGTTGTATAGAAACGCTAACTTTATTCAGTATTTAAATGATATTGAAAACATATAATAAATTTGTATCGTTTATAAAAATTAAATTTGTATTGTTTACGAAAATTAATAGTGTCTGAGTCATATGATTGTTATTCACCCAAAACACCTGTTTACATATGGTGCTCCAGCACGCGGGGCGTATTATGGCTCAGTGATATCAGAGTGTATCATCAGATATGGCATGCCCGTCCTGGAGCAGTAAACAAGATCTGTAGTAAAAACTTACATTTATGGAAACTCCTTTGAATAATTTTAACTAATTTATGCAAGTAGAGACAAACATAAAATATATTACAGTTGCGTATGATGCCCAACGCGTGACACGAGGAAGCAAATTCTAGTAGATAATTGTAACCAAGAGAAAATTTTATACAATTAAAAATTCAATTAGATTATGCAATTAATAATAAATTCGCATAATTATGTACATTTGTACATGATGCCCAACGCGTGGTAATATATTTGTACATGCCGCCCAAACGCGGGACAACAAGCAAAATTTATTTAGTTAATTAATTTATGCAAATAGTAAATCTGCATTACATATTACAATCGTAACCCGTAACGCGCATTTTTCCTAGTTACTGTTTTTCTCATTAATATTAGAATTTCATCTTATGATACATTTTATGTTTCAATAACTAAGTGCTTTGTTATTGTTTACAACACAGTAACGCTTTCTTCGGAAATCGTGTAGCTTTTCGGACTAGTGGAATTCGTATTATAGCGACTGGATTATAATTTAAACGTATTTTATTTACAATAATTTTACATTTATCAAATATTTGAACTTTCAGATAACCTGAGGCTTCCGAGCAACGCCAGGCAGAAAGTCTTGAACGGTGGATGGGTTCTGAAGATCGAACACGTGCAGAAAAACGTTGACCAAGGAACGTATTCCTGTTCAGCGAGGAACAAACACAATCATACTTCCCAGCGCGCTTTTCAGATCCAAGTACTTGGTAAGACATGTTGTTGATGCATTATATTAGTATCCCTGTTTAAGACAATTTTTTAAATGTTTCTAGTCAAACTTTATAACATTAAGTTAATAGGTAAGTTGAGAGAGATTTGTAAGCCGGAAAAATTTTTCAGTAGGAAAAATATTGTTTCTCTTGAACAGAGTTATGGCAGAACGTATGTAATATATAGTGATTTTTTCCAGTGATATGTAATTTTTAACAGTTAGCGACGTTTTCATAATTATTTGATAATAATACCCAAAATTATTGAATTAAGTGTAATTCATAATAGTCGGAGGCGCCTTCAATTATTCTTTGATAATAATAGCCCGAACTTATTAAAGCAGATTAATTTACATTTAAGTCGATTGAAAATTTTGGTAAAGTATTTTCCGAAAACCCCGTGTGCAGTTAACAAAACTATGAAAAGCCAAAGTTTGACCTTCTCTTCTGTTTTAGTTTTCCGGGTATTCATATTTGATAGTATTATTTCCTCCAATGATTTTAGTCAGATTTGTTTATTACTAGCACCTAATACTGTCGCTAAAATCTTTACTACTTCAACACGTTATTCGTTTACGATATTTTGAATTTCTGTTACTCTTATACTTTGTTTTAAAGACACTATTTTAAGTATGTATGAAATCAGTTAAATCCATTTTTATAAACACATCTGTAAGAATGAGATTCGTTATTTATATTATATAAGAATGTAAGTATTAATCGTTTTAAATTATATTCAAAACTTAAAATAATCGGTGAGTACGTTATTATTTTTTCTTTAGTTCAGTAGGTTCACAACCATCCCCAGCTAAAATATATAAACAACGCCATAAACTAAGAACTTTAATATCCTGTATCTCATCATCAACAAGGGCGTACCGGGTCTCCTATACCACTTGCGCAAACATAATTACACGAGACATACATATCGTCATCAACCTAAGCATATACTGTCCAATGTTGGCCGAATACCCCTCCAAGTCATCCTCTACTGAATTTTTTTCCAAATGGTTTTCCTTTTCTACAGGTCACTGAGTCACACTACTTAACTAGTTTATTCCTCCGCCTTCCAAGTCATCGTGGTCGTCTTTTGATATTGTGTACCAGTCTTGTAAGCTTCATGTACGTCTCAGTCTTTTCTGTTTTTATTTAGTGATTCCCACAATGCTGCAGTTTTCCTCACCAAGCAATAAATAAAGTAAGAGTAACAAAAAGTATACAGGGCACATTCCATATTCCATTTAACTAATCCCACTTTTCCCCTTTCTCTGCCCATTACATACTTGTCGTGCCGTCCTTTCCGTTCCACGCTTTCTCTCACTCCATCTATCCGGTTTTCTGGCGGTCTTTCTCTTCTCCTTCGTCTGTCTGGTTCCCAGAGTATCACTGTCTCTGACAATCTACTAACGCTCATCCTCTCTACTTGTCCAGCGAAGTCTTTTTCTATCCACAATTTGTACTACGTTCTTCTCAACATTCATCGTTTCTATTAACTTGACTTTCATGCAGCTCTTCTCCAAAACTCCATTTCCATTGCTATGCGATCTTTCTTGGTGTCTTCTATTCACTGTTATCGTCTCCACCCTATAGAGCAGAATGTGTATTCTACAATTCATTTTTGCATAATTTCTTTGTTCTAGCCATGATGTTACTACTCCAGGACAGTACATTTAACATACCAATCACCCTTCTTTGACACGCACCCCCTAACTTTTTTAATATTTTTGAAAATTATTTATCTTGTATTACTGAACTCAAAGGCTTGAAATGATTAACTTCCTTAATACTAACTTTTCCAATTTCGATTACACATTACTTGTCATATGCTCTGTCTTATCCAAATTTTTCTTTAATCCCCACTTTTTACACTCTTCTTATAATTTCCTATACTTATAAGTAATTATAATCATCACTGGCCTCAACGACAATTACCGGGCCATCCGCGAAAAATTACTGGATATGAATAAGTTTACTCTAGTTTGTAGTCCCACTTTCCCCAGACTCTTCGTCCATTCCTTAAGCTTACATTCATGAAAATTCTTAAGAATTTAAGGGGCAAGCAACATCTCTGTAGAAATTGTTGATTTCACAAAAACGTTATGATAATTTTATTCCTTTTACCTTGATAGACGTTATTGGTGTGTGTTTCTTTTAGCGCAAATATGAATGATTCACTTATTCCAGCTCTCTCTAGTGCTACACATAATATTTTCTTGATAATGGTATCACACGCCTTCTTGAAATCAACAAAAATTAATTCTACCCCATTCTTTTAAACATTGCATTTTTTAAAATATCTGTCTTAATGTAAAATGTGTGGTATATACTCGACCTCCCATCATATTGAATAATGAAACAACACAGGACTTCTGAACAAACGAATTCATTATATAAATGTTGTTCTACCAGGCTTCCTATGATCATCAAAACAAATACCACACATACGCCTCTATATAACGTTTCATTGTATATCCCCATTTGTATACTGGGATCAAGTAACCAGTTTTACTTTCTGTGGAATCTTCTCCGCCTCCAGAACTTTATTTGTGAATTGAGCCAAATTAAAATAATTTTTTGTCCCTTATATCTCAGGAGCTCCAAGCTAACTCCTTCTGGTCCCGTGCTTTGTTAAACTTCCCTTCGCTTACTACAACTGCTACTTCCTCACAAATCACACTAATTCTGTGTCCTCATGTTTCCAGATTTTATTCTCCATGAATTCGTCTCTTTCCTCTTTTACTAATTTCCCAACATTTTCTTCCCGGACTGTGAAACTATTCGGCATTAAGATGTTCCTGTACTACTCTTTTCATCATCTACTCGCCTTCAGAACAACATATGCTTCCGCCGATCTCCGAAACACTAAGTTACTATTTACTCTTGCACAAGTTCCCTCCCACGCTTCATGTTCGTTATGTCTTTTCTCCCTACTCATTTGTTTCTTCTTCTAAATATACGCTATCCCGCTCTGTTCATTCATGTAATATATAATTTTCTGTTCCGTAATTTCTTGCACAATTTCGGGTGACAACATACGATTGTTGAATTTTCTTCCTCCCCTAACTTCAAAATCTTTTACATCACTTGCTTTATTTTAAGGTATTTTGAAGTTATCCACGTATTTCTTCCGAGGTTCTTTCACATTAGTAGTCATTTCTTTTTAAATAAAAAGATATCTAAATTATTTATGCAGCGCTTATCCATCAAATAAAAGCAATTAGTAGTAATTGTTTCATTATTATTCATAAACATAATAACACGGCATTAGTATTACCACTGTCATTACTTATTCCCCATTCATTCGAAGACATTTATTAAAATCAGTTGAGTGGTTCTATCGCGTACAGTTGCAACCGTGTCGATAATACTGTTTTTTTTTTTTTTGAACGTATAATATTCGGAGCGTCCATATCATTTCCATGTGAATTGTAATTTAGTATGAGTAAGTGGCACTTTTAGTAATTGTTTTATTGTAATATCTATGAAGTATTAAATTAAATTAATTTGTAAATGAAACGAAATGTTTTCAGAAACACAGTTGGGAACAGTTTTGCGTACAATCAACAGATATATGAAATTTATTTTTCACTGGACTTCAATCTTTGCTTTAAGTTGGTGTCCCCGAATTCTGATGCGGTGCTATATTGTTGTATTTCGTCTTCTGTCAGACTGTTCTGGTACATTTGGGTACATCTGCGGTAGGTCTTCAGTGCTAGCCTTTACCTTTCCAACCACAATCGTGAACTCAGTCACTTTACGTTCATCATTACGTAGTGCCAATGTTTCCGTTATCTGGCTAGTAGCCTTGAGGAATTATAAGCTCGTTCCCACTAAGTAGGTGTCAAAGGTGCCACGTAGATAAAATCTTTTAAAACCTTTTCGTAGACTTGATAAACCCTTTTCTTTTGTAGGGTGTTCCATAACCTGTCTGTGAACTGAGATGAATCTACTATCTAAGTGACGAGAATACGATACAGGAACCCAAGAGATGTATTGTAATTTTAGACTCAAATCGTCAGCCCCACAATGGAAAGTCCTCTTTATACTGCAAATTGTAATGCCACTTACAACCTGTTTTTTGCGTCCTCCCTTACAGATCTCGTGCGCCTTCTGTTGTTGCACCTTGCTGTACGTGCCTACGCAGTTTCTACGTTTTATCTTTGTCCTCCTCGTTGAAATGTTATATATGTTGAGACGGTCATACGATCATGAAAATCTCAGAATACATAAAAACAAAGGGGCCGGCAGAAACCATTTGCACATGTCAGTAAATCTGCTAATTAATTGGTCAGAGTATTATTATAAGACGGTCGCTGAAGAAAAGAAGGATTAAAGCAGATGTAACCAAAACGTATGGTAGAAAACGATTTTCTCGATTAGAGTCCTCGACTATCTGACGACTCAGAGTAAAGCAAAGATGAAATTGAAATTTAATAACTGTAAAGAACAATGGTTATTGATTATTTACAATCAAAATCCAACAGACGGAAAAAGCCTCATTAGTGGTTGCAGAGATGAAACAATTTTCTTAGTTCTCGGATCGAACCATTTTGACAAGAAACCTATCTCGGATAGAGATAATGTGTGACACTGCTAGTTTTGGGAACATAAAGTATAACATAAAGAGAATTATTTGGTAATTGGTTGTAACTATTTTGCTAATAATCTAATACAAGATTATAATATAATACAAGAGATGCGTTCTCGTCATAATTGTGTGAATCCTCTCAACCCACATTTTATACGTGTTTGGTTCTTATTTCCGAATTCTTTCTGCGTAAGACTGCGCTTCTCTGTTTCACATTAAGTTATTTTACGATGAACTGAAATCGTATATGAACGAAGAAAGAATCGCTTGGTAGAGATAATTTGCTTCTAAATCTTAAGTTCACTGAATACTGTTGCACGAAGCTAGAAATCTGAATCGTATTTCTGTAACATATATAACGGAAAAATTTTCCTACACTTGGTGGCTTGTTTCCTAATTATTCAATCCATTACCTTTAAACATTTTTGAAATCCGACACATTCAATTTGCGATTATACTTACTTGTTGTATCGCCTGTATAAATTTGTGCAAAATCTTTGCGTCGGCCACGATGTTACATCAAAGCAAGATAAAATAAGTACTCAGGATATTACCACTCCTAGTCACGGATAGTGAGTACTAAGGAGTCCTATAAACTTTAAAGTACACTTTGCCTGTCCTGTTTCGTTAAGTCCTTAAACATTACATACGTTTTCGAAGTGGGGCTGTTATTTTAGGATTCCCCAGTGTCGAGAATGTTGACGGTTCCTTCTTACGTTCTTTATGTTGTCCCTTATTTTTTGTTATCAGCGTTTTGACGTAAGCATGGGATTTGTGTGTGTGTGTGTGTGTGTGTGTGTGTGTGTTGTGCGCGCGCGCGTACGTGCAATTGGCACAAAATTGCTGAATTAACCACTGACAAAATCCAATCAGTAGGTACTGCTTACTTACTGGTTTAGTTACTGCTACCATAAACACTAGACTTCAATAAACAAGAATTCTGTGCAATCTATACCATAGAATATCTCCTTTAAGTGTATCTATGTCACTAGTTCAAACCACAGACGGCAGGAAATGAGAACTGTTTTAATAGTGATTCATTTCTCCGCCCGTTCAGGGTGAAGATGGTTTGAACCGACGGAAGGCATATATCAACAATAAATATAAACTCATGGAACGGTTTAAGTATAGTTTTCTGTATTACAAATGGAATTCAAATACCACATCTGCGCCCCAACTGTAGGTATTCAGAATAAATGTTACCATTGGCTAGTAATGTAGTTCAGATATAGTGATGTGAACACATTTATAAACTATTTCTAGTGAAAGAAAACAACTGAATGTATTTCACATAACCATATGTTTGAGATTCGTTTTAGTCGTGTCGTCGAATCACTTGATATGTCCGTCTTCTCAAATGATCTTAGACCAACACTTTAATCATTTCAGCCTAGTCACCTAATGTTTATTCATTTAACCTAAACTGCTGGTTAAATTAGATCAAAAAGTTTTTCAATAGTCTCTTAGATTGATTTCCACACATAAAACGCATAATTATCTTGCGCAGTATACAGCACTCGTCTGATTTAACAATTGACACTCAAAACGTAACACTTTTACATTACCTCGAAGGATTTTCTTAATCTGAGATCTTCACACCACGTTGAGGTGGCGTAAGCGTTCCTCATATTGTCTAGCAAAACTTGGAATTTTGTTGATCCCATTCCGTATCTCTGTGGATAGCGTTTTTCATAAAGAACCAAGGTTAATAGAAGATGGTCTTAAATACTTTATTCTGAAAACGTTGAAATTGTTGTATTTTTGCTTTTGTTACTGCCACAAACCCCATCCATACGTCTATATGGGTTTAAAACATATTTTTATAAGTTTATGAAGTTTATTTCAGGTTGCTGGAGGGGATATCCTAGTAGCGTGCTCCAGACACCATCCTTCCTCTTGTAGTATTCAATCTGAATATTGATTGCCAACAGTTTTTCCATTCCTGAACCCTCACTGCCATCTTCTTTATATCTTTTATAATCTAATCTTGTACATGAAAGTTTTCGATATATGGACATACTATGGCTTCCTTCTTCTAGGAAAGCGAAAAATTCAGATAAGGTGGTCAGATCGTCTTACAGAATACGTAAATCCGTTCGTTTATTAGTTGATTAGATAAAACTTGATAAAAAGGAAACTCTATGTCCCGAATTAGGTAGAATGGGTTGTAGAAGGAAGAACGAAGAAAGTATTATTATAATATGCGTACTGGTGAGCCAAACATCAGAACAAACGTACACTTTACGATTGTTACTGTTTACCTTTCCAAACTTGACCTACCGCAGATTCAAATATTAATACGTGATTTCATGTATATATTCATGCATTATATAAAATTTTCTGTACATCCAATTAAGTGGCATCTTTACCACAGTACTGTGGGAATTGGCGCACATCTTGCCAGTTACTTACTTTCAATCGTAGACCACTGAAGATGGCCTCCATTGTTGGGGCCGAAACGTCTGTTGTTGAAAACAGTATTAGACCACGGCCTAATGAACAACAATATGTCAACAGTATTAGACCACGGCCTAATGAACGACAATATGTCAACAGATTTGACACCGGCCGTGAAAGCCTAAGATATGTGGCATAAATTTAAAACTAATGATGAGATTTATCGTTATTTACAGTAATCTACGTTGCTGTAAAAATTGACACCGCACAGAAACACCTGACCAAAACTGAAGTTTGGGCAGGTCGCATTTTGAATTTTGGCTTACTCAAAAAGAAGTATTGATAGTGACGACTAAAGAAGAGAATACTAGATATCAATAACAATAGCCCATAGGAAGGCCCAACACACACAAAAATTAACAAATATTAACGGACAAATGCAAACAGCTGTTACAAATAATACCACATACGTATTACCATGATGATTTGCAACCTCTGGTACACGATGCAGCTTATATTCCATAAGGACAGTTTTTTTGGAATTGAAATATCCAACTGAATATGATTCAGCATCAAAACGTCTTTAGGCAGTTTAATTTACTTTTAATTTGACACTACTTTCCCCCACTCGAAGAACAGCAAAACTCCTGTCTGTACTCTTCAGTCACTGCGTTGTGCTTTCTTTTTTGCCAGGATGTTTCTAACCTAATGAAATAAATCTTTCTTGAGAATTCGGAATTCGGGATCGTAGTCAACAAAGGGCCTAAGGTTTGCTCTGGTTCTAACTTCCCTGGCTAATTCCGTATATTTTGTTGTTACTTCTTATGTTTTTATAACTAAGTGGAATTGATAAAACCTTCAAATAATTTCTTTTAGACATTTTAACTAAATATAAGTGTATTACAATTTAATATGAAGTTTGATTAATTAAGGCGAATAACGTTTTGTCAAGAAATAATGAATGAAAATATATATTTATAAGTTTGAAGGAATGGCAGGTTAAAATGTTAATACAAAATGTTTCCGTTGGCCAATAAACATGCTTCAAACTTATCGAAATGGAATTATACTTATTAGGCTTCTTCTCGTTATTAAACTACTTAGTAACTTTGCAGTTGCATTTGACTGAAATTTCCTGAAGTATTTGGTCCTTAATGTTATATTGACTTTTCCAATTTTATCAGACGCCACGATTTAGTTTGTTTTTGTTTCCAGTTCATTTTTAACGTTTGAAGCCGAAAAGGACTACTAGATGTCATCCTCACCCTTAGTGTCGTGACGTAGTTTTGCCCTAGTAAACGCGATGTCTCGAGCTCTAAATTTGCCCACAAAGTAATTTGTTACTCTCTTTATACTTATAATAATAATCGGTATAAAAAACGTTTCCCGAACTACAGAGATTCTAATTTCACACATCATTTAACAAAGAACCCATGTACGGTCTCTCTCTCTCTCTCTCTCTCTCTCTCTCTCTCTCTCTCTCACACACACACACACACACACACACACACAAATCTAATTTAAAGTAACTGTTACTGAAAATTGAGTTCTGTGTTACCTTAATTAATAATATTTATCTAATTAAGTTCAGATAACCTTAATGCTGTAATTTTAAATTCGTATATTTGTCTAGTGAATCGTGTAATTGTTTCGCTGTCGAGGAAGCAAGCATTAGGATTTACAAAGTGCGTCCACTCTTCTTACACTAATTCTGCCATCGAAATTTGCCATCGGTTTCTAATGTTACTTGACGTTTCGATATCTAAGGCCGTCTGTAGGATTACACTGTACAATACCTAAAACCACCTTTCGAAAAACACACAGATTAACTTAAACACACAGATTAATAAAATATTCTAACCGTAGGCAAAAAAAAACATTCATAAGTAGAGGAACAAGTTTGTATCAGTTATAAATATATAAATAAAATAACTACCAAGTGTTTTTCACCCAAAAATACTTGTACATAAAGAGAAAAAAACATGCGGTACACGCCGGAAGTGCATAGATTATCGGCTGTCACCGGACTGGATACACTGACAGCAACAAGTTGAGTTCCGTATGACAATATATGAATATGAATAATCCACAATTAAACATGAATTTAAAGAATTTGAGGAAATCTTATGTAGGCCTAAACTTATAGCAGTTTATTTAACTTACCGATTGAGAAACCCCAATAGCGTGCAAATGTAATATTAATACCGTGTTCTTAGGTTCTCGTATTTTCATCTATTTTAAGCATTAGGCCTTTGTAACCTTTTGCTAGCTTAGAATATAATCAAAACATCCAAGTCCAGCCTTCGGACGTTCCACATTCGTAAAGCCTATTGATTTATACTGATGTATTTTCTTAGGAACGCGGCAATAGTCTATTCTATTTTAATGGTATTTCCACTCACCCCTCTGTGGACAATTCTGTGCTTTACACTGCATATTTACAGTTCAAAGCTCATGCCATCATTTAGTATTCTGTCTCTTCATTTTAAGAACTGCAAAGGAACGAAGTATCTTTGCAAGGAATGTATTCATCTTTGTTCCCTATTTAACCCTATGTTTGCTGACATGATTACACGTTTCACTTTGTAAAGGCCTGAAGGAACGAACGGGGTGTTATACAGTTTCGTCATTCTGTCCTTTCTTAACGTGTTTCTTAATGTCTTCTAATTGTACCAAATATTTAGTTAAAATTTTCAATTTTCTTTTGAATACCTGCTTCTCAAACGTAGTGTGTTCTCAATTTACTCTACATATTTACTTAATCGCCAGAGGAAAACCGATGGATTTGTTTTTGCAATAACTTAATTGTTTTCCTGAAGATGTTTTGAAATTTGACACTAGTTTATACATCATCTGATAGCAATAAAGAAATTCGTAAATTATTTGAAAACCAAACACGTTTCGTATAAAATGTGGAGTATACGTGTAACGTTATGATCGCCATGAAAGATTGGTCACCAGATTGTTCAGTTGTTACCATGAATTAAATTTTAGGTAGACGCGTTAAACCTCAAAGTTTAACCCACTAAAGAACGAGCGAACAGTTTAATGTCGCCGGTACCAGTAATCAGACGTACCATTACCTACAGGAAGTGTCATTATTTACAACTAATATCTGCAACATGATGTTGAAGGACAGTGTGGTTTTCGTGCACCGGTATATCCTATAAATGACCATATTAGGAGGGTGTTTGGGGGGGGGGAGGCACGCGGACCGAGTTAAATTTTCCAGGAACGCAGAAAGCTTAACTATTTTATGGATAAAGCATAAGATACATAACGTCCCGTCATTATCTTTTAAATCATGTTATATTCTGACTAATGGAATTCACAGTCTGGTAAAAATATTTACAGAATTAACAAAGTAATCTCTCAATATGCCTTTAAATTTAACCATTTTTTTTCGCTGAAATACAATTACTCGCCATAAGGCAGTGTCAGTACCATTCATATGTATATGTTAAATCGTTCCGCAATTAAAATAATCAGAAATCTCTGCTTATTGTAAACCTAATTTATTTTCGATGTAAATATTTTATTTAAAAAACTCAGTCACTTGTGGTTAAACATAGCTTAAATTTATATTTAAATAATTTCAGATGTATTATAATAAATTAAAAAATTAAATGTTGGTTTGCAATAATAAAGATTATGTAAGGGTCGTGTTTTGGTTAATCCAGTAAGTTAGGTTCGACAGGCGGTGAGGTTAAACTGAGTAAAAATAGTTATCCTTTACCTTCTTACTGTGTACTTTTGCTTGAGGGAACTAGTTTCACAACCAGCTACATTCAGTTTTGCAATAATCCTTTGTCATTGCACGTTCTCCAAGTTCACAATTCTCTTCAACATAGTGAAGTGATTATAGTCAGAGAACAAGCTAATCCTGCCTACCTGTATGATGACTTTTGTATTCCTTGTTTCTCGCCCTCCAGAAGAATTTATAAAATCTCTATGACTGGTTTTGAAACTATACCTAACAATTATAAACTATAAATATGTGTTAATTTCTTATATGGTTTCAGTATTTGTTATTATTGTTGTTATTGGACATGAGAATTTTATTCTTTGTTGTTGTTACTGCTAATAATTGGTTGGTAACTATACTTGTATTTGTGTATAATTTCTCTTTAGATTAAAAATAAGTAATAATTTACTTTAAGCTATGTGATAATAGACAAGAATGAGACATAAGGAGCTTAATGACTCCTTATGACTCGTTCCGTGCGATTAGGCGTAGAATTTTAAATTAACAAATTTATGTAATTATATGTATATATATATACAAATCAGAATACATAAAATACACTTGTCTAAATATATATATATATAAATATATATGACAGCACACTGTTATACCTTCCTTATTGTGCCTCTTTCAGTGCCACCAAAAATCACGCCTTTCAGTTTTGCACGTGATTTAAACGTAGGCGACCGCACAAGCATCCAGTGTGTGGTGGTAACTGGCGACCTACCGCTCAGGTTCTCCTGGACGTTCCAAGACAACGTGCACGCACACACCATAACACCACACAGCGACACAGTCACCATAAGACAGTTCGACGACTTCAACAGTGCGCTTAGCATTGCAAGCGTCGACCCAAGCCATGCCGGCAATTACACATGCCAAGTTGAAAACGACGCGGCCACTGTAACACACACAGCTACACTCCAAGTAAACGGTAAAACACTGTATCATTCCCTAATACTTAGCTTGCAACATGACTTACTTACAGCTTTTATAACAACAAACAAATTACTTTAGATGTCATCAACACCATCACTCATCATCATCATCATCATCATCGTCAACTTCAGTTTGCGCTTTAGATTGCTTCGGTGGGTTGTGTATGTGTTTGTTGTGTTAGCATAATTTTAGTGACCAAATTGTGTAATGGAACGTCTTTCCAGTCCCACCGAGAATCTCGCCGTTTTATTTTGAAGACGGCGTTACTGAGGGGATGAGGACACAGGTGATGTGTTCTTCGAGTCAAGGCGACCAGCCGTTTAATATCACGTGGTACAAAGATGATAAACTCATCGACAAGAACGCCGTTATAGAAGGAAACTGGATAAGCATAACAGACTATGCGGCGTTTTCTAGCATTCTAACGATCACTAGCGTGACGCCCAGTCACACGGGGAACTACAAATGCGTGATCGCCAATCGTGCCGGATCTGCACAACACACTGCCTCGCTCTATGTTACTGGTAATTTTTCTGATTTTCTTACATTGTATTCACTCCTCATACGTTTGTGGATCCAACGAAAAACACGATGCGAGGCACCGGTAAGTATATTATAGTTATATTATTTCATTTAAATTTGGAATGTGTATAAATTATAAGTAATTGTTATGACAAATAATTAATTAATGCATTTATTTCTAAAATGATACCTACGAGGAAGTTAGTAAATAGATCACAAACTAATGTCGGGTAGCTGAAAATAGTTGTGAGTAATATGTAAAGGTGTCACTAGGCGGCAGCATAATCTAGCTGTATGATATTCAGTTATTCAACAATCACTTTCAAATGGCGAAAGTGCTTGAGGACTGTCCGTTAAAAAATCAGTGTGCTGTTGTGGGTTTTTGTGGACAAAGGGTCTTCTTGAAAAGAGAAAATTCGTAATGAAATGTTTTCTGTTTATGGTGGGAAGTGTTATATATAAAGCGGTGCATATTTTTTTGATAAATTGTCTTAAGGACACTCAAAAGTTGTTAACGAACAGCCGCCTGGACGTCCTGTTGCGACTGCACGGAATCAACATTGCAACAGGTAGAGGAACGATTTGAGATGACAGGCGACTAATTATAAACACCAGTGCACCTGAAATATTGTGTTCTCATGGTTCTCATAACTTGAATTTTCGAAGACTGTATGCAAGGTAGGCGTCAGGGCAACTGACGGACGAACACACAAAAATTTGAATGCCCTTCTCCTTCCAACATCTGTCTCACTATGCCGATGAAGGTAGAATTTTTACTGAGGACGAAACTATTACGGGATTTTATGGGTGCATCACTATCAACACAAATCTAAGCGTGATTCAGTGCAATGGAAACATCCTTCTTCATCTCCAGCTTAGAAATTCAAGGTTATAACCTGAGCAGGAAAGGTTATGTTTACAGTGTTATGGGATTCTCAAGGATCATTTTGCTAGTTCATTTTCAGAGGCGACATGAGAATGTGAATGCTACATGGATACATCGAAGAAAACGCTCCTACCTGTTAACTACAAGAGTATTGTTCCATCACAACAACGCCAGACCTCATTCGGCACCATCAAACCAGGAGAGATCAATTAGGGTGGTAACTTCTTCAATATCCACAATCCCGACTTAGCCACCAGTGATTTTCACCTTTTTTGTCCGATGAAATATCACCTTGGCGGTAAACGTTTCGTGGATGGTATGTGGCTCAGACAGCAGCCAAAATAGTTTTATGCAGCAAGTATTGGAGCACTGGAAAATCGATTGAATAACTGTATAAATGTGGATGGAAAGATGCTGAAATATAAAAACGGTTTTCAAGTGGATGATGAAGGTGTTAAACGTGAGGTATGTGGCTGAGACAATAGCCAAAAGACTTTCAAGCAGCAGGTATTGGACCATTGAAAAACCGATCGAATAAGTGTATAAATGTTGTTGGAAAGATGGTGAAATAAAAAAATCGTTTTCAAGTAAATATGTCACTGAATATTTTATTATTAGCCAGTTTTCGACACCCATTTACTGACTTCCCCTTGTAATTTATATATAAAGATAGATTAACTGAACATAAATATTAAGTTTAGTAGATCTTATTCGATTACATCTTTTTAAAAGGTTAATTCATCAACTTTATACAACATTCTATAGGCCAGTTCAATTTGATGGACATGAATTGGCCTATCCCATAAATTTAATATAATGCTTAAATATACCTTGTCTAACTGATATAAGCTTTAGGTCTTTTGAGATTGTATGCCCCATAGTGCATCACCTGTAGAGTTCTGAGCACCACATTCTGAAACCGTTCCATGTTTGAACTACTATCTGTGCCCAAAAGTAAATCCCCTACTGGTCTCAGTATGGTTTAATAATTTTTGTATTTTAAGGACATTTGGGCCTCACTACTCAACAGCTAGTACATTTTGTGAATTTTTGACCTAATTGTCTGTGTTTCGTGCTTATGTAATTGCGTCATGTTAGCTGTAACTAAATTAAAAAAAAAAGATAGAAACTAACAGCCTACAGATGTTGAGCGCTGGTGTTCGTACTTTCGTTAAGTAACAAAAACAGCGCATAATTATCCTTTGGACGTGAATTAGTGAGTTTGAACAAAGAACATGAATAAGCTTTCTCAGTTCATTTGAGTTGGCGCGCTGAAGTTGGAGCAGTTAATTGAAACGCCGTGATTCCAGGTCATGTTTTACTTTGTAAAGTTTCAGTTCGTACGTTTAAGGGCAAATTTACTTTGTACATAGAGAAGCAGTAACGTTTACATAACTCGCTTCACATCCAACGTAAGGTCGCACTTGTTTCCATGGAAACAAAATACGCGTAATTTACACATTTACAGTCTATTTTAATCAGTAAAAAGTAGATTTATACTATATTTTACTTGGAAATTAATTGTTTTTAACAGTTATTACGTTATTGAATAAAACTACTATAAAAACTGAAATAATAATAAAACTATTATTGCAGAAAAAATTGTAAAATAAGTGTATGCCAACTATAGATATCAATGTCGATGAGTGTAACCAAACACCCTTTCTACTATTAATTTTCATCGTATTAAATGCCTTTTTTTAAGATACATATTGTTGTATTAACTTCATCAAGATACTGTGTACCACTTTTACCAACGTGAAGGCGAACATCGCCACGCAGAAGAATGAACTGGTATACCCCAAAACGGGACAAGAGGTATAAAACGTTCTTCTAGGCCAGTGGTTCCCAACCGGTGGTACGCGGAAGGATCCAATGTGGCACGCAAGAAGATCTAGCTACCAAAAAGTATTTACTTTAAAAAATAAATAAATAAAAATTTATGTTCCAAACAACAATAAATTATTATCGGACATGATTTAAAACCCTTATAAAATCACAACCTAAACACTTTGCTGTAATATTTCATTAGATGTCTGCTCTTGTCTTATTAAAATCTGTAATGAAAGTAATCAACTGTCTTTTGAAAAAACCTTATAGTTTATTTTAGCATAGAACCAATCTGAAATTAATTTTAAAAATCAGTTCCCGTTTTGTAAATTATGTGTATTATATTTAAATAATTATACATAATTAGGAACAATAAGTTTTACTATTCATGTTGTATCAATTTTTTTATTGAGAAACCCCAACAACCTTTCTTTAAGCTCCGGTGGTACGCGAAATTAACCCGGAAGACCAAAGTGGTACTCGGGTCCGGAAAGGTTGGGAACCGCTGTTCTAGGCAGTAGTTTACTTGGCCGCAATTAAATACGAGATTATGAATGCCTCTGTCAACTGTAATAAAAAAGTTATCATATCTTTTTACGGAAACAAGGTAATTTGGTATAAGCACTGTGGGTAGTCAGGGTTTAAGCTTGAGGTTACGAACAAAGTACACAACACAGAATACGAACAGCTTGCCGAAAGTATCTCACACTAGACGCGTTTATCTTAAATCTTTATTCTTCATTTCACTGTGTTACTAATATCCCTAAACATATATATTATTATTATGAATACGAGTTGTGCTCAGCATTAACTCTAGGTCTTCAAGTCGACTATATTTTTAAAATTAACTGTCTAGGAGTTTCCTTTGATTCGCTTACTATGATCTGAATAATATGATATAATAAATACATAATACTTGTTTCTAAACATCCTGCTTGTCCCATCTCATTGAAATTATATTCAAGTTTTTCCATTTGTTACTACTTTTTCCGAATGTTGTCTGCTTCTGTAAAAACAAACAAGTTGGCTGCTGTACATGCATGCGCTGTGCCGACTCGAAGCATCGTCTTCCCCGAATTAACACACCATTTAGATTGTTTAATACTAAGAAATTTTAATTTTATAAATTTCAAGTATTTTCTATTTCTATCCTCTTTAATAATGTAACAATTAAATCCTATTGGCCTCTATTTGCTATTATGTGAGACGTATCAAAATAAGCTTCGAGGCGACTACAGTATTGTCATGTCGCTTCACTCCCCGCCTTTGACTACGCATAACCAAGTCTAACGTGGGACAACGCTGGAGGGGAGGGGCAGGGAAGAGATGTTACTATTGCGTAACCTCGAAGCTTACAATGCTAAGTCCCGTAGTATAATAAAAATTAAATAGAATTAATTTATTATTATTAGTTATATCAGTTAAAATTTATAATGTTACAAATAAAAACATACAGATAATTAAGTAAGAATTTGTAATATTTGCATCTCTCTTGTGACTATCTTGATGCCTAAATCGTATTCCAGACAACTATATTGTTTGTAATAACGCGAATAACCGCCTCTGGATCTGGCTGCTGCTTCCATTCTTCTAGGCAAACGCTTGATCACTTTTGAAACTCTTCCTAAGGCAAACCATTTATTTTTAGCTGTGGCTCTAAGTGTTAAAGACTAGACGATTTTTTAAATCATACCTCGAATATGCTCAATAGGATTCATATGTAGGCTTTGAGGCAATTATTCCTTCTGTTAATACCAACTTCATCAAAAAACGCGTAACGCCTCTAGCAACATGACGATGTCTATTGTCATCCATAAGAATGAACTGATCTCCCAAAAGGAGGCAAGAGGTATGTACATTCTTCTAGGCGGTAATTTATAGATCCATAAGCATCTACTATTCTACCTCGTACTGTCATAAGAAGTACGAGGCATAGTGCAGACGAAATATCACCTCCAAACGTAACGACAGCAACATTTCTTCTGGTTTTCTCTATGGCATTTCATGCCCATCCAAAGACACTAAGTATAAAGTAATCTCATTAGTGACCAGAACTTGCTCCCAATCCGTGATGCATGAACGTACAACATGTTCATTAGCAAAGCGAAATTCAAGTACCCTGTGATTTGTAGTAAGTAAAGTTTTATGCAGGCAATTGGCTGCTTAATCCTGACTTTCCGAGTTTTCTTGTTACTATTTAGTCAAATATAGCCACTCATGTAGGTGTCCTCAGTTGTTTATTCAGCTCAAAACTTATAATTTTGAAATCTATAAATTTAATAAAACTCTCCTCTTTGTCAACCATACAACCTGGAATACCTTGTTCTGGTCATTTAAAATGAGAATAAAAGTCCACAAACTGTTTCACCATTTGTCCTTTAGTCGAGTGGCTTATTCCTAGTAACTGAGCCATATGACCCTGGCTGTCAAAAAGAACAATAGCCTTAAAAGCTTAAAGTTGTGTTGAATATCTAGATCTATTCATATCTACTGCCTGAAATGCAGCTAAACGTAATAAAAATAAAAAAGCAGCCAGGACTATACAAAATCCAGTGATACACTAGAATCTTACAAAGACAAAAAATCAATATAGAATGTATTTCAAAACCTGAAACATACCTATGTTTAACATCAATTTTATAAACGGATCGGCTGATTTTAAATACGAATAGCCTATAGCACTTCTCTAATTAATATAGGCTAATCCCCTAGACAAAACAATTCGAATTCCAATCGACCAATTTAAAAAATAGAATATTTAATACCCTGGAGGTTATGCGTTAGTTTTGTCCAGATATTTATTGCGTGTGTTACTGTTTCGTTGTCTCAACGACTGGTATCTAGCTCACTAGATTTCCTCATTTTATAATTGTGTTCAACTTTTGCTTTAATAGTTATTGAGTTGATTTACAGATTCTTTCAAGAAACCTTTCACTAAGCTTTAACTTGAAAACTAGCGGAGCAGAAAAGCAAGCCCAGAAGATCTTTGTACTCAAGTAACAGATACACTGAATCAAAAATTGGTCAACGGTCGAATGACAGTAAATAATACACTACCGCGAATAGTTTATATTTTTGTCCCATCAAATTTTTTTCTAAATAAAGCAATAGTCCTTTTTAATATGTCCGCCCTCTCATTTATTGATATTACAACTAACAATACAGTTTATTATAAACTGTAATTTAACCCAAATTTATTTAGGTGTTTCTACGTTAGAGGAACTTTGCTAAGGTAAAATTTACCGGAACAATTATACGTTCAGACGTTAAAGACGTTTGATGAAGTAAATGTCACTAAATGATAACAAAGCTCTCTTTAGCTCAAAAATATGTAAAAATCGTCTATTTTAAACGTGCTTTATTAAGATGAAATTAGTTTGATTCTTTTCTATAACTTCATCATTCATTGTCATCAGTAGGAGGATTGTCCTCCCACTGCTGTAAAAATGCGTACCCGATTATTTTGTTGAAGGTTAAATCTTTTCTAGTCCACTATTCTTATCAAAGTTAACGCCTGCAGCTTGCAAACTATTTCTATCATGGTTCATGATGTCTACTAAACTTAGAGAGCATCTATCATCTTCTTGTATAAGCAAAATAAGGAAGAATGTGTATGGTTTGAATTACTATTCTAATTTGATTTACATATCTTTGAAGTTTTCTTTTTTTTATTAATAATTTAAAGTCTTTTACGTGATTCTCTACCGCAGTTTTGTACCGTTGCTGCGTTCACTGTCCACATATCAGTCTACTACAGGAAGCACATATTTTTAAAAACATCTCTTTTCATAAACAGATAGTTTTGCTCCGTCTTAAGGGTTCGTCTACTAAAAGACAAAAACATAATTATAAACATTACACACATATTTAAACATATTCAAGGTATTAAACAAATTTTATAATAGGCTATATTAAACAAATACAAGGCACTTTTAAAGTACCCCTTCGTTTTATTTAATACCTATGTTTTTCATCTAACATTCTCCCTTTATTTCCCATTTATTTTCAAATAAATGTTGAATGGAATCCAAGGGATCCCATGTAACTAATATGGTTAAAAATTAGAGCTATAACAACACGCAAAGTACTCACGATTGCTATAGTATCTACATCTACAGTCTTTAAATACTAGCGTGATTGTCAATGAGTAAAAGGTTCTGTTCTTGGTGGTTTCGTTAGTTAAATCGTTAAACAAGAAAAGTATCCGTGTTTTCCCTGAGTTATCTTATGCGTTATTTGTATCCCGGCTAAAACCACTTCTTAAATATAATGAATAAAATAAATGTTGCTATTTATCAGCGTAAAGAGTGTTTAATTTTTATTGAACAGTTTCATAGGTTTGGCAGTACACTTCATTTACTTTCTTCGTTAATTTTTTAATCTCTGTAAAACATTTTAAACATTTTCCAGCAATAAATAAAATGTACTGCTTTAGAACTAAAATAAACGTGACTTTTAGATTGTATTTTGTTGACGACGATTTCCAAGCTATGCGGATAGGTGCACCGCATGTACCGTATTGCATTCTAGAGGTAATGTTCACTAATTGTATCTTATACGAGCTGAAAACCTCCAGTGACCGTTAAATGACACACTGCAAAAACAGGTAAAATAATTTTAAGAAATAAATGTGGTTTTGTATGTTCATGTGCAATTAAATAATAAATAATAGCATGAAATGTTCAATTTAGTAGTGTAGTATTACCATAACTTAATTTTCAGTTAGTGTTATAGATTTATTGTACTTTCGAACAAGACACGTTAAGATTGTACTGTCTTACAGCATTTCGCCAAATCATTGTAAGTGCCATAACTTTGAAACATATTTTACACTTTCTATGATTAAACACTTCAAGTTTATTGTTTCTGTTGCAAATTGAGGGACATTTATACACAAGTTTCCACAGCGTTGGACAGACCATAAAGTGAAATCTATCGCTTATTCCTGAAACACTGTTGACCAATAGGTTATTCCCATTCGTGAAGAAATATGTGCTTCTGTGTGTGTATGTTATTCGGACTAATCATGATGTGTTGTTTTAGCCCATGAAACTAATTTTGTTGTTTTTTCCATATGTTTTCAAAAACTTGATTACTGAAACACCTGCCCGAGTCACTCCAAGAGCCAAAATTATGACAACTGAGAAATAACTCAAAAGTGAACAGAATTTCTTTTCCGTCCACAAAAGACAAACACAAGTTTAATTTCCTTATTACTTTTAGTCTTTGCCTTTTCCGTTTCGAACAAAAGTTTTCCGTTTCACTGTTGTTATGTTTTCATTGTTGGGTAACTCCGTATTATTTAAGCATTAGCAGAGAAATGTTTGGAATTTCCTGAACAGTCATTAAGTTGATCCCACATCATCAATGCAAATTTAATTTTTTTGAAGTGTCAAGTTCGGAATAAAATCAGATATTATATTCTGTGAATCCGAGTTGGCTTCAACAATTCAAATCTTACTCTTAAATCTTGCTTCCTTTCCTTTTCAGAATACTTGCAAACGTATTCCTTTGCAAGTTCCTCTTGCAAACGTATTTGCCGAGATTTCATTCGGCGGCATATTAGCAGAATCTCTAAATCTTTTCATTTGATTAGTAACCTTTCTAACAGCTTTAATGGCTTCACGAAATCCATTTATAAAAGCCCAATCAAAATTACATTAAAAAATCCATTTATAAGAATAAACTCATCTTACCTCGCTACGTTTCCGTCGTACTGACATACATCTGAATCAGATATTAAACTTATCAGCAAAGAATACCACATTTCCGTCACGTGTAACTACAGTAGTGCGTTTTAATACAACTCCTTTTTGGACTGCTGAAATAGTCTAGTATAAAGAGAATATGCTACCTATGTAAGCTATACGTCACACAAGTTGTCCTTCATATAGTACAAGGAAACAGTATGCCTCAGTGTCCATTGTTACTATAACATGCTATCTTATGTTCTCACTGTTATAGGTCAAATTGGAGGCCGTCCGTTTACCCTCGTAAGTGTTTAGTGGCCCTGCAGTTTTTAAATCTCTCCGTCTTGTAATTTGTAGTATCCACCATTTCCTTAATTCTACCCATAATCTCATTGAAGGTCTACAGTCAGATCTTCTTAGACATTATTTTACCTTTACCAATAAGATTTTCCATTTTATCTGTTCGTATTGATTCGTTTTAACGTAACTTTCAGTAAATAAATTTTATCTGCAGTTGGGAGCATTTGCGTTCTACCCGTGACACTCTCAGAAGACAGCTATTGTTTTTTGCGATATGCTGTTTCAGCGCCAAAGTTTCCATAGATTAACACTGGGAATATAAAATATTATCCGGCATTACTTATACGGTTTGCTTTTTATTTTAGTTAAACCTAACATACAACCTAAATCCATACTTTCTGTCGACTTTAAATCAGTAATCCAAATAAGTTCTGCCTAGCCTGATAGTCCAGCGACACCAAACCATTGGACTACAAAGTTCATTGAATTATATATTTCAGCTTCAAAATAAGTAACAGAAAATTTTCTAAAATTTTATGATTTTCAGTAGCATTTATCAGAATACCAAAAACGGTGCGTATACATTTACTAATGCCAGTTATTGTGCAATCCGAATAAAAAAAATTTCATCCCTACCCCTGTAAATTTGAAATTTTCTCATTAAAAAGTTTCAAGATAAAAATCTCTGGCATTGAAAGTTTACCGTAAAGAGCGAAAAAAAAAATCGTATTTTTTCCTCGCTTACTCTTCCGATGACTCGATCTTCAACTGTGTATCCACTTGGGTTCTACTCCGATTATGTAGATTATATAACATTTTTACATGAAAACCTTGTCTATCTATACAGTCTGAGATGTTCTCACTTGTAAATATTATGAAATAACTTTTGAACATGTGACTTACACCTTCCACCGTAAATGGTAAAGCAATAAGTCATTATTCTCGTTTTTCCATCCGACTGATTTCGTTGTTTATCAGTTTATTCACCTGTATCCAAAGCAAAGACTATATACGCCTACATTTAATTTTTTATAAAATGTTGATAAATTCTGGCACTAATAGTTTACTCAATGTAGTTTCATACATCAATATTCTGGAACATTGTATATTGTGCTCCGTATTTAGTCCCACATCATAAAATTACTTTTATAGAATAAATAAAATAATAAAATAAAATGTAAATAGTCAAAATGAAAATGTTTTCACTCAATTGTACGTTCTTCTCTTACTTCATGTCTTCCTCTTGTATTTCTCCTTTTTTCGTTATTTTCCTTCATTTTCTTTGTTCCCTTTACTTTTTCAATTTCTTTATAAAAATCTGAAGAAAGATGCAATAAGATTTTTTATACGTTGTCCGTTTTTATATTTTTGGGATACGTTGGTCAGTAGATTGGAAACTGAGTAGTTAAAAAATGAGAACTAAGTAAAACAAAAGTAAAAAGGAATTTTCTCATTTTTAAAAACCTAACAATGAGAAGACGGCACCAGTTTTTTCGCAAACGAGGTTGGATCCTTTTCTCTTACACTAATCCTGTACAAGTTGTACTCTCGACGTTTACAGTATAAGTCCATTGCATTACATCCCTCAACTTTGTCAGTGACGAATCGTACTTGTAATTTTTACTTTATTTCCAAATAAAATTTAGAAACTAACCTTAAAAAATAAATAAATTTTAACTGCAGAATCCCGAAGGCCCATCAAGTTTCTTTATTACTTACTGTTTACTTCATGTAAGAGAACGGAAACTTGTAAGGCCTCTTTCAGTATTAATAAGCATTTAATCTGGAAGTTTTAAAAGTGTTCTTTTCTAAACCTATATCAAACAACAAGAGATTAGCACAAATATGTAAACTGTTTCGTATATTCCACGACTAAAATTTAAGTTTATAAGTAGGATTGATTAATGTCATTAGTTCCAGTTTTTGCGTTGATAACAATAAAAGTAAACGTTAGTTTGATTTTGTATTTGTTGTCAAATTTATATTTTCTTAGTATTTGTTTGTAGTGACCAAACAAAATTATTACAACAGTCTTAGTTTTAAATTATGAATTTTCAGGAACAGCGGTAAGTATTTTAAACTCTAAAAGTGGGTTATGTTGGTGCTTGTTGTGTGCAATTGTATGCTTAATTAAAAGTTGTGTGGTTTTAGTACCGCCTTGGTGGGTTGTGGAGCCAGTGGATCAAAATGTAGTTCTCGGAAACCCAGCGACTCTCACCTGTGAAGTGGATGGATTTCCAAAACCAGTTGTTGTTTGGAAGCAGGCAGTTGGTATGAAATTTTTCTTATGATTTAAAAATAGACATTAAATGTAGTCCTCACTCATTTGTTAAATTAATTTCTGTTTACAGCATTATGTAGGTTTAATACGTACAGGTGTGAATTTGAGCTCCGGAGGGCTAAATTGTATCAAGTTTCCTTTAAAAACTAGCGTACTACATACGTGTTTACAGTATATTTAATTTCGCTTTATTTTTACTCATAACATTTATTCATACCAACATTGGGCTGTTTTTATTCTAGGTTTTCGTTACTTTTATGCGTTATAATATTTGCCACCTATTTGTAATTTTTTTAATTTCTGATCGTAAGTCAAAATTTATTAAATAATGGTAATTTATTAAAATTATCGTAAGTAATAGTTATTACATAAAAATGTACTGAGTAGGAACGTAGTTTTTATAAAAAAGTTTTGAGTATATTATATTTTTAAACAATGTATAACGATATAATGTAAATTACTTTTTAAGGTACCGTTATTTTAAGAAAAGTTAAGATTTATTTGTTACCAGTTGTGTTCTGAAGTGTGCGAGTTGTATTCATTGACCACGGTAACGACTCTAAACATTCAATTTATGTTTCATAAGACGATTTTATATTAACTATAACAAAAGTAAACAATTAATATAAGAAATAATCCTTTTACCTTGATTGAGGAATTAAATTGCATATCTATCAAATTCTAACAATTTTAATATAAACAAAAATAATATCTTTTAATTAAATTTAAAATATTCGAGGGACGATTGTACAGACGCTTTTCTAGCTAATCTCAATTAAAATTCTTAACTGTTCCTGCATTACAGCGTTTGATTATACAAAATTTTATGACAATATTTTCTGAGTAGCCTCCTAACTTTATCGGATTACGCTCCCAATATATGTAAATTTAACCTAACTAAACAAGACATTACTTATGTGATGAGTCGCTAGAGTTGTAACTGTTCCCAAATGGTAGACAGAACACTTTCTATCAGTCAACGACTTAAAACTATATCATTTTTGAAAGGTCGGTATAAAAATAATACAAGTGGGTGTAAATCAAAGTTAATCTAAAATCAAATGAGCCATATAATTTTGCAAAAATAAACTAAAATTTCTAAAAACCTATTTTGATTGTAAAGAAATATGTCTGTAAACGTACGTTAGAATGTTATTTTTATTGTATGTAAGATGAGTATATAGTTTGTTGCTTTTTGGTATTTAAAGCTATGTAAGTAAACAAACAAACGAGTATCACTCAGATAAAGATCTTTAAAAATGCAATAAGCAGTGATACAAGACTACGAAGAAATAAAATAAAAAAAGATGATATTGATAGTAGAAAACCATGGATACTGTAAAATCCGCAAGCTAGCAAAACCATTTCACTTGAAGAAAAAAATCCTTATAGATTGCAGATAATATTATATTTATAGTCTGCGCGAGCGCGAGCGGGTGTGCGTGCGTGTTTTTTTTTTAAGTTAACATCATACAAATTTCTACAAGTGTATCAACAGGAAATACTGATAATTATAACTGTATAGAAAATTTTAATCATATGTCATGTTAACGGAGGAAGTAATGTAACATATTATCTTTAAAAATTTTAAATAATGGTTCACCATAAATTTTAGTAGAAATATTTTCATTCAGGTTGACTGAATATGGTATTTGAAAACAATGTAAAAAAATAAATAATAGGTTTAATTGTCTTTAGTAGACATATTTTGGATTCTATTTAATTCACAAAGTAAGGTTATTTAGTCAACTCAAATACAATTGTTGCTAATACGTGAGTTGATGAAGGTCTGTGTGTTATTAATGGCGTTTAACAGAACAAATATTACTGGCATGATATTAAAACATAGGATATTAACTTTACTGAGCAACTTGTGTAAAAAACATTAATATAAATTAATTTTAAATTAAATAAATTTTATTTAATAGTGATAGCAATGTGCAAAGAAATGAATAACGGCACTTAGATCGATTAATTTTGTTGATACAAGGGTGATGCGTTATTAAATGGAGTGATAAAGTGTACTTTTAATTCTTTGAGTGTACCAAAATTGAAATATGATTTGAAAATTATTATTATTATTATTATTATTATTATTATTATTATTATTATTATTATTATTATTATTATTATTAAACAAATTACTATGGACGTTAAGAAGTGTTAAGACGTGATCATGTAATATGAAATAAATATCTTATTTAACACTAAATTAATAAATAATAATGAATATGCTACGCTGAGGTGATAGTTAATACTGTGGCTGTGTGACGCTTTGCGCGCACTGTGTGAGCGGAATAATTACGTAATGTTAGCTCTCCTCCTCGACCTTTCCAGACGCGTCTCCCACATTGTGGTCTATTATTCTGTCGGTGTCCAGGTCAGTTTTGTCACATACTACGAACGCCAAACAGCCGAAGTACAAAAGCATGTATCCCAAACAGCAAGTCAGTTTTTGGATTAGCTGTACACTGTGCTTTATCGCGGTTATTGTTTTATAGCGGTTTAGTATAAACTCGTAATTGTGAACTACCGACTTCAGTCATCTGTAATTAGTGGCACTCTTGTATTTAGTGCGACGCTATTAGTTATATGACATTTATTGTTTGTTACATTAGTGTGTGCTAGACAAATGTAAGTTAGGGAAATGTTGAATACGACAGCTTTAGTCTTTATTTATTTAAACTGCCATTAAAACTCCAAATATCGATTTCATCTGGTGCCAATTATTCTTTTTCCACTGTTCAAACACGGCGATCTTAGCGGCATTGGTGTCAGAACTGGGTATAGGACTTTTAACAGTGGAAACAACGGATATTTCATAGAAGAGTTTAATGTGCGTAATAATTGATTTTTAAAAATTGATACCAGTCAGGTGGTGGAAGCTTTCAAAGCGCTGCTACTTCAAACAGAGGAACGACAAAAAGAAGAACGTAGGCGGGAAGCAGAGGAAACGGAAAAACGACAGATGTTAGGAGGAGAGGAACTCTAAGACAAGAAACGTAAGCAGGAACGGAATCATCTAACGGAGGACATTAAAACACTAATACAGGAACAAAAGCAGATGCACGAGTGTACCACTGTTGAGTTGGAACTTTTGCTAAATGAGCTGAGTAAACAATTATATCTGAGATACACTTATCAATAATAATCAAACTATCACATAAAAATCAATGTCAACGAAAATAACCAAAGTAGAGTCTGTAAAAAATACTAAAAATTCGAGTCAAACATGAAAAATTCATTTCCAAGTAGAAAAAAACGAGAAAAAATTAAGTCGAACAATTAATGAAAGCTTTTCAAAGCTGTTCAGCTTTTCAAAACAAATTGCTGAACAGACAGTAACCAATATTAAAGACAGAAAAAGACGTAGAAAACAGAAAAAGTAGCGTTGCCTGTAGTAGAGTCAGTTCATTACAAGGCCTCAACATTTGATGGAAGCATTCTTTGCCCGACATATCGTCCCATGCGCAAATCATTGCGCACAGAAATAAGGAAGTAATTTCAGTCGTTTTCAATTTAAAAGACCCCTAGCAGAGCTACTAGTAAAGGTGCCACATGATAGCCACATGGAAAAATGGTACGGTAATCAGCATTTGCGCGATGTGCACTGCTCTCAACTGAGGGTAAAACGACAGCGTTCCGGTGAGAGTCTACTGGAGTTTGAAGCAACTATCGATAGACCGATTAGACATCATATTCTGAAGCATTGGAGGATATTCAAATTTGGTTTGCAGTGATGGTGATGATATTTACTGATAGGTCAGGGATGATTAACTAGAGCAAGATTTACGAATTGTAAGACACCAAAATTGTGCGGACGTCTTTACCTGCACGAAAATGTGAAGCCGCCAAATCAACATCCGGCGAGGCCGATCACAAAGTGCACGCACTGAAACATGAAGAGGATGAAGAGGAAATAAAAAACACAGAGAACAGGGACCCAACGATCTGTGAGACAGACGCGCAAGGGTTGAAAGAATGGAAGACCTAAGTGTTGTAAATGTCGGAACCTGGACATCTTCAAAGAGATTGCCGGTCCAGAGTTAATTTAAGCAAACGGCAATGAAACGAGCAGTAGTGGGTACAGCGGGGCGTAAGCTAATTAGACGAAGCCCCTAGACAACATGGAATTTCTACACTTTAGAAAAATAGGGGAGCTTGAGAGTACTGGATTCGTTCAAGAAAGACCGCCCTCAATTACAGTTGACATGAGTACCACAGTTTCTATTATGCCCTCTGATCTGGTGAAAAATCACAAACCGATCTGGTGCTTTTGCAACTTGCAGACAGATACTGGGAGGCTTGTGAAACGGTTTGGGAAGATGGAGATAAACCTAAGCTGACGAAGACTTGAGTTACATCACCAAGTACTCGTTACAGAACTTGTGAATGAATCAATTCTTGATGTTGACGTTGTGAAAGTTTATGGGTTTGTAGTCAACTTCTAAAACAATGTCCTCATAATCGGGCTAGAAAAAGTTATGTGTGTACATCAAATGCGTCAGAATAATCAACGGACGTTATAAATCAAGTGGCCATGACTATCCCGCCGAACTCCTAAAAAAGTCATCATGTTTAAAACATGTAGGACTAGGGAGAACCAGAGCTTCATGTTCAAAACACCAGTCAGTCAGCACGCCGGGCATACCAACTGCCAGAAGTTTAGTAAAACCAGATTAAACCGGAAATTTTCCCATTAGGAAGGCAAATATGGTGATTAGACACATCTGTGTAAAATTTCTCCTGTGGTTTCGATAGACGGAATAGCGCAACGAAGACTCAGGATTTCTGACACTTCAAAATGTCCAGATCAAAGAACACAGGAGGATTTGCCAGTTCAGGCTTAAGAAGGGAGCAGTGCTATGCAGAGGTGAGAGATAACTTAGGTGACTACGTGACGCTTTGCGACCGCGCTATGTGAGCGGTAGGATTATGCAATGCTCGCGCTCGTCTCAGTCTTTCCAGTCGCGGCTTCCGGATTGTGATCGATTATTCTACCGGCATCCATTTCAGTTTTGTTACATACTACGATAAACAGGCTACGTATAAAGGCGCGTTTCCGAAGCAGTGAATTATTATTTTTTTGTCAGCTATTCATTGTACTGGAGTTGAAGTTGTGTGTTTTATAGTGGTTTGATGTAAAGTGACAATCGTGAATAACTGAATGGGGACATATGAAACGGTTGACATATTATTTAGTGCGTGCGACACCGTTAATTAGGCGACACTGGCGTGTTGGACAAACGTAAACTTGAAGGCGTGTTGTATACGAAAGCTTGTTGTAGACTTTATTTTTCTAAACTGTCGTTAAAGTTCTAAACAACGATTTCATCTGGTGTCAATTACTCCGTTTTCATTGTGTAAACATGACATCCGTGTGACCGTCGTAACATGGAAAAGCAGTTAGCATATACTGTGCTAATTTTTTATATTTTCACAAGGTTTCTGTTTGGTTGAACTGTTCCTTTGTATGCTTATCGCTGTTTATTTTATTGTAATATATACTATTTAAATATAAGTAATCGATAATCCGTACAGTGTAAAGCACTTACTGTACAACAACTTTCAACAGACCTCCTAAAATAGGATCTTATATTCGTTGGTCATAAAGATTAATAAACACATACACCTTTTTTTGTGGTAGAATTATGTATTATCCTTTTTTGTTTTTTGTCCTTATTTTTTCAAAACGGTGTAGTAGTTGTAGTAGTAGTAGTAGTAGTAGTTGTTGTTGTTGTTGTAGTAGTAGTAGTAGTAGTAGTAGTAAGAATATTAGACATATCTTCTTCTTCTTGTCTTCAACCCTAAGATTGCTTTGCAGCAGTCTTCCATTTTGATCGATCATGTGCTATCCTCTTCATTTCCTCATAAGTTTCACAATTTACATCATCCATAATTTGCTTAATGTACTTCAGCCTTGGTCTTCCCTTATATCCTTTACCTTCTATTGTGTCTACCATCACCAATTTTCGTAGTCCTTCATGCCGCAGCGTGTGTCCAATAAGTTCTACCCTTCTTCGAATTATGCTTGTCAACAAACACGTCTCGTTGCTCATAAATACTACTGGTACTAACGATGTCCGAAGATCTTTAATGCAGTGCTTTCCAGTTGCGTTAGACACTTATACTTCATATAATTAAGTTATATCAGTTGAACGCAGCATGGCTAATAAAGATAAAACGTACATCGTTGTATAGGCCTTTTATGTATTCATCGTTCAACAGTTTATATCGCTTGTCAACCCGTTTTGCCGTTATAACCGATGTCGTTATTTCTTGGTACTAACATAGTATTTTGCTTCACGTAAGCAAAGGAATACCACAACCATCTTAACGTTGTAATTACCTATTCCGACGTAATAAACATATTATTACTTATTCCGATATATTAATATCTATTTCCATTGTATAATGTAAAGAATAAAACAAACTAATGAAACTGACGCTTTCCCCTTGTTTGACTTGCTCTCAAAAGAAAGTTAGCGCTAGCCCTTATTTACTTCTTGTGACAATGTAGAACTTCACTGATTACGAACTTCGCTCGTACAATCGGGTCGTGTGTGTGTGTGCGCGCGCGCGTGTTTGTATTTTGTGGTCGTGGATAGGATACAGTGAATTCTTGTTGACATCGACTAGGAACAAACCAACGGTTACTTCAAAAGCTCGTGCTGTCATTCATTGACATCAAAATATAATCGCTGCCTGTACACCGCGTGAAAACCAGTGTAATGTTTTTGTAAATTATCTACAAACATAAGCAGCAAGTGATAATTTTTTACCTGGTACTTACAAATTAAACTCCACCATGTAACAAATGATACATTGGCCAGACAGAACGCCGCTTCAAACAAAGGTACATTGAACACAAAAATGTATTACACTTCACCACAGAATCCATTCTTTGCAAACTATCTCACTGAAGTAGACCACGCATGCACAAACATCAGTAACAACATGCAAACATACACGAAAGACGGAAAACTAGACACACTTTAACAACTGGAAATATACAAACACACAAAAACGCGTAGAAACGTGGAAATCACACTATCTATTTGAACATGGTACACCAACGCACACATACCAAAAACCTTACAAACAACAGCGCCATCTTCAAAAAAATAAATGGATAGCACGCCTAGTGACAGTCCCAAACGAAGCTCGCAAAATGCGAAAGCTAGCTTAGGCAATAAGGTAAAATATTTATCTAAAATAGTACGTTCCGCGTCCGAATAGTATTTATAAATTTCTAGCGATACTCGAACACATCATGGACAACAAAATCAGTTATTATAAAATGACAATATCACCAAATATAGATCTTATTTTTGAAGAAATTACAGCGCGTTATTTTTACCATTATTATTATTATTACTTTAGTAGTAGTAGTAGTAGTAGTAGTATAATTAATACCACTCCTATTAAGAGTAATATCGTGAAAATAATATAAATATTATTATTACTTTGATTAATACGTGACTTTTATTTTTACATTAGGTGACGAATCGGGCGACTACAGGGAGATCAGCACCAACAATAACGGCATAGAGAATTTCGAGAACGGTACTCTGTCCATTCCTCGCGCAACAGAAGACCTGGAAGGTTTCTACTTGTGCCAGGCGACTAACAAAATCGGGCCAGGCCTCAGCAAACTCATACAACTCACAGTATACGGTAAGACACACTGGATCCATTACTTTCGTAAATTCCTGGCAAAGTAGCAGATTCTACATTCGTTTGTCTTTGAAATCCTTGTGGTTTTACACAATCTCTACCGATTTTATGACAGTACTGCTAGCATTATATCGACGACAGTAGGAAGGTTTTTCCGCTATCTCTTCAGGAAATAAAATATATCGGATTATTTTGCTTAGACAACTATTTCAAAATTCAGCGCATGCTCACTCACTAACACACGCTCACACACACACATACACATTTAATATGACACAATGCTTACGTATTACAATGATACAAGGAATCAACGCGAGAAATCATGTTTAATTAATAAACAGTTAACTGTCAAATTGGTGACAATAATGGGCCTATTATCAACCTAATGTGAAACCATGTTATGTTATGTGTATATAATCGTTAACTTCATATTTGCGTTTTCTGCCGAGTGGAAGCTTGCAGGCAACATTACCGTTATCATTCTTATCTACGAGCCTCGGATTCCACTCTTAAGCCTTCCACTCCACACCCATCTAGAACTTTAATCTTCTTCTTCCCTTTCACTGTTTTCTAAACAACCGCCGTTAGTAGCGTATTTTCCCTCAGGATATGTCCAGTCTACTTTCTCTTCTCCCCTTTATAACCATCAGATGATTTTTCAACCTCTTTGGTTCTTCTGGGCACATCTTCATCACATGTTTTACCAAACCTATCTGATTTCTTCCATCCGCTTCCGAACCTACGTTGCAAATACGTATTTTGTACACGCAACATAATCACGTCTACACAGAATTATGGCAATTCAGTACATCCTTTACACGCCCAAAAATTGTAACAAATACACAAATGAACGGCTACGGTCAGTTGCGACGAAACAACGTTTTTACCTGTTCTAACATGATCAACTGCGCACTTTCGCAACTGACCGAATCCGTAGCAACCAGAAAAGACGTTCCGCTTCCAAATTTCGATGAGTTTTCAATTCTTTATCTTTTTCGTTAGTGCGAGTAACCTCTTTCTTCTAATATTTTTGTTAGGTTAGGTTAAGTTGGTTACTCCTAGTTTATATTGATTAGGTTGATTTCTTTAGTTCTGTTCCTTCGTTCCCTAAAACCACGTTTTTTGAGGTTACAAGTACAATAACTTTATTAAATTACTAATAAATGCATAAAAGTTAAAAACAAAACTTGTAAAGAATTTAATTCTGAGAAAAATGGTGTAAATAAAGTCAATAAAAATCAACAAAAAATTCCAATTGTTTCCAATTTTCCAAAATTTGTTTTTAGGCAAAGATTTTTCTGTTTTACGTCGGATATCATGAAACTTATGGGAGATACAGTTCTGCGACCTATTTTATTCGATTTTTCAGGTCAAAAACCATAAGAAACAACAGAATTCGCACCTTCCCAGAATTTCAGAAAGTCTTCATTTACCCGGAGGAACCGAAACCCGGGCGAAATCTTTCACTAGCCGTAACTCGCTTACAAAGCGTTTCTGGACATATGTTTATATAAACTTTTTTTCTTCTTTTACACTATAAAACCATTTCTCAAATTATTTCCCTCTCCTCCCGGGACACCCTGTATATAATAAATTTAAATTATTTATTAGAAATTAAATAAAAATCCTTTTTATTTAAATTTATTTTAGTGTAACTAATGTTGGTACCTTCATATATTGACTTGAAAATGATATAACAATGAAAAAAGACGTAGTTGGACAAATGTCTGTCGAACCGAAAAGATTTGGACAGAGCTACAATGTAACCACAAAATTTCAGGCTTCTGAAATTAGATTCTAGGAAACAAATGTCACACTATTAGTACGACTAATTACATTAAATTAAACTACTGTTTAACACATAAATATGAAATGCATTTAATTGTAACAGACTACAATTTTTAAAATACAAAAATTTACTGTTGTGCCGTTTTAGTTGAATTATTTAATTTTACATTTATGTAGGTCTTAAGTCTTATGTCGATGAGAAGTAGGGGAATTTATATTATTCATTATTCCAGTACGAAAACTATCATGAACTTAAAGCATATTCGTAAAACCGACAATGTTTGCTTCCTCTTACTTCCCTATTCCTTTATATCATTTTTTACATACACAGTCACAGCGTGTATTAACCATTTTTGAATGTAACAAAAATGGTTACACGCAACAAAAACTCATTTAATCCGTAAGCAACGCGAAGTCAGGGAAACGGTAGGAAATGGGACCGAAGTTGACGACAAATCAGTTACCAGCACTTTGGCAGTTTACTGTACTGACGTAATCGGGAAAAGTTACTCCAATGGAGCAGGAGCATTTGTCTGGCCAGTGTTAACTTAATACTTCTCTAGAAAATTTCCAAATTGATTCCTATCCTGAGGTATCACGATCGGGAGGGGGTAGCGGTCATGACTTCTACCTCCCTCATCTCGCGTGTTGCGATTGGTCCCAGAACTGAGGTTACGCCGTCGGTGATCACTTGAGTAGTTCACACACCAAGTCGATCGCCATGGCTAGTAAACAGTTTCCGGCTGGAGAAACCCTATATAGTCCTACAGATTTAGCCTACTCTCTCGATGTCCCATTTGCCAGATCTGTTTGGAAATAGTCAGCAAACACAACCTGAGCTCTGGCAGCCACAAAATTTACAAAAGCCCGCGTTTTTTGTGTTTCCACGTAAACTATACCCCAAAACTAGGTACACACGGGACAAATTTGCACCTTTTTTTGCAAGTTACGAAACAATCATAATTACTTATTGCAATATAGAATTTAAAAACAGTAACTTACCTTACATTATTGTATTCTATTATTCATATTAAATGTGGAATAACGCTACATTAAATAATTACCTACTCTCGTTGTCGTCATACTACAGTATTTGTAAATGTAAGTATTAAATGAAAACTTGGTTGTGTAGACCATCATATCGAATTAACTGTCACTTACTGAAATAGTAAAAGTACTAAAAATTTACTGTTAAAACTAGCAAAAGAACCACTGCACACATTCAATTTATGTTTATAATCAACAGAAAAACTCATTATTTTAAAAGCTACTTACATTTAGGTTAGATGCGAATTACTATTTTCTTGCAACATTTTATCACAGCCTACTAGATAGAACATCGCAACAAACTGACGACACAAACAAATCTTTGACGATCGCTAAAAATTGTAATATGACTTTACAATTTATATAATACAATAATATATAATGTTTAAATATATATAATACGTGGTGTATTATCTATACGTGCTGCAACTAAATATCCGTCGCTATATAATATATTATAAATTCCAAGAAAATTATAGTATTCTGATAGAAAAGAAGGAGAACTTAAGCATTTCAATTGTTCCATTGTTGATAAAAATTTGTTGGATAATAGAACAGAATTCGTGAGTTCCATTAATTTTAAAGGTAAATTATTTTTAATTCAATTTTATACAGATATTAATGAATTAATATATTATTCTAAAGATCTCTTGGCCTAAGTTTCATATTTCCATAATCAACAGACATTTAGCTTTTCCTACGTTTATTTTAATTGTAATGCGCTTTAAGTTTCTTGAAACAAGCGTAGTTCTGTTCAATATTAAAATTAAAATTAATTATTTTTTAAATGTGCAGCATCTGAGATTGTAGCTATAATCCAGTATAATTTTTATTTTACATGTAATTCGATTTAAATTTGTTCGGATGCCTCCAATTAAAACTAATAATAAGTTCGAATTTTAATGTGGACGCATTTGTTGTCCTGTACATTTGTAACGTTGTGTATATGTTAAACTGTGACGATTCACTTTTCAAGATATTACTGTTTACGGAGATATTTTTTTGTTTTAGGTAAGTTATTTACAGTTCGTGTTTTAAAATTTTAGTTTCGTTTAGAATTTATTAATTTTTTTGTGATTTTGTTGTAGTAATTTTGGTACATTTTTGCTCATATGTAATTTACTAATAAATATATATTAAAGACTTCAACATTGTAATACCTTAATCTTGATATAGCATATGTACATAATTGTATTATATAACGTGCAATGCGTTCAGTCCTTTTGAATTGCAACTTATTGGTATCAGATTTTCCCGTGCCCTTTGATTTGAGTGATTTAATTTTTCAAGCTTTAGTTTACCAAATGTTTTATAAATTTTATAACGTTTTTCAGTTTTTGCTTTATGGTTGTAATGTTTTGTTTTTTTTATATAGTTATTAAAAAAGTAGTTCAGATTTATAAGAAGCCGTTATGCTCAGGACTCCAACGGCAGAAAGCGGGACCTGCAATGAATTCAAGTTTCAAGTTTCAAGATTCAGTATATGCTGATCAAGTTTTGTAACGTGTCAGAAAATCAAGCAGAGTTAGAAGCATTCTTATATGCCCACAGACTACTGCCTCGTTCTAAAGACTGTCCGAAATGTGGTTCGCAAATGACGCTAGATAAAGAGAGGGGCCTCTTCCGGTGCAGAAAAATATAAAAATTACTAACACCAGGAGGAAAAGACCTTCAAAACAGTGTGACACGGCCCTCTAGTTGTATAGTGGTGCCTGGTTTAAGAAGTGCGGAATGAGCAACACTAAGGTGTGTCAATTTGTTGCTCAGTGGGTGCTCAAAAAACCGGCAGTGGCGTATCTTTGTGATGAATTGACATGTCAAGAGAACCTGTAATTGATTGGTGCAACTATGTGCTCGAGGTGTGTAACCATTCTGTCAACTGGCGTGAGTAAAAAATTGGGGGACAAGGCAAAACGGTCTAAGTTAATGAAGCGAAAATTGGCCATAGAAAACCAAATAAAGAAGTATTATATAAGGGACCTTGGTTTTTGGCCTCATCGAAGGGGAATCGAGGAAATGTATTTTGGTACCAGTAGAGATAAGGAACAATGCAACATTAATACTCATTATCAGGGACCACAAATTACCAGGCACCACTATAATTACTGACTGGTTTACAATCAATGGATTTTAATCACTTGACGACTGTACGAACTTTGTGGATCCTGATAGTGGAGCCCATACGCAGTGTATTGAATGTCTTTGCCGGGATTTGCGAAACTCTATTCCAACATTCGGGAACAGGCGGTATCACTGCAAAGGCCACATTGCCCAATTTTTTCGACAAAGTCTCCAATTACAAAAAAGGAATTCATGAAATTTTTACAGCAATTGGCCGACTGTACAATAGAAGTGATCCTCCTGTCCTAAAGAACGAGAGCAGCAGCGAAGGGCTTGTTTAAAAAGGTTAGTACAACCATCTTATTCTTCTTATTATTTTACTTCAAGGATTAGGCTTGCAGCCTGTTCCGTCTTCAAAGCCACCGTTTTCTTGATCCGCTTCTATCTCGTTCTCAAAGAGCCTTATACTAGTTTATACTGGTTGTATATAAATTATACAACCATCATAACTGATGTAATTTGACTGTAACTTACACGATATCTTTTAATTTCAGAAACAACTGTAACTATTTCATCTTTAGGCTTAACGAGAGCTCCTATTCCCTCTTTCGTCAAGATGTTTTACAATTATACTTAGTTGTAAATACTCCATACAAATGTGTTCGTTTATATTTTATCGTGATTAAAAGTAACCTACAAAATATGTCAATAAAGGTGAATGGAATTTTGTTTTTGTTTCGTAACACGCGGAGCCAAGCCTACCGACCTCGCCGGCGCCAAACCTCGAGGTTTTTCGTGTTGGCAGGCTTCATCATTCCAAGTCTGTCATACCAAGTTTGACGGATACAATATTCCCTAATCAGATTTTTTGTGTTGGCAGACTTCATCACTCCAAGTTTGTTGTACCAAGTTTGTCGGATATAATATTTACAAATCAGATTTTTCGTGTTTGTAGACTTCTTCACTCCAAGTCTCCAAGTCTATCGTACCAAGTGTGCCGGAACTTTGAATTTTCCCAGTGCGCGTATAGAGTGGTTCAGGGCTACCAACACGGTTGGCAGCACTGCCGGGCTGTGCATTGTCGAAGCTGCGGCGACGCGATTTAGTGACCAGGCGTGGTCAGCTGTTCGCTGTGTTTCGGTTTTCAGGATGGCTGTCTAGTTAGGTTCATTAACCTAGTCTTAAATATTACTTACGGTCCTGTGACCGCTACACAAGTTTGACGGATATAATATTCCCCAATCAGATTTTTCGCGTTAGCAGACTTCATCGCTCCAAGTTTGTCGTACTAAGTGTGACGGATATAATATTCCCCAATCAGATTTTTCGCGTTAGCAGACTTCATCGCTCCAAATTTGTTGTGCGAAGTCTGATGGATATAATATTTATCAATAAGACATTTTTGTGTTAGCAGACTTCATCACTCCAAGTCCAGCAGTCAAGTAAGTATGCCGTAACTTTCTGGACTGCTAGCTGCTAGTCCGTGCTGGGCTAGGCCTTTCTGTGTCAACAGCACTATTAAATCCAAAACGACGTCGTCCGTCCCAGCACGGACCAGCAGCTAGCAGTCCAACAATAAGTTACAACAAACATGGTTTATACCATGTTCACGCGCTATATTTTATGCTGAGTATAAGTAGAAAGTTTAATAGGAAAACAATGAGTAAGATTTAAAAAAATAAAAGATACGTTTTCCATTCGTTTTGGACTTGACACCATGAAGCTGTAGATAACAATTCAGCAACAAGGTATGACAAATTTGGAGTTTACCGTATTCGTATGGTGCATTTTACGATGACTTTACTTATAAAATATTTCAGGCGCCAAGCCTCAATGTGTGGGCTGCTGACACCAGTTGCCGACGCAGCACCCGTCTAGCATAAAATTTACTATATTAATAATATTCTTTATATAATTGTGTACACTGTATGTAAGCGGTTATAGTGTAATTAAGGGGTTTTATAGTTGCAAATTACATGAAAAATGTGCTACTAACTTTAAACGCGCGACACGTACAAATTTTCCGAAATTAATTGGTTACTTTGTCTTTGCGACCCACAAAACCATTATATTACTAAAGCTGAAACAAATTTCAATATGGATCACACTGTGCTTTAAAGCGCAATGTTTACTAATTATTTAGCTAAAAAATACTGCTAAGTAGTTAATAAACATTGTGAAGCTTTGAAAGTAAATATCAAAGCAAAATTCCCAATTCTTGTAAAGAACGTTACGTTTAAATACCGATACATAACAAAAAACGTGTGTCTAATACGCTCTCGGCCAGTTGCGACGAAACGACATTATTGTCTCTTCTTACCCGATCAACTGCGCTCCGCGCTTTCTCTTTGTCCTAACTAACCGATTCTGTGGCGACTAGTAGAAACGTTGCTGTTTCAGACTTCAGTAATGTTTCAGTTCTGTAACCACTTCATGTGTGAAACCTAACGTCTTTATTACAACTCTCCTGTTAGCTTAGTTTAGTTAACCAACTTAACTAACCTTCCTCCCAGTTTAGGTCGGTTAGGTTGGTGTCCTTTTAGTTTGGTTCCTCCGTCTACAAGTAAGATGGAGGTTTATGATGTTGATTTACAACGGAAAAGTAGTTGTAACATACACTTTACAATGAACGGTAGAGATGTCCTAGCATTATAGTGGCGGCTCGTGACTTAAGAGGCTGGAGGGCGCGACCTTTAGGCTCCTTAATTATTTATCAATATAGAATTTAACGCACAATAGAAATGTCGCCAAAATTTGATCACATAATTCATTCATAAAATAAGAATAGTAACACATGCAGCATGCAACGATTATTTAAAAATTTTGTCTCACCTCAAATATTGTGAGCTGTTGTAAGAGTCAGCAGTTTTATTAATAAACATAACCACAAATTGTCCACAAAAATGTCTATGCTGTTTCCACAAAAAAAGTAATATACTATATTTACATTATATTATTTCTATGATACCTACACTTTAAACAGACACTTTATTTACGGTATATACAAAGTCCATTCGCCTTTCCTTTAAATTAACGAACTTTTCTAGCATCAGAGTCCTTCATTTCTTTAACAAGTTCCTTGTTTATAGATAACATCGCAAGGGCATTCAGTCTATCGTTTTTCATTGTACTTCTCAAGAAAGTCTTTAGTCTTTTCAGAGTCGAAAAGCAGCGCTCAGTTTCGGCAGTTGTCATTGGGATAGTTATGATAATTTTCGGAAGTTTTGACACTTCTTTGAAAACTGACGTAACATTGTTTTCTTCTATAAAGTTAAGAAGTTGTATTGCGCCTTTAATATTAAAATCATGCCGTCTGTATAATAGTTCCAATTCACTCCGAAGTTTGTTTTCTTGTAAGAAAGGGTAATGTTGAATCACTCGCTTGAATTTTTCTTCTGGAAAGTTTGTAGAAAAAAGTGGAAATAAGTCACTTGGTTCCACAGGGAATTCCTCATTTATTTGTGTTTCTATTTCACTTACTTTCTCCCTCTCTGCATCTCATTTTCAAAAATTCCGATGTCACTTTGCCACATTACACTGTCTTTGTTCCTACTCTGTAGTTGTTGGTACAGTATGTCCACATGGGATAGAATTCTATGGAAAAAGTTAGCCAGAACTTGAAATTTTGGTCCTAAAGAGCCCTTCTGTGACCACTTGCCTCATTAACTGTGAGTCTGTTTGTACACTTTTCTTCAAGAACTTCGAAACATTCCTCCAACTTTCATCGGTTTTCGTACACAACGTTGACTGTACGAATGTTGTAATTCCATCTTGTTATGGAAACTCTGGGTAACCTGGCTTGCACTACTTCCTTCAAAACGTCCGTTCGTAGAGAGATGAGTGTGAAAAAATGCTGGAATGGCAGACAGATTTGAGAAAAAACTTTGTTGTTTACACTTGTTGATTTTTCTAATAGAAAATTAAGTTCATGAGCGTAACAGTGTACAAAATATGTGAACGGATACACTTCTCTAATATTTGCCTTTACACCTCCAATAGAATAACACATAACATTAGCGCCAACATAAGTCTGAGCTATTAACATTTCCTTTGACGTGTGCAGAAGGGGATAATATTGTTCATTATGCACTTTGCTAATGTTTCTGCACATTTACCTTCAGGACTGAGAAATCCCCAAAACCTTTCGTACACCGACCCCTTAAACACGTAGTTAAAAACTAATACCATTTGACAGTGGTTTCTCATATCAGTTGTCTCCTCACATTCGATTGTCACAAATTCAGAAGCTTGTATCAGCTTTTCTATTTCTTCCCTACAGACACTAAGCATACAGTCCAATATATCATTCTGTATTATTTTCTATGTACTTTTGAATACTGTGGCCGATTCTAAATGGTCTTTCAATGCAGAATCCAGCTCCGCAGTAAACTTAATTAAGCCTTTGTATACCCCTGGATTTGTAGACGATGCTCATTCGTTATGAACTCTTGGAGACAACTCTAAAACACTACAGAATTTGACACACGAAATCAGCTGTTTAAAACATGTCTGTTTTTGCTGACTTGGACATTGTGCTTTTCAATTTTTTGTCTAAATTACGAATCCAGACTAGACAGTATGTTTACTTTGCCTAACAAAGAAAAAGCAACAACACTATTCATGTGATGGACGGATATTTCATGCTTCTTAATTTTTTCTGTAAGATATTTTATATCATTAACCTCTTTTAGAGTCCAAAAACAATCACCATTGTCTCTGGGAGACAATAAAATACATGGAAAACAGAACATTATTCGTGAAGCTATTAAAAGAAACACACAAAATTAAAACCTAAACACTAAACTAATGCCCGTACTGAATTAACCACCCAGAGAAACTTATAAACACTAAACAGAGCATATCTCATATTATTATCAATAGTCTGCGATTAGTTGTACTGAGTGAATTACGCGAGTTTCTGCTAATCGTGGCGCGGGAGCCGGCGCGCCGAGCGACAGTGTAAACGCCGCCTATAAGCTTACAATTTCGTTCAACTTTGGATATAGTGGGGGAACTGAGAAATGGGCGCGATTGTCAGAGCGCCGTAATGCATGCTGTTACGAAAACATTTCTGCTATTACCTAACACAAAAACATTTTTTGTCCGAAGCGTTAAAGAAATATGTAATGACTTTCCACAAATAGTGATAATGGGTTGTTTAATGATATGATTTAATCTGGGAGGCGCGCGCCTTAGCGCCCTAAGAACGAGCCGCCCCTGCCAATCACTCAATTATATACCTAGTTATATAGCTAGTAATGTTGTGACGAAATGTGTTAATGTTGGTGTAGGTGATTATAAGTTTTGTTACGCGGTGAACATACATGTGATATCCTCATAGGTGCAAGGGAAGCAGAAACCAAGAGTTAAAGGGCCAAGAGTTTTGGTCTAATGCTCGATATCTGTGACACATTAGTGATGTTTTTAGTAACCTGCAAACCGAGATGCCTATGTCTGGCAAACCAAGCGACCGCAGAGATCTGTCACGTTGTGGACTATTTGTGTAACACACTATTCTGTCAGAGTCTATGTAATTACACAAAGTGACTTCAAAAATGTATGCTAATATTACTGTAGCTCACATTACAGCGTTCATGGGTGCATGCATACTCTTCTCAGACGCTAATCATAGGGCTATATATAAACTGCGAACAACATAATCACAACATTAAAACATAATCTTAAGACTATCTTCAAACGTTATGGGTCTAGTACATAGAGTATAAATATGCACAGAGAAAGTTGATTGGTCGCAACAGTATATAAACATTGTAAACAGCCGTACACAGGCGTCAGCCTTCTCTTCACATCCCTTTGGTAGATGCAGTCTGTGTCCGTGATTAACAGGACGATGTTTGCGATATCAATGCAGTTACTTTATACCTGTATATATGTAGGATACAAATCAACAGAATACCGTAAGATTCCCAATGTATATGTGGGTTTTGCGAATTTTTATAAAAAAAAAACTACAGTATTTACCATGTACACAGCTAAATTAGACATGGATTCCACGTAAAAAACGAAAAACCCACGTTTTTACATTAATTGGATCCCATAATTGGTTTTTCAAAATTTTTCGCAAAAAATGTAAATTCTTCGCGCCCGCACCTACTTTTGACCTGTAGTTTCAAACGGTTTTTTGAAATTTTTATGGCTGCCAGACCTCAGGTTGTGACTGTTGATTATTACCCCGTTTAAAATAGAAGGTGTTGCTTAGGATAACGTTGCCATCACTTGAAGCTCTGCTACAGAGTTGGAAACATAGAAACTATACATTACGTTACCCATAACTAACGTAATCGCGTCTGTATGTGTGTATGTGTGGAGGCGTGTGTGCACGCGCGAGTGTTTTAATTTTTAGACTGTAGTTTCTGGTGATAACAACAATTATTGAAGATGATAATGTCTATAGCAAATGTGCGTATGAGCCAAGCGCTAAGGTTTAAATGTTTAGACTGACTTACAGTTACGATGAGAACATTGAAACGCACATCGATTGCCCATTAGAGTACCATTAAAGTGCGATATTACCCCTCTCATGACATAATGGGCAGTCCTGGTGCACAGTGTTATAAGCAATCATTACATGTAATACACATAATTTACTGTGATGTGTGTGCGCGTGTGTTTGTGTTGTAGTTTCCTCGCGTTGTTGCTTTAGCGCGTTTGAATCGAATGTTGGTCCCGAGTGCCTTCTTCAATCAGTGTGTCGGGACTGTACTGTGGTATGAACAGAGTACTACCTGACAACAAAACGATGGAAACAAATACTTGGACCCTCTAGGTCATCAGTCAACTCAAACTCTGGCAACAATGCAGAAACTCGATGTGTGTGTGTGCGTGTGTGTGTGTGTGTCGCACACTATAGCCCTTTTTTAAAATCGTGAAACGATTTTGTTATTCAGTATACTTACAAAAACGTAAATAAAACAGTAGTTCCATACACGTTACAGTTTAATTTAAAAAAATATATTTTTTCATTTATTCGACATGCAACGTGAACAAGTAACACTTTGGTTTACCTTACTTTTGTATTTTCTTTTATTTTATTACATTTTAAAAGCCTGTGAATTACATCAGAGTACAGCGTTAGCGTTTCCGAAGCCACGATGTATAAGCAACTCAACATTTTCAGTTTTTATTATATTCATACGTTTGACGGATCCTTTACTTGACTGTTGTGTTATCAAAATTACGTATGTAAGCTGCGTCGAGCAATATTTCACCTTGTGAATCGGCTTAACACGGTCGCCCAAGTAGGGATTATCCGAGTCTCCTCTCGTTTGTTTGTTTAGGTTTGTTGTTTAAGGGCACATCAGCAACAATAATCGAGTCAGGGCAAGAAGATCCGACCCCACTGGGATGCTTCATCGCAACTCAAACACAACTGTAGCTCAGAGGTGTGCACAATTTCGATGATTAGCCAAATAATAAATAACTTTTTTCCTGGTGTCTTCCTTTGAAAATATTAATTTTCATATCGCCTTTCCTCAAAAATAATAAACATATGTTTATTTAATTTAAATGGCCTTCTGGAACAAATGTGCTGTGTAAGATCGTAAAAAGAAACAAAAATTGTATTTTTGTAACAAAAAGGAAGTCTTCACACTATATTTGTGACTATATTATGCACACATAATAAAAAGTAACAGCAAATAAAAAAGAAGGATAATCAGTTAACTACAACTAAGATTAAGTTTGGATATAAATCTGTTTGTAATATCTTTGTTTCCTAAACACACCGAATACTGTAACATCTCCGAATCCCGTTCCAAAAATACCTACCCCTTCTTATCACCATAACACCCAATCTCTAACCAAAAATAAAGTAGGAGAAAAGGTCAATAAAAAATTAATTGATGACAAATAGGGGCAAAATAATCATAGGGAACCAATTTGGCTAAAGAAGAAGGAGTACTTGAATCAAAATCGTCATCCGTGATCGGTGCTTGATGTTAAAATAGACGGTTACATCTGTTAGAAATAAAAATTGTTTATACTATAAAATTAAAAATTAGCACACTTAGTTTTTTTAATATTAACTGCATTCAGAAGTAAGAAAAAGACATTTTAATTTTTCATTCGTTAAGAATAAAAGTTTTAGAAAATTTTAGGAACCAAGGAATACTTAAGTTTAGTATATGAACGTAAGATTAGATCAAACATAATTTCTGTCTCTTACGTTGGATTTAAAATTTAAGAATTCACGGATTTAAATTGGTTTATATTTTTTTAAATCAAAACGGTTTACTATAGATTTCAATTAAATTCTTTAAATATGTTTTGTATTAAAGAAAAAAGTTATGTAAGAAATTACCTACTTAAAACTGAGATTAAAAATAATGAAATTGACTTGAGTAAAGGTAAATATTATTTTTATATGAGTATTTTGTATACTGTTATATTGCTTCATTCAAACTACTTTTGAAACGTTATTAAAATGTACCATAGGGGAAGCTGAGTTTTTATTTTTGTTTTACCCCCTAAAATCTTGCTATCTCTTGTGTGACGAATACGTCTCATTTGTATGATCCAAACTCGCTGAGGTATTCATTGCTTAATACAGAAGATACGTTGTCAGTATTCGTACAAACTTATGTATTTTTGTCCCTATGTGTATTCGGAAGAATATTGCAACTAGTACTGTAAGCAAATCTTATTGTTGGTCGTTATAAGTGTATCTTTTGACATCAATTTTTGTAGTCTATTATAACAAATTTAATAAAAATTACTCAGAATCTATCAGCAGATTAAGACTGTGTTACACTTGTTTGTTGCTTTAAATTTATAACTAAAAATTTCAAGCTTAGCTGTACAATCCGAAAGGTCGTTATCAGAAACCCCATATAGAGTTCTAACTAAAGAAAGCCTCGAGGTTGTTACCGTCAATTATGTGGCAAAGAACGGGCGAAAATCATCTACAAAGATAGTACGACTTGTATGAGCATAAATTAGAGGACTCTATAGAAACATGTTAATTGCTCCAATCGTTTATTGAGCAAACTTCTCGTTGTCTGTTGTATGTGCGTGAAGGTTTGACTGGAAATACTGTCCTTAGCATGATAAAAATCTGTAAAGATCATCAGATATGAAGAGATGGAAAGTATCGTAGTATCGTATTGTTCCCAGCCATATTTCTCGTATATTTCATAGTCATTGTGTCTTATTCAAATTACTGATTTGAAACTCGATATAAACTGCTGTAAGAAGATCGTTAGTTCTAAAATTATTTCCTGCTACAGAATAATGCAGATTCCCTGATATTCCTTCAACGGGACTGTCAGTTGACAGGTTACATATTCCCGACCTTTAGATCATATATCATTTCTTTCTTCTTCCTTCCTCGAACCCTCTTCCCTTCGATCCTCCCCTCAATTAACTATCGTTCTCTGGATACAATTACTTACAAGAGGCCTATCCACTGCCTTTTCCACGTTCTTACTGTCAGAAATACCTTACGACCTTCATTGCTTCTCCTAACATATCTTTATTAGTGCTACGTCCCACCAACAGATGTTTAGCGTCCTTCTTCGTACTCACGTTATACTTTATTTCTCTTTCGCTCAATTTCCATGTTTCCGCATCATACAATACTGTGCACCAGACATAAAACTATGGAAACATTTAAACACTTAATTGTGATAACTGACGATACTAATAATTGCATCCCTCCAACAATGATATATGCCTGTCCGATTTGACTTGATATTCTCATTACTTTTAATTCCTCGTTGTTTACTGACATACCGGTACCTATGTCCCTCACTATCTCATGTATTCCGTTTAACATTCTCTGCAACTGTCCCTCAGTCGATGTTAGTATTGCCTGGGATTCGATAATAACTTAACTTCTGCCAGATGACACAACTACTGCCATCTGTTTAGCAATGTGGAACACAACATTTGACGAATGACGAGCTTAAGAAAGTCATCCAAGGGAAAGCAAGGGGAAACAGATCTCTCTGCATCCCAAAGCGATGAGGATCGCTGAAGACAGAGAGCAATGGCGGAACATTACAGGTTCCTTACGTGAATCACGTCCGTCGGAATAAATACATACACAGAAGGAAAAAACTTATCTTTACGCACCCATAGACTAAATTCCATACTGCATAAAGTAAAGTTATCGCGTATTTCGACGCCTGTGACTTCGTTTGTATTTTATTTCGTGTGCTATGGTACATATCTTACCATCAGAAACATTTCAGCCCATGGAAACAGGTCATTATAATATTGATATAAAAAATACAAATAACTATCACAGCATAGATATACAACATTCAGTTTTGTCATGTAAGTCGCTTCTGATATCAGACCGCACCACTTCTGCATTAAACGGTTACTCTTGAAGGGGAAACTTAATTTTATCAAGTATAATTTCGAGTGGCTTAGATGCTGACAAACAATGGTCCACGTTACAAATAATCTTAACAATCAGTGACCGTCGCTATCAACAAGTTTATTTACGACCACATAAATAAAGCTGATGCGAGTCGATCGATTTCTTTTAAGACTTGTCGATTCTTCTTTGCCAAAACGTTAACATTACCAAACTCGCGGCCTAGTTTCCAACGTTGCGGAACAAGAACATAACGCATGTGTACAAGAAACACGGTCAAGTGATATTTTTGTTCCACTTCCGAACATACGTTGATCCACTTACTGCAGTCGGTCATAAAATGAACAATGCGAGTCGAGGCAAAGAGAATATGATGGCTTCTAAACAGTAAACAGTAAACGGGATGAAATAAAAATTATTCTATTAATAAAGCGCGTCTGCTAAAGAAGGCAGAAACATGCATGTTTCGTTGCTTATGGCTGAGACAGCATCTTCAGGACTAAATCTTATTATGTGATGTATAAAGCCGCGGACGTAATCTATGATGAACTCCGATCAGACCATCTGGTAGCCCTCAACAGGACACGCAATCGCCAGAAGAAGTCACACAGGAGACGTTACAATCAAATTTTCACGGCCCATGGCTATCAACTCAAACGCAATGCAAAACAACAATTCATAATTCACAGACGAAAACCTCCAGAATATTATCATGTGTGTGTGTGTGTGTGTGTGTGTGTGAACTTGGTATAATTATTTTTCGTACATTGTAAATTATTAATGTTATTTAATGATTTACAAGGCAAGATGTAGCTTACACTCTATCTCTCAAGTAATTATAAATACACCTTAACTATACGTCATTAAAAGACATTACACGCTAGTGCGCTTACACCCATACACACCTGTAATTGTGTGTGTGTGTGCGCGCGCGCGCGCGCTTACAAACGTTAACACAAAATCGACCTACATTTACATCTCATTAGGCGCTAACACAAAGTAAAATACAAAAGGTAGACTATTTATTTATAAAACAATCATCAAATTGCTCTTCCTCTTTACACGTGTTCACATTCATCGAGATACACGCCCAATCACCAATCACACCAGAGTTTCACGTTGACAGTTCATTTTGTTTTTAAAACTGTAGGATATCGTAATTCAATAAATCTGTTCTCCCAGACGTACGTAGAGTATTCGTAGATTCCGGAAAGTATTGTTTACGACTATCGGCTGCTTTGTGGTTGAAACGGGACCGCTGGCTCACTGTGTGCTAAACATCACACGCTCGACGCACGTATTTTAAATGTCACTTGTCTTAATTTGTGGCGGCACTGGTAGTATATACCTCATGGTATACTTTATGGACGTTTAACTGGCATAAACTGTGACAATAACTTAAACTGATTAGTCCTATGGTTAGGTCAAGCAAATCAAGCGGTAACGTGAAGTCGTGAAAGAATGTCACTGCTTAAAGAAATTAAAAGTTTTAAAAGAATTATTCTTTCACCTGAAAAATTTGGCAGTATTTAGAAATTGTTGTTAGGAAAGGGACATTTGCTAACTATATCTCGATTAAATTTCTTAGACACAGAATTTTGCAAGAATTCTTAACAACTTCAAACTCAAAAGTTATGGTTGAAGCAAACAGCAGCTAGAATATAAAATTGGTAATCTGCCTAGAATGTTTAATAACTGATAAAACTAATAATGTGTTGTTGGCTTACTGTAGACAGTAGATATGGCGGCTGCCCACTAATCTACAGATTCCGGCGCATCATACAATCCCACAGACCGACTCAGCTTCTGGATGTGAGCACATGGGTGACCGCTGGCCACACTACCTTTCTTGAACGCCGAAAACCTTAAATAAAGCAGTCTATCCTGCCTAGTTCCTAGAATGCTTGGACCCATTTTTATTATTATTACACCTTTACACATTATGTTACTTTGAAAAATGAAAACTATTATTGCAATTGAGCAGTACGGAACCATTATTTTCTTTAAAACCAGACAGTATTCGATATTTTCATTCTTTTTTAGTTTTTCCACGATAAAAACAATTTAAAGCTTCATTCACTAGTATACTTAAAATCTAACAAGTGAATACTTCTACTGACGCTATCAAACTGAATTCTCAGAGGTGGTCAGTGATCGCATTCATTCCGCATTGTGAAAGGATACAGATTTTTTTTTCCATACTACAATATTATATACGAGAATCTTTTTATGCACGAGAGTGTTTAAAGTAGACCTGATTTAAACAGACTGTTATTGGAACATCCATATGGAACGGAGTGATACAGACAAATCTACCGTCCGAAACTGAAAACTGAAGAAATGCAAATGCCGAAACTGAGTGAAAAGTCCACAATCATGAAATGCTTCATATATTCCGTTCACAGCTTTAAGAATTTATTTAATACTTCTAAACACATAAAGTAATATAAAGCTAAATTATCATATTCCTTTTAGTTAAAAAACTCTAAATACGGAAGTTGAATGTGCGCTGTTTCTAGCTTAGCAGATTTTGCGTTCTATTACGTTATGAAAACGAGGTATAGTCAAGTTTGAACCTAAACAGCCTCCGTCAAATTTTCCTTGTTCACATTTTCCACCTTGACAGAGGAAAGGAGTAATTTAGTATGATTTAGAAAGCTTTCACTTATTAGTAAATAAACGTATGAATCATTTCCTTTGCGTTTTACAAAATGATTTGGTAAGTTTCTTGTGGCACCAATGTGTGTCCAATAATATTCGTAGAAGTATTTAAACAATAATTTAGGCCTAATTAACATTTACACATTATTATTTGTATAAAGACTGTTACTTTTTCATTTCATTTATAGCAATATCAACATAAAAATGCTTACATAAAACCTCATACATATAAATCAAATTTAACGATACGTTAAATAAATAATCTCTATCGTCTCACTGCAGTTAAAGTTGTTTTACTAGTCTAAAAATACGTAAAAACTAACATTTTTCACAATGCTCCTAATCAACTAATTTACAGTGTTCATACCTACAATCTCTTCTTATTCATATCGCGTCTGTATATGCTATCATAGACTTTATTCACTGCTACATTCCATATGCAATTGGAATCTCCATTTCACTATAGATATTTATATAACATTTCATTTTTGTAAGTGTGTGTGCGTGCGCGTGCGAGTGTGTGTGTGTGTGTGCGTGTGTGAGTAATAAAGCTCTTACTGAACTTAATAATTTGAGACGAAACGATAGAATGTTGGTTATCGCTGCAGTCAAAGAAGGTGTAACAGATGTAACAAGAAAATTATACAAGAGCAGTAGAAATTACGATTTGCCAGTCTGTCTAAAAGCTCGGGTCCTTGGGTCGTATCAGCAATATTAATCAGACAGCCAACAAATATGTACAGTAGATTCATTGATATCTAACTTAGGGGAATGCACTGAGTAAATTTGAATATTGCGTTTAGCCTGAATGAAGGTAAACAGAAAAAGTAAACACAAATACGGAAAGGTGAAACATTTCAAAGGAAATGAAAGCAATGTACTCTTGTACTCTGGCTTGTACTCTTGGCTTGTACTTTCATATTCTGAACTGAGTCTCTGTGACTGAACGAAGATTTGGAGCCTTCGAGTTATCCAGCATTGTAAGAAACGTAGATTACAAATATGTTGCCAGATAACCAAGCAACGGCATGGATACGTGCCCAGACCACCAGATGAAATGTAAAATCTTGTACTAAAGGGCAAACGACCGAAAGGTACACGAGACAGACCGATAACTACTTAAGTTAGAATGTTAGCCCAGGAATACTAACTCAAGGACACTCTACGGTTAGCGCAGCATAAATAATTGTGGGAAGAATAAGACTAACATCTCGGCGTATCACGAAATCTTTGCGATAGCAAAAAGCTAGAGGAATGTGAAAATAAGTAACTTTTTCTTTAAATGTGCATATTTTATTATATTATATTTTAATTTAGGAGGTCGGATAAGACAGTTCAACGACCTGTAGGTCATCCATAATTATAGTTATTCTACATAGAATTAAAAATAGTACAAATGTGACTATAGTTGTATCTCAGTTGAGTTTACTTGGGTAATATAAACATATCCTGCGTTACTGTATGGTACAGAGAGACTGGTAGAAACAGTAACTTCCAGGAAGAAAATGTGCTAGCACACACATTCGTTCCTCAGTTTATTTAACAAATTACAAATGTTACGTTCATGTTGGATCGTAAATTTCTTTGAAATAAATAGCGGCTGATTAAATACACAAGGACACATATGACAAGAGTTAAACTATGTACTTAAGCATTAGAGTTAACAACTGTAAATAAACACTACCAGCATTTTGCAAGCGAAACTACTTTCAAGAGAGAAAAAAGAATACGTTCCGTTTATATTATTTAAAATTCGTGATAAAATGATTATAGCTCCGTTATAAATACGTTTTCAAAAAAAAACACTCTTGAGAAACAAGCATTGGAATATAGAAACAACAATAAGAATTAAGATTCAAAAGCAACAAACAACAGAATCATTCGACAAGTTAATTAATTACATATACTCAATTAAATAAAATCAACTAAAAATTATTTTAAAGAAAAGCTTGTACAGGACACTTAGAATTACGTAAAACGCAGTGCTAAAGAGGTAGACTAAAACTGATGGAACTAAAAGAGTGTTCAAGTATAAAACTGTATATATGTAAATAAACATTGAGTGTTTTATATTGTTTACCTGAATAAAAACTGCATATCTTTTATTTTGCAAAGTAGCATTTATTGTTATTCATTGTTTCTTTGAGTGTAAAAGAATAAGTGGATGCTTAAGACATCAAACTCGTTCAGATTCTAGGACGAAGTTTTAATTGACAAAACCTGTGTCAAACACCGTTGAGCCACACCGATCAACTGACGCCATGAACATCGTATATTGACTCAGGAGATGAGATTTTTCGCATAGTGAAGGGATGTAAGCGTGCTGAGTACCACCCGTGGCAAGTTGAATAAGCCTTTCTGTAGCATATGTAAAAAAAAAAGAATAACAGACAGCTCGATTGAACGTCTGGTCCGAACGGTCAGTGTAGAAGTAGCGCGTAAACAAGTATGATGGTGTAGAAGCTTGGGACGACTGTGAGAGCAATAGATACCGTAAAAGACAACCTGCATTATACATTATGTACAGAAGGAGGAAAAGGAATCTGTCGGATTATAACTTCGATGACAGCCATGCATTTCGTTTATCATTTTGCAGAAAGAAGCCTATGTGTCTTCGTTATTCGATTCGTGACCAATCACTTACACAATGGAAATTTACACCTGAGAGCGTCTGTAAGCTACTGTTACTGATTTACCGACAACGGAGTAGACTGAGAACACAAAGATTGTAGAATCACTTATTTCCCAGCGCCGATGGCGTCATTTGCGTTTTATTGTGTTTTACCTCGTTAATTCAAATTCATGCGTTATTCGCGGCTTTTCCGATTGCATTTCACTTAACTAGATGAAGTTGTAAGTGTTCTTTGGGCTTCAGTGTTGTTCCATTAGAAATGAATGTTATTGCATTATCGAAAACTATTGCATTATTGAATAATATGTATTGCATAACAAAATCTGTATTGAAACTTACATCGCCTTAGTTGTGTTTTATCTGAGAATATATAAATTCTCAATCTTTGCGAGAAAAACAACTTTACGAAAGTAAAAACACGGGCTGAAAAAAGTACCGTGCCTAGATTTGCAAATGACATAGCTCATTTGGTTGAAAGTGATGATATGACACACGTAAAATTAATATTCAACCGAGCACTTAAATAGCGTCTAGTTGGAAAATTTTAAGTGGTTTTAAAAATTCACATAAGATTTAAATCTGTAATAACGTCGGCAAAAATAACTTAAAAAAAATGTTATTTTAAGCATAGAACGGCTAAACTGAAAGTCTCTCTCTCTCTCTCTCTCTCTCTCTCTCTCTCTCTCTCTCTCTCTCTCTCTCTCTCTCTCTCTCTCTCTCTCTCTCTCTCTCTCTCTCTCCCTTCATCTCCCTCTCTCCCACTCTCCCTCTCTCTATTTATGCACCTAAGCATTCAAAGAATTTCGACGAAACCGAAACATTGAAGCATGATAATGTTTTAAGGCTTTTGAAACGTATAATGTGGATTACGTTTGGTGGATTACGTAAATCATTTCCAAACCACAGACGATCACAAACAGAGCATGTAAAACCAAATTTATTCTCACTAAAACGTTTGCTAAATTCAATGTCAGCAGCGATTATTTCTGTCTTGATGCGTTTACATATCAAATTTCTAGACTGTGGGGAATCGAAAGTGTGGAAGCGTCACGTTTTTCGATGACGTTTTTGGGAATGACCCCCAGCCTAAAAACATTATCATGTTAAAAATAAGGGGCTACAAACCTCAAGAAAACAGAAGTAAAAACAAAGTGAAGTCTCATATAGGCATTAGGGTGGAGCGAACTCTCTATGGATCCGAATCATTAGGAACGATTAAATGCTTCTAAGATTTGGAAGATAATATAAATTATTTATTGAAAGGATAGGATGAGTAATGACAAGATGTTTACGAAGACACGTGAGAAAAAAAGGGAAACGTTAATTCTTATCTGGTTGAGGCACTTAATTTATCCCCTCTTCTCCTAGGGGGTGGGGGTAAAATTGCCTTTTTTCAGTATTTATTTTTTTCTCGATTTCTGTTAATCAAGACGTTTCGGAAACAAATGGATCGTATTTTTTAGGTTCAAATGAACATATAAATAAATTACCATCTACCCTACTTAATATTTCCTTGCGTTATTCCATGTGAAAAGTACAACAACCGCCATATTTCTGACCGGTAGAGTGGTACAAAAATTTTTTTTTGCATAGATAGTTGTATTTTGATAAATATTTGCTGCCCTAATTTTTTCAGAATTTTTGAAGTGGTGGGCCATAGCGAAAAATACAAAAAACTGAATTTTTGGTTAGTTTTCCAAGTTTTTGATGATTTAAATTTTTGTGTGACTATACCTACCTTAAAAACACTTTCATTTTATATTTCTCTAAAAATTATACAATATTTAATTGTCAGCAAGGGCAAAAATTACACTAAAGACTAAAAACAGAAACTTTCTAGGCCATTTTTAGCAATGTTGGGTAATTTTTCAAAGTTTTAATAATTTTATTTTTTCTGGGACTCTAAACACCGTAAAAAGTGCTTAAATTTTATATTTCGCTATAAAGTATGTAATATTCAATCAATAGCAAGGGCAAAATAATAAGAAAAACTGCATTTTCCAACGATTTTATCATTTTTTTAGCTTGTTTACTAGTTCGCAGAACATCAGAATTCTTAAAAATCTTTATAAGACATACAATATTTAATCAATGTTGCTAATATACACTACAAAACTGAATAATTCACAAAAAGTAATGTTTCCTTTACCAGTGCATAATTTTATTATGCATTCTAAAGAATGACTTTTCTTGAAGTAATGTGAACACATTTGTATGATAAAAAATATTAAATTTTTTTATAATTTAAAGTTTTTGGGACTCTAAATCCCGTGTTGTGTGTGTGTATACACACATACATACATATACATATTTTTCGTGTAAAAATATAACAAAATTACAGTTGTTCACATGTTTTTATAGTAGTTAATCTTCCTCATCACTGTCTTCTTGTGATTCAGAATCTCAAAATTTCTGAATGCTTTATCGGCTAGAGTAGATGCTGAGTTGCATGACAAAATTGGTGAATATTCTATTTCAGAATGAACGACTTTCTGCAGTTACTGGACACTCTTGGGAAAATATTATTTTTCTTCGAAGTATTATGACATCAATGAGAAAGTCAGAAAATCGTAGTATCACTCAGGCTCTCATAACATAACTAACCTAAAAATTCAGTTTTTTGTATTTTTCGCTATGGCCCACCACTTCAAAAATTCTGAAAAAATTAGGGCATCAAATATGTATCAAACTACAACTATCTATGCAAAAACATTTTTTGTACCACTCTACCGGTCATAAATATGGCGGTTTTGTACTTTTCACATGGAATAACGCAAGGAAATATTCAGTAGGGTAGGAGGTAATTTTTTTGTATGTTAATTTGAACCTAAAAAATACGATCCTTTTGTTTCCGAAACGTCTTAATTAACAGAAATCGAGAAACAAAATAAATACAGAAAAAAGGCAATTTTACCCCCATCCCTAGGAGAAGAGGGGTAGGGGATAAGAACTATCTGCAGTGTAATATTTTTTGGTGTACTACACATTTATAAACTTAAACGAAGGATTTTTTTGTAGGGGCATTTTACCTACCTTAATGGGGGGTACCCTTTGTAAAATGAACAATACGAAGACACAGATATTGGACTTTTACAGATATTCTGAATTTTTGTACAGTTTATTTAGAAAATCGCCTATGAGATTTTAGGCCTACAAGTACAACTTGCAGACAGGCAGTTACACCACTATCGGCCATGACACAGCATGCACAGTGGGGCATAACTGGCGGTTTACTACTAGTAAATCATGCGACCTGTAGCGTCATGCGACCAAACATAAAACAAATAATTTCTTCCATCTGATCTTGCGTTCAATGTTCAACGTCTGAAATTTTAGCTTGGTAATGTATAATTTTAGTGTTTACTTTTGTCTGTTTTTACACTTCTTTACAATAGAACGTAGGCTATGTGGGCCATCTTGTTAGCCTGCGCGCTTTTAAGGCACAATGTACAAGCCGGTAATCAACGGAAAACGTCTGAATATCGCCGTCCTCAGTGCAGTTGAACCAAGAAGATAAGAAGACTTTAAACAATAGAATTGATTTACCACTTTATTTAATAAACGTTGGTTACATCACGATACTGTGCAGTTTACAGTCTGATAAATTAAAATGTGAGGTACGAGTTGAAGCTGGAGAGCAACTTCTACGCGACAAAACCCATTACAAAGATAAGGTCATTAGTATAAAGTAAAATACGCAACACAGTACGCGAGTATAGAACAATTATTTAGATCCCATTACTAAAAACGTGTACTGTGCTTCGGCAGTGAAAATCGAATAGAGAAATATGCAAGCAGGTCTAGTTATGTAAAAAAAAACGAATCTGCGTATGTCTACACCTGCAAGTAACATTTAAATTTAAAGTAGATGTAGACATGTTTAAATGGGTGCTAAATTCTATATGTCACTCTTTGTTAAAATAACATTAACATTTCCATTTTATAAAATTAAATATTAATACAAAAGATATTAATTTTCACAGTGAGTATGCATTCTCATTAGCTTTCTCATATTATGCATCTATAGAACAGCTACCGACACGTGGAAAACAAAATATTTGTTACATTATTTGGCCTTTGGATTAACACATAAGCGTTTAAAAGAGTTATGAAATTATTATAAGGATTAAAATCATAACAGTGTTAAGCCTATGTGGAGTATGAAATGCGTTTTTTTTTTTGGGTGGGGAAGTGGGCATAACGAACAATGACTGTAAAATAATTACTCTTTAAAATAACACATACCACTTTAGCATTAAAATTGTATGGGAAATGAAGAAAGATATAAGAAGAAGAAAGCAACCAGCGCGTAACCTGTAAATCGCTGAAGTACGAGAACTGAAGTGCAAGCGTACATCGATTGGTTGACTGCAGATAATTTACGCTGATAACCTGTCTTCTATAAAATCTATTAGATGATTCATACACAATAATCCTATTCGAAACAATAAAAAGAAACCACATCTTCAGCGCGAGTAGTCAGCTGTCAAGGTAGGATAAAATTCTGAAAGTTGAAGATATTAAGAAAATAAATTTACTACATACGTATCAAGCTGAACTCATGCACAGTAATCGCCTGTGATTTATACTGAGAGCTGATGGGAGCGGAATAGTATTCTCCGTTATACCGTTGTCATCTTGTCTTCCCACTGTACAAAGGATGCCTCCTGCGATGTTTCTTATAAGGAAAAATCAGTTATGTATGCTTATGCAAAATGACAGAGCGTTCGTTGTAAAAAAATATTTGTTATAACATACAATACTATTTGAAGGTCCGTGTTTAAGAATTGAAACAAAGACATTTTAGATAAAAATATTGTAAGTACAAAGATACTAATAAAGAGTAGGATTCCGCTTGTAACGCACTCCTACGGCACATGGGATGCAGCAACAAGACTAAACAGAATTTCAGATTCCTGACAAATTGCCAAGATATACATTTCTTCATTGGAGACAAAAAAACTTCAGAAGGACAAAAAAACACAATACAATTGTGTACGACACCATCAGTGTACCGAATGAATTTTCACAACAGATTTTCTGTCCTTCACAGCCATTCAGAAAAATCTGACATTATAGTAAAATAAGAGATTCATTTTTATTTTTAAATGCGTTTGAATACTAACAGATGCTATTTTAAATAAACATTCACTATTAAAATATTTACACATTTCTTATAAACTATGAGATACAGTCTATTTTGTATATATCTAATATAATATTTCTCATATTTATGAAAATTCGTCACAGTTTTCATTTAAGGAACATTTTGTTTGAATGTTTCCTAATACACTATTGATCTTAAGGTTTATATTAATTTTTTCTAATTATTAGTCATAATGTTTTTAATGCGCAGGAAAATTTCGCAAGCAAATATTACCAGTAACGTTTTATGTTATGATTTTTGAGTCGTTAATTAATGCCTTGTGATATTCTTTCATTTTCAATCTTCTTAAAAATTCATGGCTGGATGATGTGTCTAACGTTACTTTCATTAAAATCTTGCTATAAACATACAAAAGGATTGACAGTAACAATTGTAAAATAATGAAATAAATTTAAGAAGTTTCTTTGAACAAATATAAAAAAATTCCGTTTGAGTTGTTTCTAAAAGAAATACTACCAAGCCGCTAATTACTCAACGCTTATACACAAATGTATCGTTTACAATTCACCAAAACAAAAACGATTGTTTGCAAAAACACTGTGAAAAGTGTTTTCTAAACTACTAGTTTAATAAAGTTCTGAGTCTATAAAACGAGTATTCCGCAGAATTTCTTGCTTCGGAACCACCACTTATGCACTGCTTGGTACCACCATTAAAAATCGAAAACTTCAAAGTCTGTTAATACCACTAACTCTGTTAGTGACAATTACAAGGTTAATCGTGAAATTACTTTTCTCAATTAACTGTCTTCAAAAAATAAGGCTAAATTTAGTGCTTTAATGTAGTTTTGCGAACTGAACGAAACCATCATTTACTTTTATAAAGATAACGTTTGAAAATTTAATTATTTCAGTTCAATCTTGCTATAAAATCATTTCACTTGTTATCGTCCTTCACACACTTGGCAGGACACATGGTGTGTGAAATCTGGAGACGGTGACTCATAGCAGAACGTCATTACACTTAGGTTGTGTCTACAGTATAGCCAAAAATATAAAGCAGTGGTAAAACCCGTGAAGTCAGAAAAACTATATTGATACTGGAGAAACCTACCGTTTCACTAATTGAGGCTTACGATTCGACTGCCCTATGCCTGTTAGCCGACGATCAGAATGTTGACACCAGTTACAAAATACGGTTGAAATGCAAATAAAAGTTACATTTAAAAAAATGTTTAATATAGTTGAAGAATTATTGACTGAAAAACAAAGTACAAGAAACGACATGCACCGCAGATTTGAAACATTAAATCGCCAATAAACAGATTTTTCCCTAAGAGGTTTCCTACAAATGCAGGCTACTTTGTTGGGTGCAAAATGAAAAGTTGAATCTACTCAAAGGCAAATAATTATAGATTGTAAAACAAGTTCTATTAAAAGACCATGCTTTACCGATAACTGAAGCAAGTTACTTTGTCAAAAATGTCGTGAATATAATCTCTTCTGTAAAATGTATCAACGCTTGTGGAATTAGTAAAAAAAAAAAAAGAAGAAAAGAAAACAAGAGGACTGAAGAATACGCGGGGACGGGTCAACATTATCGTAACCTAAAAACGGCGACACATTTTGATAGTATGAAGAAAAACGTTTGATTTTCTTTTCATGAACTACAGTATCCATAAATCTATACTCACAATTCACCTAAAGAGTACACTTGAACCATTAATTTCACCGTAACATCATACAAACGTTCTAAAAACGGTACAGCTACACGATTAATACATGAAATAGTGCATTACACACATAAAATTACTCATCTGTTTCTATAGAAGCCTTTTCATGTCTGGAAGTAGGAAACTAGTAAGAACTGAAATTAAATCACATACGAATGAAGACCGTTGTTGTTTCCACTTAATATCAATATAATGTATAAATTATTAGACAAGAACAAATCATGAATTATATATCTTAAGTCGAAAAAGTATAAAATGAAGAAACAGGTTATTTACTCAGGATATTTAGTGAGTTTAAAAAAATATATGTGTCAATACTAAGCGCTGATGGATCATGAAAAACTGATTAAACAACGAACAAAGCCCGCGTCTTTAAAATCTCGTTTGGACTGTTTGGGTAGAGACTAGAGTATTGTAATTTCGTGAACGCTTATCCTAATAGTTGTTAGCGGTGATTACTATATAATAGGCGATGGAGACTCAGTCTGATTCGACTGAGCCATTGTACAATTCCACACATTGTACTGAGTCATTAAAAAAGCTCCATCGTTGAATGGGGACGCCTTTGTTGTTAAGCATAACAAAATGGGTGTTAAACATAAATAACGGGAAACCAGTTTTGTCCTCAACGAATTGAACCAACAATCGACAGACGTTGAAAATCCGAACGCGACTAATCCGAACGCCTCAAGAGACATGGAGTGAGAGCATAAAATTAATTATTGTTTGATTTGTACTTAAAATAAGAACTGTCTAAGTGTTGCTTTAGAGTACTGTAAAAGGAAACAAGAATATTAACGCCCTTGTAAATGTATAGAGCACTAAACGTTTTCTATGTACAGTAATAGAGTCAGGTTCTAAAGAAATATAGCACAACATAGTGAGTGATACAATAATATTGTGTGTTTTATGTTTTACAGCGATAGTTCTCAATGTTTATGTTTTTGATATCAAAAGACAAAATACGTAAATAAAAAACCATTTTTGTGTATAATACGTACACACTATTTGAACACCATCAATTCACTTTTGTTTTTTGTACTGTTACTGTCGTATATTCCTTATGTTCGTAAATTAAAACAAATCGATAATCCGACACTAGTCCCCATTAGTTTGGATTTTTGACTCTCTCCTGTAGATGGCTTGAACTGAACCATGGAATACATAAAAAAGTTGACATGGCTGAAATGTGTCAGACTGAAAAATACAGAGCAACATAAATTAAATATCCATTGGAAGAGGAATGCGAAATATGGCCAGAAAAATTTGAATATACAACGCTGAACATTAGAGGAAAAGAAGACAACTAAAACCTAAAACAAGAGCGGAATGACGAAGATCCACTTACACTTATAATGCAAAAAGAAAGAAAAACAAGAAAAAAATAGTTAAATAATTCGTCTTGATTCAGTTTCATTACTTCCAGTGGTTGCTTGTAATCACGGTACAAAGTTAATAAAAGGGAAATAGACAAACGCTCTAAGCAAAAGTAAGACAATTGGAAATAAAATCTACGCAATTTAAAAGTACGAAACACTTCGCCTAGAAAAAGCCACGAAGACAACATTTTATCAAGTACCACCAGAAGAATTATAAATCTTTACTCTTTTAAAATTTATAATCCGGATTAGGTTGTAACTGTTGTTAACTTAAACATAATAAAACGAAAATCTGTGTACGATCTATCAATAAAAAACCTTTGACGCAACGAAGATTGATCAGTTTGTTTAACGTGTCCAACGGATAATAAGCACGCCTATGGGAAGTAGATATATTGATTAACACTAATGGAGAAAATATGTAGGTTGTTCGGTGCAGAATATTAATGGAGTTTGTAATGCGAAATTTCATGAGATATTGCAAGCTTCTCATGCGTGCACCATCTAGCGTTATGGCCTAATAAAATACAACGGTTTATTTATGCCGCTAACATATTTATTACCAATGACTAACATAACTTAACCATTATAGTTTGCCGGTTAAGATCTACAAATTACCGCCTTTATTATTATTATTATTGGTGGCATTAACATATAATTTGCAGTTATAACTCCTGTCATTTATCGCGTCGAAGTATCGGAGCTTCGACAACGGTTACAGTTGGGCAAACGATTTATTTCACCAAAATAATTGTATTGCTACACAAATGCACTTATCTACAACTAGGTCTGTGACTAGTTGCCGTGTCGGGCTGTAACTGGTTTAACAGCGCTGTAAACAAAATGGAGCAGTAAAACGCTGAAATATTTCCTGCTGAATAAAGTGTACTTAAGTGGAAAGCAATTTAAGTATCAAATCAAATATAGTTGCTGTTAGGTGTGAATGCAGGTCAACACTTAAAAATGGAAAAATAGAATTATAAATAAAATTTTAATTAACTCACTTTGTTACTGCTTACCCCGCTGGTAATAAATAAAGTTGTTAATGTTTTTGGGATCGGTATCTAAGGCCTTTAGCCCAGGAGCGTTGCTCGTCGGGCTAAAGACGTCTGCCAGGAGCGTTGCTCGGCGGGATGTTTTCTTCTCACCTACAATTTAGTTGACTCAACGAAAGTGGAAACTCGTACACACTAACACAAACAACGACATTTTCAAAGTCTATACAGTAATCATGCTGCTTTTAGGAAGGAACGAGTTCTGTCTGTCGGTAACTGTTTGCTTCCGAGATCTTCTTTCAGGTTACCTTTTCCTGTGTGTCTCTGCGTCAGGTCGGCAAGAGCACTACAGTCTTCGGTGATGTGTTCCACTGTAAGTACTCCGCCAGAAGTTCAGACGGGTCGTTCTTGTCCTTGTAGGAGTTACGAAAACATCAAGTTCGTGTGTACAATGCGCTGTCTTGTGATACAAACTTGTTCACGACGACTGCGATCACCTGCTACTTGCCGTTTACGGACGCTCTGCTTCACGGCAGAAAGTTTGCTCTACCACCATTCCACATCTGCTGCCACATATTAATAATGGTGCTTGTCGCAGCTAGTTTCGCGTCATCAGGCCGTATGGCAATCGCAACGACTCGTGGGTTGCATCAGGTCGTATGGCAATCGCAACGACTCGTGGGTTGCATCAGGTCGCAACGACTCGGGGGTTGTCCGCAGCGTTCTCGTTACTTTCAATACCTACATGACCCAACCACCAAACAAAAGTAAAAGATAAACCAAGGTCTTCTAATGTTTGGTGTAACGCCATTGTTTGCTGTTATATTTGATCCACTATGTCCATATTGTCTAAAGCAGTTAGAAAACTCAGTGAATTCGTACAGATAACAAATTGCCTTTCACCACAGTTTTCACAGAAACGAAGAGCCTGCGACACCGCGTACAGTTCGGCTTTGTATACTCTTGCCGCTTTGGACGGTGTCTAGAAGTGGGAGGCGCCCTCGAAGACAAATGCACTACCCAGTCCGCTCTCTGCTTTCGATCCATCAGTGTACACTATGTTGTGTTCTTAGACGTATTCCTCAAGGACTGATATAAAAAGGAGTTTCACTTCAGTTGATTTGCACGATTTCTTGCTTCCACTGGCGACATCCAGCCGGCAACTTGGTTTGTGAAGCAGCCCGGGGGGGGGCACTTCGCATGGAATGTACGACTCAACCATCGGCGACTCTATGTTGTAGAGCCGGGATATTTTGAGCGCATGAATGCCGGCTGGTCTGGTGAACGTAGAACGGCGGTCGTGTACTCTAGCAAGTCTGTGGTTCGCCAGCAACACGTGGTTTATGTGGTCCGGTAGTGCTAATATCTTTGCCACATATCTCACCAACGGTAGTTGACGTAGCATATCTAAGGACGTCATTCATGCTTCACAATATAAACTTTGTGCAGGGCTAGTGCTGAACGCCCCTGTAGCGTAGCGCACCCCTGCGTTGTGAACACTTACTTCCAAGCACGACCTCCTGGCTGAAAGGTACACCGCGCATCCGTAATCCATTTTGGATAACACCAGCGCGGCGTACAGGCGCAATAAAACTTCTCTATCTACTCCACAGTTCATATGGGAGATGCACTTGATTGCATTTAACGAGGATATGCACCTCGCAGCCAGGTCGTCCATATCTCCATTCCATGTTAATTTTCTGTCGACAGTTAGGTCCAGAAATTTTATTACGGGCCTATAGTGCCGCCGGACACCGTTCATGATTAACGTCGGAACCGGGTGCCTTCCCCGCTTTCGACAGAAGTGGACACAGGTCTTTTTTGTTGCCGAGAAGGAAAAACCTACGTTGTTAGAATTTTCTATCAACGTTTCTATAGTTCCTTGCACATTACGCTTTTTCAACATCGTTCTTGCTTCGGCCGAGTATAACAGCGTAAGATCTTCAACAATTAAGCACTTCATAACTGAAGTTTCTTTACCCTCAAAGGTCCCGTTGATAGCGATAGTAAAGAGCGTGCCGCACAACGGAAATCCCTGCAGTACTCCATTTTCCAGGTTTTATGGGGCCGACAGTGATTGTCCGATCCGAACACGGAAAGTCCTGTCTCTAAGAAAAATCTGTAGAGAAATTTGGCCAGGTTAACTCTGAACCGCCAATCATGTAGTTGTTGCATGATGTTAAATCTTCAAGTTTTGTCGAACGCTTTCTACAAATCGAAGAATACTGCAACCTTGTTTTTGCCTTTGATGAAACTGTTTTGAACCTTGTTTTCCAGATAAACCAGTTGATCAGTAGTAGAATGGTGTCTCCGTTACCGACACTGGTCTGGAGACAGAAGACCGTGTTTTTCCAGGCACCAGCTGAGCCGGCTGTTTACCATCCTCTCCAATAACTTTCCTAGACAGCATGTAAATGACACTGTGCGATAGTTTTCTGTTTTGAGTGGATCCTTTGCGGCCTTTAGAATCGGTATGACAATCGTCTCTTCCCATGGTTTTGGACAATATTGTTGTTGTTGTTTTCATTATTATTACTCACAGCACGCTGACAGAATTGCCTCCAAGGCTGGAAGGAATTTTCGTTTATTAAGTGGCTCGGAATTTCAGGGGTATTGTATCGTATGTCACATTTTGCAAATCGCTGGTAAGGAGTCACTTAGAATATGCTTCTGTTATCTGGAATAGGGACCGTGATTGCTCTAGAAAATCAATTGAGGGAGAGTTGAGCTAATTTCTTGTCTTGAATGATCAACAAATTTATATTAATGGATCATGAAGTGGAGATTCATGAAAGCTTTTCACTTACTCCACTGCTTACCAGAAACACTCACACTGACATATGACATACCCTTCTTCTGTAGTGTCCTTTACGAACTTGCGGATTACCCATGAGCAATAGTTTAAAAGTGCCTAGCTAAACAACAGGTGCAAAGCTTAGACTTATTTGTGGGCACCCAGATTCATTTAGTCCGATTGATAGTTGTGTTAACTTTATGTTGCAGCCTCGACTGCTTCATTGACACAAGGCAGTTTCGTTCTGTACTTAAAACTGAAATTCTCTAACTCGACTTACTTGACTTGCCGTAGTCATTTCGCGGAGTAGATTAATTATATAAATTTGACTTCATGCCCTAATTTTCTTGACACATGCTCTTCAATATTTGACTCTGTAACGCCTCAGAGATAATATTTCTAACATGTGAGACATACCAAGGTTCACGTTCAACCGTTTTATCAGACGTGTTCCCCTCTACCTGTACTTCTTCTGTCCGCCAGTTGGTGCATCGGTAGGCTGTAAGGTGAAATATAATCAGTTATTATTATTATCATTATTATTATTATTTTCGTCGCCCTCGTTGTTGTTGTTTGTTTGTTGTTACTGTTACGTTCCGCTGTCTGTATGGTCAGTGTCCATTTATTTTACCATGATCATTGCCAGAAGAAAGACAACTATCGAGGATGTGTGCAAATGCAACAGGGTCTTCTGCAGCATATTACCTCAATGTCAAAATAATGTCATATTGATACTAATTCAATATAATAAATCACAAATAAAGAAGTTCTACCAAGTTCCGAGCGTTCAGTGTTACAAACAAGTTTAACAGTATTCTGGTAAACAAGTTTGACTGTATAGGGGAATCGACAGTTTGGCTACAATTGTCTCGATAAAGACATTTGTTTTCTATTTTGTGGCAGCAGACCACGTTATTGTCACAGACACACATGGATTTAACTAGTATGACAATACCGGACTAGAAGAGTCGATGTACGATATATCGTAGGGTGTTACAAACAAGAGTTTTCCGCGTTCGGCTCAGCATAGGTTTTTCTTTTTTTTAGCACCGTAAGTTTTATACTTTTAACACCAAACGTTTCTCCGTTTTCACCCTTAATCAGTCTCAGCTTATGAGGCCTCGTCATAAAATGAGCGACGAAACTTTTGGTATTCATAAAAATAAAATCTATTATACCCCATAGCAGTGTTGTTCTTTAATAATGGAACCAAAGTTCATGAATTATCCATAAACACAAAGTTTATTGTGTGTTATGAATGTTGTCGTTTGATGTTATCTAAAGGAATAATTGTTTCTGAAGGAAAAAATTATATTTATAACGAAAAAATTTTACTTTATTATTTTATTAACATTTCTCTACAAATATAACAAAATTCTTTGACACAAGCTTTCATTGAATCATCAGTTTTAATTGTTTGTTGCACCAGTTTTTTCTTTTGTAATACATAACTTAAAATTAACACTAATATTTGAAGAATATTACTTATTTTAATATACAAAGGCTGTGTCTTGTCGGGCTCTATTTTTCATATGTTTTTTTTTTTAATTTATACTTACTTTTACATGTGGATAATGCCCCGAAACATGAACGTGATTGAATTATTTTATTTATTCTGTTTTCAAATGTCACACCTGGAAAACCTTTTAAATAGTTACTGGAATCAGAAGTAGAAATGATTAGGGAAAAAGGATGAAAGGGAGAAAATAAAGGAAATAATACGTGACACAGTAAGGATGCATAAATTATGTTTAAAAACGTGTGTGTGATTTATTTATTTAAGTAACAAGCTACATAATTACTTTCTTTTCATCTTGTTAAATATTAAACATACTCTAGTCACTTGTTGGTAGATTATCTATACTGTTCTGCAAGCAGTCAGCGTTTAACACAGTACTGAGAATGACTACCAGTACCAGCATCGAGAATATTAAATCACTATAATATAGTACATATTATGTACCTTAAATTGGAATATTAATTAAAAATAATTAAATTAATATTGCTATAAAATACGTTTGCTTTATTAAGTATAAAATTTATTTATAAATTGTTTATAAATTGATTTATTAATTATATATTAATTTATAAATATATACAAATTTAACGGGGATGTCACAAATACCCTTACGTAAAACACCAGGATTCTCAGCTTGAAAATATCTTCCCATGTACCAAACAAGGTAAAGTACATTGTTATTCTGAACTTGGAACAAAATATAATATTGCTGCGACGTCTACTGATCATCGTATGGTACACTGGAAAACAAAATACAAGATACCAATTAAGTCACTAATCACCAGCTTTAATTATCACAATTAAACAGTCTGTAATAAAAAAAATAGTCTCTTACAACAAATAAAAAAATATTGTTCACACGCAATAATGATGTTAATTAATAGAGTCTCGTATAATTATAAAACACATAACACTTCGCTACAATACTTCAAACCGCACTGGAATAAATAGCAACTCAAACTGACTGCTAAGCGCAGCTGTCGTTGTTTAAATAGATAACACAAGTGTTACAGAATAGTCCATAATACGCGTCAACAATAAAGGAAAACACTAGAGCGTAATTGATTGCGGCGTTGACACATTGCGTGCGGCCGGCGAAGTCTGGAACAGTCTAGCTAACGCATGTTGAGAGTCACGTACGCACACAACATTACAGCCGGATTCCACTGGAATAGCCGAGAAACACGTAGAACGTTCTGTAATGGCGTACAGTGTACAATATAATTGTTCGAATACGTGATAATAATAAACAAGTTTTTATGTACAAAAACAATTTATATAAAGCTGATAGAACATACAGTTGTGATTATGAATCAAGTCTATGTAGAAGAGTATATCGGAAGAGAAGAAACCCGCTAAGGAACCTATACAAAAAAGAAGCAGGATATGTACGAGGACAAAATTAATACTGTTCCATTAAAATGTTGAAAGCTAAAAGATTTGAGAAGGAAAAAATTATAATAAAATTCCTGAGTGTTTACGAGTGTATGCGTAATAACTCTGAGTAAATCTGAAATTTCCAAACACGAAGAAAACTTGAATTTGGCCTATTATATAACATTTCAATAATAATAAATGATAGTATAAGCTCCAGTTCAAAGATAGCGCCTGAAGTTTTAATTTATCCCTCTGTGAAAGTGTGAGTATCTCTGTACCCCTTCTTCATCAGCGTCTATCCGTTTGTCCCTGTAAGCGCGCTGCTGTGTGTTTGTGTGTCTTTATGAACTAGTAGAGAGATATGGATTACAAATGGAGGGAAGACATACACTCAATGATACTTTATGTGATGGACACTTAAATAATACCAAGTGTGTTCCCTTTTTAGTATGTGGTATTTTTCAAGTACAGAGACGATACCTGTAATATTATACGAGAATACTCGTATTATATATAATATATACCTATAATAATAGGCCTACCTATAATTTCATCATAGGAAATGTTATCAAATTAATTTACATAATTTTAGCAAATTAAGTTATTAGATAAGTAGATTCATTACTGATTCATATTTAAAACAGAAAATGTGTAGCAGTATCTCGATTTAACAGACCTTTCTTTAACGAACGGGTGAAGAAATCGATTCACCAAGTCAGCTTTCTACTCTGTTACGATCGCTACTGCAAACAACAGTCAACATTAGAGACAGGAAATCACACCAGAGACCTTTGTTTAATCACCTTAAGATAACTCATGCTCTTAATTTAACAGTTGTTCGCAAAAATAATAATCGAATATTATGTAATCGCACAGATTTCGCCGCACTGTACACACGAATCCGTTGCGAGTACAACTGAACTACCTACGGACGCTTTACTTAACCCTATGCTAGATACTAACCCAATAAAGATTTACAGTTCGTTTGCCTTCCAGATGTTTTCTATTAGTTCTGTCCATTTCTCAAAAATAACACGTCTAGCCTTTTCCGGACGAGCGTGGAATTACCGTTTGATATTTGTAGTCCAATTTGTAACAGGTATTTGACAATTCCCTCAGGCGCATCACAGAAAGCCAAGAAAAGTATTGTACATTTTGCGGTTTCGTTCTTCCTGTGATATTTTGTTACTCCTATTTTGCTATCTGCTTTGCCGTGACAGTACAATAATGTTTCTACATCAATCTGCATAGATTTAAGTCTTCTTCTTCTTCTTCTTCTTCTTCTTCTTCTTCTTCTTCTTCTTCTTCTTCTTCTTCTTCTTCTTCTTCTTCTTCTTCTTCTTACATTGACTTTCTTTCTGCTACCGGGCATCTCTTCCTAACTTTCATCCTTTTCAATCATCCCCTCTTTCTACAGCTACCAAATTTCCAGACTTTCTACCCAACACTTTCTATTCACCGTCCAAAATAGTCTTGACTCATTCTTTCCAAGCGTTCTAACGAACAGATTCATTTAGATTTTATAATTTTTATTATATCCTCTCAGGGCAGACACTATATTATTATATCACTTCAGAAGACAGTGATGGATTTGTGAGTAACGGTATTACACACAAACAAAGTATACAGGGACTCTTCGAGATCCCTGAGTACGGTACGTTTTAGTGGAAACAATTATGTAAATATCTCAAGTAGAGATATTGTTAATTTCTTACCACATAAATATCAGGTAATCTGGCCAGCAATTATGGTTCTGATGTTTGTATTTAAGACCAGGCTGATATTGACACCTCAATTAGTTCCGATAATTCTGACAATGAAACAGTTCATGATTCTATAAGTGAGCGTATAAACAGGGAACATTTATAAGAGAGCTGCTATGCTTTCCTCTCAGTCTACCTCCTTTTCTGTATGATAAGGCTTTCAATAAAATATGTAGTTGTTTTCTTGAAGCGTATATGGTTTTATTGTAGACGGTGATATAATTGATTACCTCATGCATGAAGCAAATCGTTACGCAAACCAAGAGGGTAGCGGTTACTATTAGTAATAATACAAAATAATAGCGGACTCATTAAATAATAATAATAATAATAGATACCATTAGTAGCAGATCTAAACTTAAAGAGTGGAAATGAAACTTTGTTGAAATTGTAATATGGATTGGTTTTTAAAACTGCTGAAATTAGCCTGTTACTGGAGCTCAAGCCTTTGTATTCAAAGTGACGCTATGTCGCGAAATAGGTTTGAAATGTCGTCGAGGATGTTTCTTGTTGCAACTAATGAAACGGAATGTCAAGGAGGCCGACTTTACACAGCGCAATCTTTTACTCACCGTATATTACCCAAATATGAAAATGGTGTTAATCCTCGAGAAGACGCGTGTAGATGAGACAATAATACCGTGAAGATGGTGATTAAAGTTTCGTTAGCGTGTGCCAAACAAACGCCATTGCTGTGGTGTAAAGGTTTTTAAACTTTGCTTTACTAAGGGATATACATGGAACACAGAAGTGCTTGCTGGAAAAGAGGGCAACAACTGGTTTGAATCTCCCACAAATGTAGTCAAGCAGCTTTTATATCTCCTGTTATATGCAGGACGCAAATTATACTGCAACAATTAGTACACCAGAGTTTCTCTGGTGACGCTGCTAGTGATGTCGTCGACTCATCTTGTGGGGGCACTAAGGATCAATCGCAAGTATAATCCAAAGTATATAGTTTAAACTAATCTAAAAAGAGGGCAAACAATTTCAGCTCAAGAACACGAAAATAGATGTTGTTACGATAGACGATAGATGTTGATGATAGCTCCAAAAGCACAAAGACGAGCCAGTCGCTGTCACCAAGAGAGGGAATGAAGTCTTAAAGCAAAAGTTGTTCTAGACCATAATAAAGCACTAATTGATTTTTCCGACCAAATAAACTCATACTCAGCTACCTTAAACTCACAAGCAAATGGTACAGAAAATTTATTTTTGAATTATTGTTATGTACTTGTGTTGAGAACGCTTTGGTTACAGCATTGTGAAGTCTTATATAATACAGCTAACAAAAGTACAAAACCTGCAATGAAGATTGTCAAATTTCGGGAACTGGTGACATTTAAGTTACTACAAGAATGAACCCTGATTCACCTGCTGCCATTCAGTTGTCAAACAATGAGCATCGGATTGTGTGATTTGAGGGGTCCGTGTAAACAGCACGCAGGAGATATAGAGGTATTTACATATGTAAATATATTTCAATAAACACATTAACCGACTTCAAAAAAAAGGAGGTTCTTAATTCGACGGGTATGTGAGGATGTATATATGATTGTCCAACGATTTCTCGAAAACTACAGTACGGATTTTGATGAAAATTGTTTTATTTTAACTTGGGTCACAGAACAAGAATTTTTCAAACTGGTTAATTGGTTATTGGTTATTGGTAAATTTTATTAATAATGAACCAGTTTAAAAGGGGAGGTTCACTATGTGACGTGTGTGTGCGTAACGATTTCTCTAAAACTGAGCTTTCTTTTTTTTAGAGATTCTAAAAATAGTATTCAAACTATAATATTCAATCGACTTCATTTTTTATTATATTTATTATTAATAAATAATATATCATTAATCTTAGTACATTCCACTTTAAGATAGTTTAAATGAATGGAGTTTAAATTATGTGAACAATATCTGTGATAATATATTCTGATGGAAATGCAGTGTGAACACCCTTATACAGTGGATTATTCTCAAGCAACCAATCCAATGCAGCTCGAAGCTTAGTCACGTCTGTTTGGAAGTGTCGTTGTTTGCAAAAATATTTTCTAGATTTTCAGTAACAATGATTATATTACTTTAGTTCAAAGGAAGAAACTAAGAGTACGCAATAATTAGTTCGGCTTGGCACCGACTTCGAAAAGTGTCATAAGTAGTTTTGTAAATTTATTTATTTATAATAGTTTATTAAGTAAGTTACGTGATTTGTATCAAAATCTAATTTATGTATTATTCTCTGTATACTGATAATTTACAAGGCCCCGAATGAAAAAGTTTCATTAAATATATTATTGGAATAAATGTTTTATATACAAAACACAATCATTATTTGTAACTGCACATCGGGTAATGTGCAAAAGACTTCGCAATTCGCGAAGACGAGCAAATTAAGTGTGACAAGAATCGTGGGTTAGAAGTGACGCTCTCGACAATCCCAGACATGCAGAATATTGTCGAGACATGATTTTGGCGCCCTGGGTATAAATACAGGAGACGCGCTAACATCACCCTCTTCCTAAATCAACCATCGTAGCGGCCGGAGGCTCTTATTGACGAGTAATCTTTTCTTGATCTACTACTATGGCAGCCAGAGACTCTGCCTAGAGACAACAACAGTTACATCTCAAACACAGCAGCAGTCAGGAACTTCACGACTACTCATCAGTTCGTGTGAACACTTGCAACCTGAGGCCATGACGGGAGACGTACAACCAGTAATCCAGAGTACGAGAATCCGACGGGCGAAGGACCAGGACTCCAGTAAACCAGGACGACAAAGGAGCATCCAGTATCAAGGACCGAAGAGAACACGCTGCCGATGTACCGCAACAATAAGATGACAAACAACCATGCACTTGAAAACCGAGACTTAATAAAAAGACAATAATTAACAAAGGAAAAAGAGATAATTCAATTCAAATATGAATTAATAAATTGTATAACTGTAAATATTTGTTTGTATAATAATTAACGTAATATTTAAAGAATGTTAAACGATAATTTTGTATCTGTAACGTAGAAGATATAATTTGAAATCTATAATTTTTGGTATTTAAATTGATAAAGTCATTAGAGAATTTTATTAGAAAGCAATTCATATGCAGTAATTTAAAAGGAGATTAGATGATTAGCAGATTAGATAATCTAATCAGTATAATATAAATGAGCTAGCTGAGAGCAATATAAAAATTATAACGATATATTAGAATATAATGTTGTATAACATGTCTATGTGTAATATAAGAGTATTAATTATGTGTAATAATTATACGTGCAAATAATAATGATTTTGATTCATAACACAAATCAGAAATTGTAGTAATAAATATTGAAATGATTTTTAACCAGATTACATACTATTATTATTATTACGATTACACCTATCATCATATCAACACACGAATTTAATGTGTTGTAATGTTATGTAAAGATTTGTAGCACATTAAACTCGTTAAAAGTGTTGTAAATGGCTTCCAAAAACGTTGGGCTAACACATTAAAATCGTTAGTGTTGTAAATGGCGCCCAAGAACGTGTGGCCCGATCATGGTATTTAACGATTTTAAAAGATTTTAAAGTTAAATATATGCTCTAAAAAAATGTTTTTAAATGCAAAAATATATTGTATGTAATAACTAATATTATATGAAATATTATTTGAATGATATTTCAAATTGTTGTGTAGTATAATAACACAACTGGCGCTCAACAGGTAAATTGTAAATGAAGTGTAATCATAAAGATAATATAATAATAATAGTAATAATAATAATTAAAATAATAAATAAAAATATAGTATAACCGGGATCAACAATAATAATTATTTTAAAATATAAATAAATAAAAAATAATTCAACATGGCAGAATCAAAAGGTTTTGATATGGAGGCGCTTCAAGCTATGATGCAAGCCATGTTTGACAAATTAGGTGTTTGATAATCAAGCAGAAAAATTTAAAGAAGAATTAAAAGAAGAGAATTTAAAATTGAAAGAAGAATTAAAACAAGAGAATATCAAACAAACAGAAAGTTTAAATGATAAAACTAAGTGAATTAAAACATGAGTTAAAACAAGATAATGTAAAAATTACAGAAAATTTAAATGAAATAAGACAAGAATTAAAACAAGAGATCTTAGATAGTACTATGCAGTTAGCAGATAAAATTATCGACACGAATACGCGCATAGATGGATTAGAAAATAAAGTTAAGAAAGTCCTGTCTGAACAGTATATTAAGTTAGAAAATAAGCATAAAGTGTTACGTATAGAATGGAAAAAAGAATAACGGGACATTCATAAACAAATAAATGACGGGGTAAATGAGCAAATGAGTATGATAAAGCATGAACAGGGCAATAAAATACAAGATGTTCATGATCTGCTTCAAGTGACCACTAGTAAAACAAATGAAATAGAATCACCCACAGTTGTAATAGTGAACAAGATAGAAGAAACTTCCAAGACTGCGAAAGATTGTTCTGGAGAGGTGTCCAATATGAAGGATCACGTGAAGAATGAAATGAATCAACTTCGTGAGGAATTACGTAGAAGTCCAGCACCGATGGTGATCTATCCAGCACCAGTAGAAGATAGAACTAAAATAACTTTTGCAGGAAATAAATGGGAAAACATTATGGAGTTTTTGTCCAACTGCGAGAAGGAAATGGAAAAGATTGGTAGTACCATTGACGATAACGAAAAAATAAATTTTGTTACTCGACATTTTAAAGATTCAGCAGCACAATGGTATACTATAATACGTGATAATGTCACAAATTATCAACAATTCCGAGACTCGTTTGAAAATAGATATTGGAATATCCATACACAACGTCAAATACGTGATCAACTAGAATATGGTAGATATAATATTCACGGGCGTCAGAGTATGGAACAATATACAATAGCACAAATTAAATGAATGAAATATCTTAAACCTAAGTTTTCGGAATACGAGATAATATCTAAACTGTCTTACCATTTTCAGAAAAATATCCAACTTACTGTGTCCCCGCAAGGTATTAAAACAATTGAAGAATTTTTAATACTTGTACAATCTGAGAACATCACTCGCGGAGAAAACACACAACACAATTATTAACTACAGAGTAATTATAACCGTAATTACAGCCGTGATGATTATAAACCAACAACATCACACACAGTAAATAGATCACCAATACAGCACATGGTAAATAAATCAGCTGTAAACAACGCGCGCCAGCCAACGATACAACGAGCGGAATACAGTAGACCCGAGGAGGAACGCCTTGAGCAGCAGAACAATAGAGGTGACAAGGGGGGTTACATTTGGCCCAATTCAAAGAAACGATTTCCGAAGCTGTATGAAAGAGGGGTTAACGCGGTGAAAATGCACAATACATCAAAGAAGGAACGCACAGAGGAAACGGCCATCGCACCATCCACGTCAAAACAATTACTTAGGAAACGCAAAAGTCAGTATACAATAAGCAACATATATCCGGTTGACATACGCGATAAATTGCTTAGTACAGACCAGGATATAAGCCAAGCGGAGCACGCTCACACAAAGTGCCCCATTGTGAATGTTTATATTAACCATTGTCTAATTAAAATGTTAGTGGACACCGGTAGTCAGCTGTCAGTTCTAAATGCTACTTGGGTTCAACTAAACAAAAATTATTTTAAAAATACAGCGATATTACCTGTAAATAATATGAACATTACAACCGCTACTAATAAGCGAGAAAAGGTAAAGACACAAGCATACGTATGTAACCATGACATGAAAAATTAGCAATAGAATGTCCCATGATTATTATGAATAAGTTGATATATGATGGTATTATAGGAATTGATTTATTGAATGTGCTAGATGCTAAGATTGATATCAGTAATAATAAGATAACGTGTAATTATAAGGGTGTTCAACATATCATAAATATGAATGAAGGAGAGAGACAGTATAAGGTAAGTTAGACACCTATTGTATTAACTTAACGGAAGGTTCAATATGTACCAACTCGATGTACAAGTCAGACAACCGACAAGATTTCTAGACAGGAAGAGAAGCGGCTTCAAGAGGTAATAAATGAATATGAAAATGTATTCAGTGAAACACCGACGCAGACGACAGTCTACAAACATACTATAACTGTAACAGACCCAACAAAATTCGTCAGGAGGACATATCCGATTCCAATGCGCTACGAGGAAGAAGTAGAAACGGAAATACGTCGCATGCTGGATAATAACGTGCAACTCTCATTTAATGTGCCCCTAGTTGTGGGTGTCATACTTTAAACTCTTATTGGTAGTTGTGAAATTAATAGTATGAAACTCATGTATCAATTGTTTACTCTAAAGTGATGAATACTAATTCTTTAATTTATTTGTTGGTGTTCATGAAAACTGATTCAAGTACTAGTGTTGTATAATCCATAAGATTAATCTTTAATAAATGAAAACAGGACACAGTTATCAGTCTAACCAACACATTTATTACATTTATATTAACTGTCATTAATATCAGTTCTCTATGCCTTTTAACATATCATTATCATTAATTATTTTAAACATGATTTCTACCAATAGACAATTTATATGCTAAGATTTCTATATCTCAGGGTTCATTTGATTTTGTATCTAAGCATGAATAACACTTATATCTAGTTACTTATCATATTACAAAATATATATTTATTCCAAATAGATTCATTTTAAGATATGAATAAATATTCTTAATTGAATTGATATATTTATTTTAAAATGTGTGTAGTTCGTTTTTATATTCTAATCATATGACTTTAAGTTTTAATGTGTAATTCATACGTAAGTTCTTTTAGAAGGACAGACAGGTGTATTGTAAAATAGTAATTAGTACATAAAAGTTTTATTGTTGGTACGACTATTCCTGTCTATGGCGTGCTGATGTACTGTAGTTCCATCTCCGGCTCCTTAGGTCCGCTGAGTAGATGTAGATTTTCTCCCAGCTTCTTCGCTTACAGTATCACTTGGATGAATAATAGTGTGGTTCGCTCTCGTAGTGATTGATTGATTAACACTTTTAATCACTTCACCTTAACTAGGTATATCCGGCTTCTTCCGATATTTACATTAGTATAAGTACTGTTCATTAGTTTACAACGGTTACTCTCGTTACATAAGTTCACAGTTCGCAAACGACTTATTCCGTTTCAATAGTTTATATCGTTAGCAGCATATGGTAAGATCCGATTTTTTTGTTTTTACGAGTTATAAACTAATAAAAACTCTAGTTCTCACTGTTTCTACATTTAACTGCGTTACACATATTGTTCGTTCATTTTCACTCTACGAAAATTTAGAATAGATTTCTAAATTTTCACAAACTATTTACTTATGTTGACTTTACGGAAATTTTAAGTAAACTCTCTGAACTTTCATCGCAGACTCCACGGAAACTTTACAACAGACTCCACGAAAATTTACCACAGACTCTTTCCGATTTTAAGTAGAGACCACTAGATTTTTAAGTAAAGATTTTTCGGTCGCGCCTCAGCTCATTGTATGTATTCAATACACATAATTCCCCACTAGCTTCCTACATTTCACTTTGCTCCGTTTTAATTGCTCCTTCTTTCTTTTCTTATAGGAAAATTCACTCCTGGAAACCCGCCTACCTTTAAAGCTGTTTTCTGATAGGTCATCTCCGTTCTCTCTTTATTTCTCACTCTTGGTTCAACCACCTCTGCTACGGTATGTCCGATTTCAGACTCGTAAATCTTCCTGGCGTTCTAATATGCCATTTAGACAGAACAACCCCTTAATGTCTTCTAACGTCCAGCTGCCCTGTTAATTAGTTCACTCACCTCTGCTGTAGCTTTCTCGGTATTGAAATCGTAACTTCTCTCTGGCGTTTTTCTATACCCTTTAGCCAGCACAAACCCATAGTTTCTCCAAGCGTCCAGCTGCTCTGTTGATTAGTGCAATCACCTCTGTGTTGGTTTTTGGTATTTCATAATTGTACTTCTCTCTGGTGTTTTTCTACGCCTTTCAGCCAGAACAAACCCTTAGTTTCTCTAAGCTTCCAGCTGCCCTGTTAATTAGTTCAATCACCTCTGTTGTATCCTTCACGGTATATCCCATTCATACTTATTTCTGGCGTTTTTCTATGCCTTTCAGCCAGAACAATCCCTTAATTTCTCTTAGCGTCCAGCTGCACTGTTAGATTTATGATACGTCCATACACATGCACGTCGACGTTGAAGAATTTTTACACTCTTTTGTACTAACTTCCTCTCCTAGTTTCTCTCTAAACATCAAATCAATGTATGGCGCGGACACATGGTTTCCTTTTTTTTTTAGCGTTATAAACGTAATAGAACGGTCCAACAGCAACTTCTTAAATCCTCTAGTTATAGTAAAGAAGAAACGCGGGGATATTCGTCTATGCCTGGACATGCGGGAGCTGAACAATATTATAATGAAGGAGTATGACTGCGCGCCTAATCCGGACGAGCTGTTTACAAAATGTGAAGGAGCACGCTACTTGATGAAACTCGATCTACGTTCATGTTTTTGGCAGATCCCAATCCGAGAAGAGGATAGACAATTTACTGCATTCCTGTATAAGAACAAGTCTTACCAACATAAAGTAGTACCGTTCGGATTAAGCACGAGTTTGGCAGCTATAGTGAAATGTTTGGAAAGAACATTAAGACCAGAAGTAGAAACTTATACGATGATCTTTGTAGATGATATTTTAGTAGTATCTAAGACATTTTATGAACACATACGAAATCTACGCACAATATTTCATAAGTTTAGGCAAGCAAACATGTCTCTTAACCTAGACAAATGTGAATTCATAAAAACTTCCATTCAATTCCTAGGACACATCATTTCATCCTCAGGTATACAACTAGATCCTACCTAGATAACCAGTATAACCAATTTCCCTATACCCAGAAATCTTAAAGGTTTGCGTGCATTTTTGGGGTTAACGGGATATTACAGGAGGTTTACACCATTGTATGCTGAGAGGACTCAACCTTGGTTAGACTTAACAAAGAAAGGACGAAAATGGAAGTGGGAGAAAAAGCATCATGAAGCCTTCGACCAAGTAAAGACGTTATTCGTAGAGAACATCATGCTACATCATCCTCAAGAGAAGGAAAATTTGTGATTTATTCTGATACTAGTGATTACGCCGTGGGAAGTGTACTGTACCAAAAGGACTCCGAAGGAAAACGGGTCATCGCCTACGCGAGCAGAGTTTTTAAAGGAGCAGAGCGGCACTACTCAACATCAGACAAGGAAATACTTGCAATTGTCTACCCTCTTAATCAGTTCCGATATTATATTTATGGTACTCATTTTGAAATACATACGGACCATCAAGCATTGTCATTTCTACTTAAATGTAAAGTCACCAACTCTCGTTTACATAATGGCTAAAAGTGTATTTTAGCCATTGGGGAGTACTCATTCACCATCAAGTACTGCAAGGGGAGAGATAATAGCGTTGCAGATATTTTAAGTCGTTATGTTTCAGAAGAATGTGAGAATGTGAAGAGATATACGATAAAGAAGATAATGAAATACGTCTATTACCTATTCAATTTGAAGCTAGCAACGAAGTAAGAAGAATGCTACAAACTTTAGCAGCAGAAAAGAATGAAGATATTACCGGTACCTTAAGAAATCTAAAATACAATCTCACCTACCAGCTCAATATAAGATACATAACAACATTCTTTTCAAGTTAATAAGACATGATTGGAAAGTTGTATTGACAAACGAGATGTTATTTAAATTGATAACACCCACTCATGAGAGCTTAGCTCGTGCATCGGCATGAAAATGTTATTTATCCCTTAGAGAAGCTTTTACTATCAACAACATGTGGACAAAAATTAAAAATGAATTGAAGAAAAGTTATGATTGCCAGACTGCTCTGCTAAGCAACCTAATCTTCACACATATGTCGAAATGCAAAGTATACAGAAGGAAGCGAAAGGGGAGTTAATTGCAGTAGACTTCTTAGGACCTTTACCACGATCAAGTCGGGGGGTTAAACACATACTAATCTGTATAGACGTGTTTTCTAAGGCAATTCATCTGTATCCAATTATGCGAACCACAACGAAAACTGTCCTAAAAATTCTGTTACAAAAGTATATTCCAATACATGGTAAGATGAAGAGGATTCTTATTGATCAAGGAGTGCAATTTCAAAGTGAGGTATGGAGTAGAATATTAAGAGAAAATGGAATACAACCCATACTCACATCCATCAGACATCCAGAGGGAAATTTAGCCAGGAGAGTGAACAAAGATTTGGGTAAGTACCTACGAATCTACTGCCATAACCAACATAATAAATGGGCAGAGTATTCACCATTCTTTGAGAAAGCTATTAATGAAAATTACAGCGAAGCTACGAGCTACACACCAATAGAGATTGAACAAGATTGTCAACCCAACAGGTTTTGGTAAAGGTATGTTCAAAAACCTGCTAATCAGAACTTACCAATACCATTAAGCATTAAGATTGCACATGCAAAACAAATAATAATGGAAATAGGTAATAAGAGAATAGAACGATTCCACAGAACTCACAAGTTGTAGAAGTTTAATGTTGGAGAGAAGATATTATTAAAGACCAATCCAGTGGGAAAGCGTATTGATAATACTGCGAAAAAATTCTTCCGATTATACGATGGACCTTACACTTTGCAAAGACAAATTGGCAAACAGACTGTCATTGTGTATGATAACATAAAACTGAAAGAAGTGGGCAAATATCACGCCAGCTCTTTAAGAAAATTCTATGAATAAATAACCAGGTCACTGTGACAAAGTTAAAGCGGAATGTATATTAAAGCGATACTACGAACGCAACAACTCAACATGCATTGGGAGGGGGATAATTGTTCAGCCCGCCACGCTTAAGGGTAAATTGAATAATTTATTCATCATTATTATTTGAGCATAATGTAAATAAATGTGTTTTATAAAAAAATAATGTAATATACTATTTGTCTATGCAAAAGTACAAATGTATACGTTACTGTGCATTGCACGAAGTAATTAAAAGAATTAATTAGAATAAATAAATAATTCATTTTGTTAATAATAATAGTTCAGCTTGCAATTTTAACGACCAAACGTGCAGGTTGGACAGGTGAAACACGCCAGCTGCTCTGTCTCTGTGTACAAACGTATGTTACGTGTGTGTGTGTGTGTGTGTGTGTGTGTGTGTGTGTGTGTGTGTGTGTGCGACCTGTCCATTCCTGAAAAGCGTCAACCTTTAAGGAACGCTATCAATAATTTGCATTTATGTAATTTGTAATACTTGTGTGCATAATAGCACAAAACCAAATACACCAAATTGTGTATAAAAATAAGACGAATATGTGGATAAAAAATAGTGTAAAACGGATGAAAAGTGTAATTATAGGAGATTAAAAATAAATAGTACTTATGTTAATTAAGATAAAGAAAAACGGTTTGGGCATGATGAACACATATAAATTACCGACAGAATAAATATCGGGTACTGTGCAAAAGACTTCGCAATTCGCGAAGACGAGCAAATTAAGTGTGACAAGAATCGTGGGTTATAAGTAACGCTCTCGACAATCCCAGACATGCAGAATATTGTCGAAACATGATTTTGGCGCCCTGGGTATAAATACAGGAGACGCGCTATCATCACTCTCTTCCTAAATCAACCATCGTAGCGGCCGGAGGCTCTGCTTGACGAGTACAACTCTTTTCTTGATCTAATACTATGGCAGCCAGAGACTCTGCCTAGAGACAACAACAGTTACATCTCAAACACAGCAGCAGTCAGGAACTTCACGACTACTCATCAGTTCGTGTAAGCACTTGCAACCTGAGGCCATGACGGGAGACGAGGGAGCAGCCAAGTATAAGCAGTAATCCAGAGTACGAGAATCCGACGGACGAAGGACCAGGATTCCAGTAATCCAGGACGACAAAGGAGCATCCAGTATCAAGGACCGAAGAGGACACGCTGCCGATGTACCGCAACAATAAGTTGACAAACAACCATGCACTTGAAAACCGAAACTTAATCAAAAGACAATAATTAACAAAGGAAAAAGAGACAATTCAATTCAAATATGAGTTAATAAATTGTATAACTGTAAATATTTGTTTTTATAATAATTAACGTAATATTTAAAGAATGTTTAACGATAATTTTTTATCTGTAACGTAGAAGATATAATTTGAAATCTATAATTTTTGGTATTTAAATTGATAAAGTCATTAGAGAATTTTATTAGAAAGCAATGCATATGCAGTAATTTAAAAGGAGATTATATGATTAGCAGATTAGATAATCTAATCAGTATAATACAAATGAGCTAGCCGAGAGCAATATAAAAATTACAACGATGTATTAGAATATAATGTTGTATAACATGTCTATGTGTAATATAAGAGTATTAATTATGTGTAATAATTAGACTTGCAAATAATAATGATTTTGATTCATAACATAAATCAGAAATTGTAGTAATATATATTCAAATGATTTTTAACCAGATTACATACTGTTATTATTATTACGATTACACCTATCATCATATCAACACACGAATTTAATGTGTTGTAATGTTATGTAAAGATTTGTCGCACATTAAACTCGTTAAAAGTGTTGTAAATGGCTTCCAAAAACGTGGGGCTAACACATTAAAATCGTTAATGTTGTAATACACTACACTACACTATCAGTTATATCGTACGTAAGCATTTATTTAAACAATCACCCAAAATAAGTGCTTATAATCTACTACCCAATCTGCAAACATCAGTACGTACCATCTGTACGTAGTTCCGTATTATGAGGCTAGTAGTCACGTAAAGTACACTACACTACACTATCAATTATATCGTACGTAAGCATCTATTTAAACAATCACCCAAAATAAGTGCTTATAATCTACTACCCAATCTGCAAACATCAGTACCGCCTGTACGTAATTCCGTATTATGAGGCTAGTAGTCACGTATAATACACTACACTACCCTATCAGTTACACGGTACGTAAGCATTTGTTTAAACAACCACGCAGAATAAGTGCTTATAAACAACAGTTTTCACACCACGTGGATTATGTAGTAAAATTTTTGTTTTTTGGAATAGCGACTGGATGCGCAGAACGTACATAAGCTTTCTATCCGCGTGGGAATTCTCTTTTGCGGCTGGATGCATAGCGTTTTTGCATAATTAGTAAATATTATGGAATCTTTAAAGTTGTTTATATACTGTATTTTAGAAAATTTTAATAGTTCAACTGTAGTTATTTAATTTTTCAAACAGAAAATGTAACATAATTAACATTCATAGAAAGAGTAAATCAATGGGTGTTAAATAAAATTTTGAAAGCGGTGATTCGAATGCAGTTGTATAATTCGAATGTTTCCGTAACAGAGGCACGATGAAAACAATCAGCACTGGAAACATAATCAGAAAATAATGCTGTCACTCAAAGGAACTAAATTGTTTTGTTCTTACATTTTGTATTTCTGCAAACAAGTTGTACAACATAAACAAGGTAATCCTGCTGCGCGATGAGGAAATATTTTTAGACGCGACAGACAAACGACCCTTTTGCTGCTGTAAAAACTGACAGGTTCATTTAAAAGTCAATTAAACTCATACATGAACAGATCGTGTGTTTATTTTCAGTTTGTTTACAGATGAAGTGAAGAAGAGGAATCCTGTACTTCGTACGACAAACGAGGACAAAAGCAGTCATGTGCATACAGTTATTTAGTCTGAATCAGAATACGGTACAGTCTGCTTAAGCAAACGGTACAGACTTGTATAACGTATAACAATCGTATTCAGTACACGGAGTATGGTTCAACGTACAAAAACTACATAACTGAGTTCGTATTTATAAGTGATATTGCAAGCATCTATTAGGTAATATTTTTAAAAATTTGAAATTTTATTTTAATTAGCAAATTATATTTAATGAATGTGCAAATCAACCACTTTCTGAATCCAAATGCGTGATTTGGCGATCGAGCGTTGATTAAGCGCCCTTGAAAACAAACCCAAACAAAACAAGATGAGAGAAAACTTTGTCAACATGAAACCAACTTTTAAATAATGGACACTTATTTTTATTCACGCTTTGTATATTTTCTGTTTTCGTATTTAAAACAGGACCAGACTCGACAGGATTTATCGCATTAACAAGTAGATGAAAAACCCTTGGTGTAAAGAATGTTTGAAAATTTCATCTTTAAGAATTGTTAAGATAATGTTTTATATCACAATAAATGATTGCAAACCAATTTGTTTTAAATCATTTCAATCTGCATCTGTTTAATACTTTACGATTAACAGTTGGGCCAAAGTTCAAAGTACACTCGCAACAAGAAATTGCATGGAAAGGAAAAATGGTACATTTACGATGTGAAGCTGAAGGAGACCTGCCACTGGAGATTACGTGGACCACTAAAGGTCACCCAGTAGATCTTAGTTATCTCAGGTATGTCTGTTGATAAAATCTATCTGTTCATTTAACTTGCTACAGCAAAAGATAACATATAACTTACAAAATAGTGTAGCAGAAGCATCGTCGTTTTTATGTTCTTAAAGTGTAAATAAACTTTGTATTCCGGTCTTCAAGCACCTGGAATACTTTAAGAAGGTGGATCGAGAACAGAGCTTAGAATACAAGGAAGTTGAAATTTTTATTAAATTGATGTTTTAATATTCATAGTCGGCGTGAAATATTTTGTAAAAATAAACAAAATTTCTATATTTATATTATCATTAAATATAGTAACCTCAAAATGTATTTAACTATCGGTTTATGTTTCTGTTTTTAAACCTCACTAAACCTAACGTATTTCGTGAAGTGCAACAATATTAGGCTACATATGGTATTGTAGTAAAAATAAGACTCCAGTATAGTTTCGTCTGTAGTAATCGACACATAGCCTATTAGCAGATACGTTGCTACAAAGCTCTACTTATATTCGTAGAACTTTATGTATGTTTAAAACCTCATACACACACACACACACATACACGCGCGGAGGTTAATACATAAGATAGGCCTATACAGTTTTGCTGTATGTGCGTTCATCTGTTTTTGCGCTTGTGTGTGTGTGTGTGTGTGTGTGTGTGTGTGTGTGTGTGTGTGTGTGTGTGTGTGTGTGTGTGTGTGTGTGTGTGTGTGTGTGTGTGTGTGTGTGTGTGTGTGTGTGTGTGTGTGTGTGTGTGTGTGTGTGTGTGTGTGTGTGTGTGTGTGTGTGTGTGTGTGTGTGTGTGTGTGTGTGTGTGTGTGTGTGTGTGTGTGTGTGTGTGTGTGTGTGTGTGTGTGTGTGTGTGTGTGTGTGTGTGTGTGTGTGTGTGTGTGTGTGTGTGTGTGTGTGTGTGTGTGTGTGTGTGTGTGTGTGTGTGTGTGTGTGTGTGTGTGTGTCTTGTTTACGTTTACATTATTTATGATTTATTCCTGATTTGCCAATTACTTAATTATTAGTGATGCCTATTATCTAAGCAAAGAAATAAAATCTAATTTAAAATTACCGGAATAAGCTGTAAAAATTATGATTCAAGATGTTGTTCATACCGTGACAGACAATCTTAAATACACTTAATGTAAATGCATATAAATACATGAACACAAATCGGCAATGAAATGTCATTATTACATAAAATAATTTTAAAATGTTCTTATAATCAGCTGTATAGTATAGTAACTAAGAACTTATACAGAACAAAACAATAATTATTCAGTTAATAAATAATATTTATCGGTGATATTTCGCGGTAATACTGAATTATTGCCAGATATATAACATGTCAAATGAAACATCCATGGTAAGAGATTTTGCAATTTTGCATATTTTGCACTTGTTCTAGTATGTCAGAAACAAAAAAAAAACAGTTTAGTTATAAATGTCAAATTATAATTATAAATATAAATTTTAATGAAAGAACAAAAACTTTGCGGACGATTTCAACAATTTTTTTTTCAATTTATGGATAGTAGTTTATAGATTAAGTTTCAGTTTTAAATTAAAATCAGTGCATTTTTATTAACTAATCTGTATTTTCCATAATAATAACGTGAATAGTAATAAATTATTTTTATTATTATTATTATTATACATTTTAAAATCCCTTTGTAAAAAATAATAACAATAAAACTAATAATTACTGTGTGATTATTATATAATTATAATAATAATTATATTATTATTACTATTATTACTAATATTTCTTTTTTTCTTTTTTTTTTACTTCTTCAGTTGATGTTTAATTTTATCTTTTCAAGGATTTAAAGTGATGTTATTCCCGATACAGCAATTAGTTTAATATCTCCTGTTATAAGATGTAATTTCTGGTTAAAATATTAACAATCACGGAACGAAATCCCTCTGATGAGTGCACGCAAGTATATGTTTGTGATGTTTGTGTGTGAGTGAGTAAAACTATACAGTGCATGAGATACGTTTTTTAAACACACGTAATTCTCTGAACGCAGATTTCTCACAAAGTTATTAAAAAAATGATGTTTCCAATGCCACATTGCTGTCTCAATATGTCGAAGAAATTTAATGTTGTGCAACAATTTCTTGTCTTTATTTAGATATTCAGTAAAAAATTCACAGCTGGAAAACGGAGTCATCTCGGAGCTAACGATCGACCAAGTGTCCGCCCGGGATCGTGGCGTCTACCTGTGTATCGCTAAAAATGCTTATGGTCAAGAAACAGCATCGGTAGATTTATTGGTACAAGGTAAATTGCATTATTTATGTTAATTTGCTTATTGCTATGTTTATATTACACACACGCGCTTACACACACACACACACACACACACATACACGCACGAACACGTGTGTATAAATGTAAATCATTTTGTTTACTGGTATGTATAAACATTTTGTTTGGTAAGTATGGAGTTTCATTTTATAGTCAATATAAAACTGAAAATTTAATTTATAGAAAACTGTTTAAATCTAGGTTTTCTCTACTAATGTTATTTCCACTCCCTCCGTCAATAATTAATTTTCTATTATGCTTTAAGGCTGTTTTGTGTGTGTGTGTGTGTGTGTGTGTGTGTGTGTGTGTGTGTGTGTGTGTGTGTGTGTGTTGTCTTTTTAATTCTGGCGTTCATTTGTATTGCAAAATTCGTGCAGAACCACCAGGATTCCCAAGGAATTTACAAATATCCAAACACAGCAGCCGATCACTTTATCTGACATGGTCGTCGCCGTCTGGATCAGAGGACTCCACAACTCCCGTTTCAAGTTACATTCTGCAGTACAAAGAAGCCAGAGGTATGTGAAGTGATGTAACATCCTATATATCTGTTGCGGACCTGTGTAACTATGAGTAGATTAGTATGCGTCCGAGCTGCAGAACTCACACTATTTTGGACAAAGCACATTTATTAGTAAACAAATTCAGTTATTTCAATATTAGCTATTTTTTTAATTATATGAAGAATTACAAAAACTTCGATAACTATGATATTTTATTTATTTTTTTTTTTTAATAACAATTAGGCCTATAGATCGGACGGTCACACGATTCCAAGCATTCGGATTTGGGTTAAAAATTCTTTTAATCTGACGCATGATTGGAGTTTTACAATTTTTCAAAATTTTAATCTGTTTTCTTGACCCCAGGATCTATAAATTTTTGAATTTCCAAAACAGTACCATATATTCAGACTTCTGTTAAAATTCTCTTTAATCCTATAACCCATATGAAATTGGTGATTTTATCAAGATGTTGATCAACATCTTTGGCCCTGGCGTCCTAAAATTTTAAAATTTCTAAAATTTAAGAGTACATTTAGATTTTAGTTAAACATTCCCTTTAATTTGATACCGCATATGAATATTTTCGATTTTATCAAAATTTTCACCCATTTTAGGCCTTGATCCCCAACATTTTGAAATTTAAAAAATGAACATAAATTCGGATTTTGCTAAGATTCCCTTTAATTTGATAATTCACGCGGACCTTTGCGATATTTTCATAATTTTGACCCTATAAAAAATGTTCCCTCACCCCTCCCCGACACCCTATTTTTGGGATCAATCCTAAAAACAATAGGCTTTTCTAAGGAAAAGGTGTGGACACGCATGCCAGTTTTTACAAAAAATCGCTGAAGCGCTCAAGAATTGTCGTGAGAGATACCCCAAATACGTAGACAAATTCCAAACGGTCCAGTTACAACTGAAAATGGCTCGTTCAATTAAATCCGTTGGTTTCCAAGTAAAAACGTATGTGTTTTGATTGTTTTATAGAAGAATTAAGAATTTTCCACGCTAAATGTTTATTACGCAATTCATAGTATCAATATTTACGGTGCTTTTTTAAGCGGTATATGTCAATGAAAAACGCTTAAATAATATAAAACAATTTATTAAATTATTCCAATTGGGTTCCTCTTCTGTTAGTTTTATAGGTTTCGGGTAATCCTGGATAAAAATACAGGTTTCGGACAAGGGCTTTATTAATTATTAAACCTTAAACAGTATCCAGCATGAAATCAATTCCATTTTACCTCCAATCTGTTGAATCAAAACAACAAATTTTATTATTTAATATAATAAGAATAAAATGACTAGTTTCTACACGTATTAGCCTATGCCTTTCAAACTAAATTAAAAAAGTCAAACGTTTTGAAAAAACAGAAAACTGCAACTCAAAGAAACAAAATTATACCAAATTTTAACCACAAAATTAGTATGTTTATCCTTAAAATTCTTTAAAGCATATTTATGTTGTTTAAATATAATTCTTTAAACATATATATATATATGTATATATGTTAAACATTTAATTCTTTAAATGTTTATGTTTAAAGCATAAAATTCTTTAAATTTAACTCTGCTCGTTTTTGTGCAACATTTTATTTTTCGAAGAAATTTTATTCGTTCTTATACTTTATATACACATGCCGGCTAAACGTATACTAGACAATTTGTCATCAAAGACTAGAAGCAGATAAAACTTCTAAAGTACCATGAGCTCTGTATTTACACAGATATGATTCGTATTACTGAGTGAAGAGAGCAAAATCCATTAGCGTAGATTTTCAATAACGTTGTGTCACTGTTTGTAGACGTGTGGCACGATCATAATCCCCGTAAAGTGATTCAAGGTGATCAGACGTACATACTAGTGTCAGGACTCAGGCCTGCGACTCACTACCACTTCCGTCTGTACGCTGAAAATCAACTTGGCACCAGCGCCCCAAGCGACGTGTTACACGTAAGGATCTGTTAATACTTTATTGATTGTGTTTGCATGTTAAGTAAGCTTTCATATCGCTAGATCGATAATTAAATCACAACCTGAAACAATATACCGAGCATAAGTTTATTAATAATGTTTTTCAATGGGTCACACGTAATTCAATGCAGCAATCCCTTACGTAGACCTACTACTCACAATAATAAAAAAACAAATAAAAAAGTCAAAAAGTTTACTAATTTGTATTTAAAAACTTATAATACCATATTTCACAAAGTGTAGTGTATAACTGTGGAGTACTTATTAAGCAACAGGCTAAGCTGCATATGGCCGCCGTCTTCGCATCGAAAGGTCGCGGTCGCCCACAAGGTACGCAATGCCGCATTTGAACGCATCACGCCTTAGGTGATACGTATAGAAACGTCGATATTGTAGCAACTTACAAATAGCTGTAGCCGATTAAGCATCGAAACCCATTATTCCAATCAGACTACGAAACATTTGTTGCGATATTCTGTTTGGATGTGTGTCAAGGTCAGGCATTGACACAGCTTCTAGCGAGTTTCAGAGCTCCTGTACCTACGCGATTATTCTCGACGCGTTAGCAGGAAAGTGATAGATTTTTCTCGAACCTCATCGGGGCATAAATAACCAGCCAGCTGCTGGCTAAGTTCAGTTAAGTAACAGTATCTTCAAGTAAACGAGATGTTGGTAAATGTGTCAAATGGTGGTATTCATGAATATGAGATTCTGGCATTTAATCCATCCCTTCAGACAATTAAAAATTTTTATTGATAGATTTAAAAAACGTTTAGGGCTCTATACAAATTTCTAGTATTCGTTTTCTCTTCAGCCTAATAGTGAATGAGGAAGTGAAACTGTGCGAAAGCTGCGCTGTGTACAAAAATGATTAGTAACTTTGTTTCAAAGTACAGATTTCCAGTTTAAAATTTTACCTAACTTGATAACTTGGATAAAATTACGTGAGATAATAAATTCTGTGAAATAAATCGCTTTCAATTTTTTGATAACATATGTACGAAGACGCGCTCCTTCACCGCCTAATGAGAACGGATTGTACCAACTAAATTTCATATTTTAGTCAGGTCTTAAAAAGTGCTTCTAAACTTCGTCTATTAGACGTATCTATAGTACAATCGGAATGGGTTTCTTGTGAATTATATTTTCAGTATTATTTGTACAGTAAGTAAATCACATTACATTTGTTTCAGTAAATTTGGATTTGACTTATAAATAATTTGTTGACGTTTATAAAATAATTTAAAGGGAAGGAAACGGCTTTCCTGGATTAATTTAGTTGTTGATCTTGAATCACTGATTAAACTTGGCCGGACCAAATAGAAATAGAAATAGAAAGTGTTCAAAACGAACAAACCTGCATTATCTACCAATCCTTTAATTAGACCTTTGTAGATGCAAAGACGAACAGCCTGTGCCAAAGTTGTAAGTGGCAGCCACTACCTAAGTTGTAGTGAATTTCCGATAAATCGCATTTAACTCTATTGCACTGAACAAAAAAGGAGCAACAAAATAGATTTATACTTGTAACTCTATACTTTGTATTTAGCAACTCAGCTAAATACTTGTAAATTAAAATCGAACTGAAACGTTAGTTTACATGAAACTGAAGTAAATTTAAACTAATTGGTTACTCTAATTAATTAAAATTAATTTATATTAGTTATAGTAGGTACAGTAGAAAACCACAGAACATTTAAAATAGTTTGTGTTAATGATAGTTTTTGGTGGCCGTAATGTAGATAACAATTTCTTGCTTTAAATCAATCTCGATTGTTTAAAGGCTCAATGATAGGTATTTAAATATACATGCACATTCGTACGTACGTTTTCAATTTGCTTTTCAGAATCACAGACCTGTTTCTTGTCATATACTTTTAAAACATGTTCTATATGAGAAATATTAATTTTTTTTTAACCGTTTTTTAAGCTACATACTGAATTTTTTATGGTTTGACTTGCTAAGGGTGTGACAGACGCTGACTTACCCGCCGGATCTCCTGTACAAGTGTCCGTTGAAGCGGTCAGTTCCACTCAGCTTCGCGTCACTTGGCAGGCTCCAGACAGAGAGCTGTGGAATGGCGAACTCACCGAATACAGTATCGGCTACAAGAAAAGCAGGTCAGTAAATAATGCTGGTAGCGTTATAATTTGCTATTTTCTACGTTAGTTTAATATCCTCTGCATCGAGTACTTGGACAGAGACAGCTTAGTGGAAATGGCCTCAGTAGGGAATTCTTTTGAAATATTAACTGTGATCGTAATCACAATATTGCTAATAAGAGAAAATCATGATTTCAGCAGTACGAGGAGCAAACCGTAATTGACTGAGACCAATTATATTAGTCAGAATTCTCTCTCTCTCTCTCTCTCTCTCTCTCTCTCTCTCTCTCTCTCTCTCTCTCTCTCTCTCTCTCTCTCTCTCTCTCTCTCTCTCTCTCTCTCTCACTCTCTCTCTCTCTCTCTCTCTTACTCCTGTACATATATATTTCTCTCCCTTCGGCATTATCTTCAAGTTTCTCATTTTAAGAGTTACTGTTTTTATAATTCCATATGTTTCGCTTTTTACAGTTACCACGTTTAGTTATCTACCAGCGTTATTCTGGTTCACATTTCTCATTCCTGTGCTGGCCTTGTCCCGTTGATGATTGGAAATTCCAAGATTCTGCTTGCTCCCTGTGTTCCCGTACACCCTAAACATATGCACATTGTAGGAATCCACCATGTTTCCCACAGTAAATACTTCCTGATTTTTATGTGGTCTTTCTACGTAAATTGGCGACACCATTTCGGATAGTCTAGTTCTACGATTCTAATTTTCCTCTTACTTCTTGTTGCAAAAGGACATATTTCCGTTCCGTATGATGTGTATTCTCCACAACCCTGTGAGATTATCTTTTTTTTTTCTTTACCTTTATTCATTTTCTTCCATAGATTGTATTATAAACTGCTGATACAGGCAACAAGAAATATGAAAGCAATCTGTTTTAACCTTTAAGGCGAAATTTACTTATCTTAAACAAAAAATAGAAAGACAAACATCAAAACATAGGGGAGGGAGGAAGAGAGAGGAGAGAGGGGGAGAGAGAGAAAACGAGATATTTTTTATGTAATTCTTAAACGTCTCTGGATATCATGACCAGCATTCTATGAGATTCTTCGTGTGTGTGTGTGTGTGTGTGTGTGTGTGTGTGTGTGTGTGTGTGTGTGTGTGTGTGTGTGTGTGTGTGTGTGTGTGTGTGTGTGTGTGTGTGTGTGTGTGTGTGTGTGTGTGTGTGTGTGTGTGTGTGTGTGTGTGTGTGTGTGTGTGTGTGTGTGTGTGTGTGTGTGTGTGTGTGTGTGTGTGTGTGTGTGTGTGTGTGTGTGTGTGTGTGTGTGTGTGTGTGTGTGTGTGTGTGTGTGTGTGTGTGTGTGTTGACGGTAACAAACTGCGCAATACGATAACCTGATGGCTAGTGTTTCACCACAAATTGTTAATTCGTTTACTGAAATTTTTTTCAAAATACATTTTAACTTACGCTTTGTGGCCCGATGATAGATAGACAATGTTGGACACAAAGCAGCGTGTAACCCGGTGAAGGGTTTGTACAAGGCAACGTTCACGCCCACTGGGACGTTACCCTTATTCTCCCGTGTTCTCAGGTGGCATGGCTGTTTTTCCACGCGCTCGTGGTTTTGTTTTATTGTACCTATTTAATTTGTCCAACCGTCCACGAATCGTTGGGCTGACTCCCAACGGCGCTAATGGTATCGAATTCCCTTCACACAACCAATAGCGAATCGATTTTAGTACACATTTGTAATGGAATTGTTCGTCGATATTGTTTGTATTATAAATTAAATTCAAAAGATACGATTCAAGGGTTGTTAGTTCCATACATAACTTTAATATGTGTGGGGGAGGGGCTTATAAAAACAAATATAATAAGTCGTAATATTTATTATATTATAATATAATAAATATAATATAATCGTCACACGTGACTAACAGTTCACACTAGCCAAGTATTAATATCTTTTAAAATTGTTGCATTCTACAAACGTCTGTGTGTGTGTGTGTGGGGGGGGGGGAGAAACAAATCCTTTTTTTGGTTGTCTCTCTTATAATGAAAAAAAAAAAAGAAATTGGTTTGGTTAAGTGTGTGCTACATAATAGGGAGACTACTTTGAAACATTAAAATTAGAAAAATTAAAATAAACATTAACCATACAAACACTGTAACCAGTATTGTTACCTTTTATAAAATGGAAACCCTCGGCAGAGATATTTGTACATTACTTAAGTAAAATTAAAATGTTCAAAAAAGTTGTAATAGCATGACAAGTATTAGGAAGTAATTTTAAACAGAAGGTCAGTAACGTGGGAACTATCCGTTAAAAGCTAGCTACCATCACAAAATAACATTGTTTAAAACTGGCACCCTCTGTGATAGATATTAACAAGAGATAAGGCTTGAAAATTTACAAACCCTTTCCTTAAGAAAATCGTTGTAGTAAACAGCTAGCCGTAAAGTTACAAGAAACATGAGGTACCGAACATAACGAAATGTGCATACGGAAAGTTTCCGTAACTTATTTTATTAGTTTACTAAGAAAAACATCGTATGTTACTATAAAAAGGCAGTCTTTTGTTTCAAAAGACAGCTGTGAAAACAATCTAGTGACTCAGGTTTCGATTGATGAGGACGTAGAATCTTGTAATACCCGTTCCTCCGGCCAACGTTACAATTCCTTTTTTTGGTTGTCTCTCTTATAATGAAAAAAAAAAAAAGAAATTGGTTTGGTTAAGTGTGTGCTACATAATAGGGAGACTACTTTGAAACATTAAAATTAGAAAAATTAAAATAAACATTAACCATACAAACACTGTAACCAGTATTGTTACCTTTTATAAAATGGAAACCCTCGGCAGAGATATTTGTACATTACTTAAGTAAAATTAAAATGTTCAAAAAAGTTGTAATAGCATGACAAGTATTAGGAAGTAATTTTAAACAGAAGGTCAGTAACGTGGGAACTATCCGTTAAAAGCTAGCTACCATCACAAAATAACATTGTTTAAAACTGGCACCCTCTGTGATAGATATTAACAAGAGATAAGGCTTGAAAATTTACAAACCCTTTCCTTAAGAAAATCGTTGTAGTAAACAGCTAGCCGTAAAGTTACAAGAAACATGAGGTACCGAACATAACGAAATGTGCATACGGAAAGTTTCCCTAACTCATTTTATTAGTTTACTAAGAAAAACATCGTATGTTACTATAAAAAGGCAGTCTTTTGTTTCAAAAGACAGCTGTGAAAACAATCTAGTGACTCAGGCCTCGATTGATGAGGACGTAGAATCTTGTAATACCCGTTCCTCTGGCCAACGTTACAATTCCATATCCGTCAGTGGTTCCCCATATGTATCTTTCCTGGAGCAGCGGATAAGAACGTTATACTCTGGTCCGAGAGAAAAGGTTCAAACTCGCTCGTAGATCCCAGCGAGCGGTCAGTTGAGATACTTTTACAATTCCCTGGAAAAATGACATGGCTTGCGGCTGGGACAAGTTTTGTTTGGCGGTTTCCCGCCGAGTTAAGTGAAAATTCTATTCTCACTAATAATTTCTGTTGACTACGCAAAAATTGAAATGAGAAACATTATGAAATGTGTAAATAATTTAATTAATAATTTTGTAGAGTTATTACTAAATGCTGTTCTAATATGATTGCGCTTAGGTTCGTTCGTAAATTAGGACTTCGTAATAATAACATAAGTCTGTAATTTCTAGTGCTGGCGACTCCGAGCCGTACACACGGCTGTCGGTGAGGTCGTCCGGTGAAACACACGGCGAGTTCCGTCTGACGGGGTTGGACAAGTTCACCGAATACAGTGTAGTCGTTGCAGCGGTGAACTCCAAAGGCGCCGGCCCCAACTCTGAACGCATCGTCGCCAATACACTTGAAGACGGTAAGTATTGAGAAAAACCCTGTTTTGAAACACAAGTTATATTTTTGATAATACTATACTTTTCATCTGAACGTAAACCAATGACACTGACTCAACGTAGGACGGGCGAAACGGTTAGTCTTATTAGCAAAAGTCAAAAAATAAAAAACTATTGTAAATCCTAAATCCGTATTATTCTTAACAGGATATGTAATTTATGAATTGGACTGCAAAAGAATGCTTTGAACTATCTGAAGATTTTCCGACTTTTCTCTCATACTAGTAAATATCCTTAACTGGTTTATTGTTAGAGTATATTTTTATTTTCCATCCGTACACAGTTGTTTGTTTCAAGTCAGTTCTGTCTCTGTCTGTCTTTCGCCTCACACTTCTGTTTTCTTCTAAATTTGCGCGCGCGGGTGTGTGTGTGTTTCGTAGTATTTCTCTTAAACAGGCAGTACAAACCAATGGAAAGAAAGTCGAATGATTCCAAAACCCACTTTGTTCCCGTTCAAAACAAAATTGATTGAAATTTAGGAAAACCTTTTTAAAAATATGCAATCGCTCAGTTGAGATAATGTCATTATACAGTTTGTCCAGTTTATCTGCTGTTAAATCCTTATTGAAGATGGTAGAAGCAGGTGCAATATATCCAGAGAAGATCAGTTAATGACGTATTATTTTTTGTTTCGTGTAGGAGAAATATTTGCAGGTCGATATGAATTTTAAGGGTCGAGCGTACGGGGGTCTATTTACGCTACGCCACTGATCTACAAATGGTTTAACTAGGAACAACAGAGAACGTCCAACAAAGTGAACAAGCGAAAATATTTTAGACGGGAGATAAAACAGTTGGTGAACAGTTTATGAACGTTTTGAGATTATACTGCCGTGACCGCTAGTTATCGAACGAGTTGTATTGTAACTACGATGACTGAACCACAATTTTAGTAGCAATTTTAAGAATTGTAAACTTAAAATACAACATTAGAGGAAACCTCAAATGACATTTGACTGCAGATAAAACTTGGAGAAAACAAAATACATGTATGCTACCAACGAACTACCACTTAACCCAATCCTTCAAAACCTTGAAATAGGCAAAAAAATATAGAGACAGTAAAAGACTTCATACATCTTGGCTTCCAAGTAAACAGCACTAACGACACCAACACTGAAATAAGAAGAAGAATATATCTCGCAAATAAAACATATTATGGATTAAAAAAGCACCTGGCATCTATCTTCATCAAAAGAAGCACGAAATGCAAAATTTACAAAACACTTATCGGGCCAGTGCTTCAGAAACCTGGACGATGACAGAAAATGGCGGGGGGCTTCTAGGTTGCTTTGAAAGACGGATTCTAAGAACAATATTTAGAGGAGTACAAGAAAATGGAATGTGACCCAGGCGCTATAATTATGAGCTATACCATCTTTACAAAGACCCGGGAATTGTCAGGATAATCAAAATATAGCCTACAGGCTAAGGTGGATTGGACAAATATAGAGAATGGAGGAAGGACAGCTTACGAAACATATCTTCTACCAGAAACCAATGTGTAGTAGAAAGGGGGAGACCCCAAGTAAATTCAAAGATCAGATAGAGGAGGACGTCAGAAAGCTGAACATAAGAAATTGGAAAGCCAGGGCACGCAATAAGGAAGAATGGAGTCGACTCTTGGCGCAGGCCAAGGCCCACCAAGGGTTGTGGAGCCACGGCTGATGATGATGAAACTTGAAATAGGTTCCTAATTTTATTTTGGTTTCCCGCTTTTAAAGCCCATGCTCTGTTGGTATTGTCTTCTTCACCTATACACCTAGGGTAGTCCTGCAAGGTATGCAGCAAACTTTCCAGGCCAAACGATACCTTTTAGACAAATTATTCTGGTATGATGATGATGAACGAAAAGTTCGAATATACCACAATTTGTAGAAATAGAGAACACTTCATTTTATTTTAAATTGTTTTAAATTAATTAATACCCCTTTTATTGTAAATTAAAATAACTTGTTAAATGATTTAATAAAATTGATTATAGTTATACTGGGAGTCTCACTTAGAATCCAACAAGGCGGTTAGACTTGCAGGAGCAGCTCTGCGGTATGACGTAGCGTAGCCCGCCGTGAACGGATAACGACTAAATCCAAGACAAAAGGAATCCCACGTGACTCAGGGTAGACCCCCTCGCTTTGTACGCTTGCGTGATAATACGCTATTGTACGGTAAATCTCTTCTTAATGTTTGTGTGTTATTCTTCCATTGTTGTCATCGTTTTTGTTTCTTTTAGCAGGGAGTACGGATTTTCAACGTCGAATTTTAAATCTAATTTACAACGAACGGTTTTAGTGCAACGATACTAAATTTTTAAAATTTGTTTTATTGTTCTGCCTGTTTTCATTTCATCGTGTGTCTGTGTATAACAGAAGCCGGAATGTATACATTTGTTAAATACATATATTGTGACAGCAGAGATTGATCCAGACATATCATGGTCTACGTCAGTTTCATCTGTCTTACAAAAAATATAATATAGGCCTAATTATCTACCGCTTAGATAGTGCAATAAGTAAGTTACTGTGTCGATATTTGGAGAACATGAATTTTCGTGGCTCCAACAATCACATCCATTTTGTGGTAAAATCCTTATCGGGCATCACATCTCTCGTGCACAAATGTGTACTTGTATGTGAATATGTGTATGTGTGCGTGTGTCTGCCTGTCTGTCTCTCTCTCTCTGTCTGTCTGTCTCCCTGCCTTTCTGTCTATCTGTATCCCTTTCTGTCTGTCTATCTACATATATCTGGCTGTTTAGCCTTTTGTAAATTTGTGAATTAGTAAAGTAGGTAGTTTATGCTTGTTGGTTGTTTAAGTTAAGTGAGAATCGATTAAGAATTCGAAAACCACGTAATGGCATAGAAGTATCTACGAGACCGAACGTAGACTCTACAACGCTCATCTCCCGATTACTGATATAATACATCACTTTCCGTTATCATTTTCTAACATTTTCAGCGTTAGACATGAAGTGTTAGATAAATCGGTGGCCCTTATCCTTCATTACGTCAGTCGCCTAGGCTGAAACGGTCACTAAATTTTTGCATTCACATATTTTTAAAATACTTTTGTTTAATAAAACGAAATAGATAAATGTATTTAGTAACGTTTCCAACGTCTCTAAATGTTAGAGACCAGGCCAACTCAAGACCTGGCACAATGATGGGTTTATAATGGAGTAACCGATGTATATAAAGGTTTTATTTGTATATGAATCTGTGTGTGTGTGTGTGTGTGCGCGCGCGCGCGCGCGCGCGAGCGTGTTTTTAAATTTTTTACTTGTAATAGTAATAAAAATAAACTACTTGTTTATACTTGTTTTATAAGTATAATAATATTGAGACGGCTTATATATAACTATAAACTGACACTGTGAACTGAGAAGTTATTTGATTAAAAATTCATTAAAAAGTGCCAGAGTTTGTATAATAATAAAAAAGACATAACGCAACCACTTTTGACTATTTTTATACTTCTTATTAATAATTCTTATAAAAGTACAAATAAAAAACACAGAAACAGACTGAATCAGTTCTAATTTACATTTTTCTTGCTGCCTTGTTTTTGAATTTATTTATGACATCTTGATACTCCAAAGTCGGAGCTAGGCAGTGTACTACTGCCACTAAAGCTAGTGAGCCACTTTACTATTCCTATTGTTTTCTTTATAATAGGCTGTATTATAGTCTAACTTATGCCTACCGTTTGTAATTGCTTACGTTATTTGTAAGAATTTGTGATAAAAAATCAAATCTACAAATTTGTTTATCAAGAACTTACGTCGAGTTTACGATGCAAATATGTAGTTGATTTAACACAAAACTGTGTTAATTTTAATGAAGCAAAATAATAATGTAATTTAATTTTTTTTACATTTAAGAGGTTTTCTACACGGTTCCTTAAGTTTCCTTGACACCGAGGGCTCGGGACCCGCTACACTGAAATCGGTCAGCCTCCCACCTGAAATATCGACCCTAGCAAACGAGTTACAGAGATCCACAAAATATGAGACAATTAAAATACACACAAATAAACTAAAATTAAAACCAAGTAATCTGTTCTGCAGAATCCTGTCGCTCGGTAAATGAGCAAAGTATTTACAACAAAAAACAGTAGAACTAAACAGCATAACGCTCAAAAAAAAAAAAGGAATTATGGTTTAGTCTGAAGATGGGTATCGGCTTGTATTGTATCGAAAACATTGTTTTTTAACTGATTCAGTGATGGCTTATGTTCGTTTAAAAATTTTTAAAAAACATTTTCTATAAATTTCCAGATGATTCATTCTACTCTTTTAGGCATTTGAGAATTTACTGTTGACGAACTTGTATACATTTTTACTGAAATTAAGACATTTTGCGAGCGATTTTGTGTGTGTTTTGAGAGTTATGGAACATACTTGCAACTCGCAACATGGTTGTTATACTATATGATTATACATTTAATTCTTTATAACCCGGAAATAAAGTTGCATACTAATCGAACAGCCCTTCCGGGTTTTTTATTCCAGCTGTTCAGGCAGCGTTAAATTGCTTATAAGTCAGCAAACAGAATTATTACAAAAACAAATGCGTGAACAGAAGTTAGAACAATCACAACAACTATCACAACAGATTAAACAACAAAACCAGGTCTTAAGAGACGATATAGCCACACAACTCAGTGAATTCAAAAAGGAAAACAATGAAATTTTGCAACAATTTAAAGTAGACACCAAAACTATGATAGATGAAGAGATTATTACTATTAAGGATGAAATTAATAATAAGTTTAGTGATAATGAAAAATTACTGAAGGAAATAGACGATAAGCATAGTAGTGACATTAAAATTATAAACAAAAAAGTAATAGCGACCAATAAACGTTGTGACGAAAGTATTGCTGCTCACAAAATATGGGCAGATAAATTAAAAGAGTTAGAAAGTAAAATGGATAACCATTCGGGCGAAACGAACCTCAAGTTGCAGCAGTTACAAAGCGACGTTCGGACGAAGATGGCATTGATAAACGCGTCACCTGTCATCCGAAGCGTTGTCAACGAGCATATAAAAGAAATCAAATTTAATGGATCCAGCGATTTCCCGATGGAGTTCATCAAGGAACTAACTGAGCTATACCATGAACATTACCACGACATCAACAACATCGCATGGGTATCGAGACATCTGGAAGGAGAGGCTGCAATTTGGTGGCGGTTAGTCAAAGATAGTGTTAATAATTTTGCGGGGTTTACAGAAGCCTTTAGTAATAAGTATTGGAATGACGTCATCCATGAACGGGTGCGAGACCAGTTGGAATTCGGGCTGTACCACTCAGAGACAGGGATGTCTACAATCCAGTACTTAGAAAGAAAATTGTTGGAGAATAGGCAGTTGATTCCGCCCATCTCAGAAAGACATTTGATAAGGAAATTAGCAAGACATTACCCGCATGAGATTGAGGTAGCTATTATCACTCGTGGGGTAAATACGATTACTGAATTTGAGCAAGTGTTACTGGAATTCAATCACTTACGAAACGGCATCTTATACCATTCTATTGGGGGACAAATATAACGTTAAAATTGAATGCTACTCAATTTTACGCAGATTTTATATATAATACTGATTAGTAATTGTTTATTAGACTAAGACATGCAAGTAACGTTGAGTTGAAGTACTGTTAGCACCAAGCCTAGCGGTGTTCTTCAAAGAAACACACCCTTGTCGAGGCGCCTGTCTGACGGGGAGAAAACCATACAACAAGTCACGTACAGGGTGAAGAATCATAAAATGTATTGTACTAAAAAAAGCAATAAAGTTTAAGTGAAATCGAGAGAAAGCTGAGTGTTCAGACAATACAGTCCGTCAGAATTAGAGTGAGAAGGAAGAGCGGTCGAACATTAGGAGGCGTCTCTCCCCACTTGTTTGTATAAGTTTCGCACGCGCTGTTTTTTGGCGAATGAAAGAAAGCGTCATTTTTTTAGCGGGTGAAATTAGCAAGTTGGGTTGGAGGAAATCAAATATCGCGGTACTTGAAACCAATGGGAACGCGATTTGTAAATATTGAGTGTGGGTAAGGATTGTGTCTGTATAAAAAACGTAGTTGGGAAATTTGTCGGGAGTCTAGGGAGAACATTACAGCTATCAGACTCGTCACCGCTTATTAAGCCGACGAAGATTTTTATTTATAACTAAACTTGCGATAGTTAGTATGAGTACAATATTCGTGTCGTACATTAATAGTATTAAAACCGGTGTTGCAGTGGAAGAAATATACTAAAATCAAAGTAATAATAGCGATAAATATACTGTAACTTGGCGATAAAATATTGAACTCCATATCAAAGATAATCTAACACGTGAATCGGGAAGTTACGAAGCGCTGAAGTGTATTCGGTATGAATTACTGATATTGTGAGCACTCAGCTTAATAACATATTTACTAAGGTGTCAGAAAAAATATTAGTTATCCACTAATTACATGCTAAATCAGTAAGTAGATGCGAGCTGTGTGGTGAAGGTGAAACCGAGGTAATTAAAGTGTTAGTGTCAACGAGTGTCGACAACAGGATCGTCCGAATCGCCGACGAACGCAAAGCTCCAGGATCGCAGACTCCGAGGGAAGGAATCACCAACACAAACGGAATTCAACCAACAAGTAAACAAATTTGAACATTAAAACTCATAATAAGTCATGTATCTTTTGTTAAATCTATTACTATTGGCAATTCAATCTGTCTAAGAACATACTTTCGAATGAGAATTGATGAGAAGTTATAATTTAAATATTGTGAATCATTTTAAGATTGTATGTAAATTTGTAATGTGTTAATGAAGAGTTTTATTAAAATTAGGATTTATTCATTTCAAATTGTGTTAATAATCATTTTGATACCCTGAGATAATTTTAAGAGTCGCCAGCAAAGCAAGAGTTGAGAGCTTAGTGTTAGTGAATTACACATATCCTTTTCTAGCTCTAAACGGCGAGGGTGGTAAACACGGGTACAAATAAAACAGTATTAGTAAAATATAACTTACGATATTTTAGACATAAACGAAAACAGTTTTAATAGTGGCCCAATTTCGTTTTTACCCTATGCCGATTCTGATATTGACGATTGATAATTATTGAGGTTATTAAAGCAGCCTAAAGTTGGCGAGTTCATGATTACGGCAGAGTAGGTGAAGGCAACCATTAGAGTAGGCCCACGAAACAAGCTAGATGAAGAAAACATTCAGTTCTTAACAACTGATGACTAAACTAAAAGCTATTAATAAACTTCGGCGGTGAAAAGCTCAGAAGAAACATCGTCAAGCTTAGTAAAGTTTGTACGGTCAACAGATAACGACCGAATTTATAGACAAAATACCAATTTATGGTATGTTAGAACATGCCAATCTATATACAGATTGATAATCTCAAGTTTTATTTAATTACATAATATCGACTTATCATTCTTTCAACAAATGCAGCAAACCAGTACTCACCATTCGTCGTTCACAACCTTCTGTAATAATAAACCAGTCACTAAATTCTCTAAATCAAAGTCAGTAACAAATAATCACGTGCTGTGCCCCTATTCAGCTGCACTTCGCCGATTTTCAACACTTATGAAACTGTAAATAATGCGTACGGCTGATCTGCTACTGGACGCTTAGATTAACCTACATGTTATTGGAATATTCTTGACGCTGTGTGAGCTGTAACGCCAATAATTTTGGTTCTGCGTACCAGATATTCCACGAGGCTCTAAATCTTAGAAACGTTCTTTAATACCCGTACCGTGTGAAACGTATCTCGCCATTCCTAAATCGTTCAGCTCCAAAACAGAAAACGACAAAACGGCAAAGGACGTAGTCTACTAGTTGTTTATAGAAAGTTTATTCCTGTTACGTTCCTTTGTCCTATTGTGCATTCTCTGTCACTGAAACAATATGTCTAAATAAAGTATATCAAAGTATGAATTTCATACGACTCTGACTTTTGCCCAAAAATTAAGTCTAATGTCTGTATAGGCTACATGTCCTGCTTTTCCTGAATCACTTAAACAGTACAAATAAAACTATTGTTGTATTAATAATAAAACGCGCAGACATAGTATGGTCTGCAGACTTAAATCAAGAATTTTAACGAGTTAAGCAGCTCATACGCTGGTTGGTCTTGGTACGACTTTGATATACAGTTGATGGCTCAAGATTGCTCGATCATCTTACTGTGTTCCAGGCAATATGTTTCTCTGCTAAGAACGCATATTAAGCTCCTTAGTCTAATATTCCCTACATACTTCGCGTTTTTAGTTAACGCGTCAACGTCTGTTATTTACTAATCTAAACTTTATGCTATCATTACACTGGACCCAGTCTGTCTTCTGTATGGTAATGTTAAATACTGTTCTCATGGATGTCTATACAACGAAGCAAACTCTTGTTACCTTCTCTTTTTATCTTCTGACATATTAGGTCAGAGGCAACATTTGTACCTTCAAGACCGAGAAATACAAAGTTAATTACGATACAATCATTTTGTATACGTGTGTGAAATCGAATACTGCGTTGTAATTGTGTACAGTTTTTGTTCATTAGCTGCCGTAACTGCATGTCCTACATTCTGTAAGCGTATTAATGTACACGTCCCATTTAGCAGACCGTGTTTGTACACTAGTTTCAGATTTTAATTTTACACAGGCGTTCTACTTACAGCAGTTTTAATTAGGTTTACGCTTGCCCCAGTCCCTGTTCCGCGTCGTTACTGTATATAGTGAGCAAAGAGTAAATTGAATACTTTATTCCAGCTCCAGCAGTATATCTGTTATCCGTTTTCTTTTTTAAGAATTTAAAATGTTATTCGTAGGGACTTTCGTTTTGGATGATCTTCCTGCTGTCGACTACTAAACATTGGATTTTATAAGTGTTTTAGCAGTTTCTTGTCGATTGAATACGATATTTTTCTACTAATCTACAGATACAGAAATCAATTTTCAGACAGTGGAAAAATATCAAGGAGCACTTATCAACTCCAAGAGGTTGATTCAACCAGTAAAAACGAATAGGCCTAACAAGGAAATCACACTTAAAACTTTTAAACGATGAGTGATTTTTATCAAGTGAGCCCTACTCCCGGCTGCTTCCATCGCCTATTAAACTGGAAACACTCCGGGAAGACGGTACATAAAAGGAAAACATTCTGTAATAACAATGGACTGAACCATAGTTAGGGTGCACACCGAACGAATCACATATGTCCTGCTTCTCCTACGCTACTTGGATAGTATAAAGTTGCGCAGTCTAAGGTCTAGTGCAAAATAAGAATTTATGCGATTTAAACAACACTGGTTCGTCTTAGTAAATTTGTATTAGAAATATCAACTACGCTCTGCAGTAACACTAAACAGTTTTAATTTTTTTCCCTCCTTTTCATGTGAAAGCTGTTCTCTTGTTCATCAGTCATATGAAACTACTGCGTTGTTTTAATGATTCTTCTAAAGCTTAATTTTTGTCTGTTTTTCTGCGTAATAATAAAAACTCAGTGAATCGGTTTTGGAAATAACATACGGGCCCAAAATTTGTTTAAAAGAGAAGAATTTTATTAAAAGCTATTTTCAAAAAGTTCTAGTAGCACGGACGTTGATATATTGATGGTTTTGGTACTCTATTTCTATTATTTTCCCACCGCGACGAACGCTTCATTTGCATAACAAATCACGTTAATTTTTTTAAATCACTGCTTGCTTTCTAAGATGTGTTACTTTACTTGAAGGCAGACTTACTTCAATCCCATTAGATACAAAAAATGAAGGAATCAGTGTTGGTATGGCTGAGAAACTGACCAAACACATTTTCTGAGACCGAAAACGAATTAATGAATTCTGAGTACTATGTCCAAAGATGACTGGATGTCTGTGTCGTAACTTTACATCTATGTGTAACAATTTTGATAAAAATCAAATTGTACTATAAATCAAAACGAACTATTATCAAATAGTGCATAATATAGTGTTAATACCGGTACTGTTGTGCATCGAGCTTGAGAGCCAACAGCCAGTAGCAGAACCTGGAGCAAAGCAACCCAAATTTTAATGGCATCTTGGACGATACACGATATAATCGTGGTTAGCGACGTAGACCAACATATGACAATGATCAGAGGAGAACTTCGCGAGAGAGAATATCTTGACCTAAAAAGTAATCCCTGCAATCCTTTGGGTCACTGTGAACAAATAACGGAAGCACTATAGACAGTGTGACATCTACTTTAAAAGATGGCTGTGATGAATTGTAGACATTTGAAATTTAAATTTACTGACGGGATTTATGCTATCACAGGAAAAATGTAAATGTGACGTTTCAGCCATCAAAACAATCGGCAGCTGTCTTCAGGCTAATTATAAACTAATACATGTAAAGAAACAATAATTCTCTATCAACTAGTGATAGAGAGTCAACAGAATAATAATAATAATAACAAAACTGCACATAATATATAATTAAAAGATAAAATCATTCAAACAAGTACTTATTAAGAAAGCACACAACACTCATAAAACACAACTACAATGTGCACAAACACTTTCACACCAACAAGATCAACGGAACACTGCGACAAGACACTTCGTGGATGCCAGGAAAATTTGGATTGCTTTCCCTACAGATTCTGCTACTGGCCCAGGGGTAGTTGGCTCCCAAGCTCGATTTTCGTTCATTTGTCCGTCTTTCATAGTTGAAAGTTGGTGACCCATCATGTGGATCCTGCGGAATTTGTCTCCATCTTCTCCCATCTTCTCCTCTACAAATCAGTTGTTCTAGCGTACAGCCTGTTAGCTCCCCTATTTGGTCCAGCTACCGTCTCAAATATCTTTCACGACATCGTTGACCTTCTGTTTTCCCAGGACGATGGATTTTTTCAGATTATGGCCCTGTCAGCGAACAGTATGTCCAAAGAATTGTAAGACTCTCTGGAAGCATATGGTGGATTGATATATTAAGATTAGTCAGAGCTGGTTGCCTTTGGAGAGATGAGCACTATCACGAACATAACAAAATGTCATTATAAAAAAATGGAATGTTTCTAACCAGTTTGTGTTCGCTGCAATGAATTCTGGGACACACGAGAGTGATAAATATTGTAGACTACATAGAGAAACATGGAAAGGACTAATTGTTCATGAAATTCCATAATCACGTTGAGTTCTTTTTAGGATAGAGATATTATCCGTTTGACCACCCATGATATTCGCAATATCCTCTTGTATGCTCACCTAAAGGAGTGTTAAATTCTCTTCATTTCTCAGTTAGTAGTCTTGTATTGATGATTTACTAACGTGCCCCTTTATTTCTCACAAATCTTGCTTGTTTTGGTGGTATTTCCTCATCCAGGTAGTACCTCAGACGTTCATGGATGATGTTTAGTATAATTTTAGCGGTCATAAAATTCTCACACCATTGCGTCTTGACATTTTTTTGGAATGGGATGATAACTGATGTGGTCCAATCTTTTATTCATATTCTATTGTTCCATATGGTGTTACATATTTCAACATGATCTCGATAACCAACTCTCCAAAGGCTTCAAATATTTCTCAAATATGGCCTCAATAGCCAACTTTCCAGAGGTTCAAGCATTTCTGTGGTAATCGTGTCAGGTCCAGGTTCCTTGTTATCCCTCTTAGTAGCCTTCTTCTATTTATCCCTTGTTATCTATTTCTATTCTTGTTATCCCTTTTCTGGCTTCTTCTATTAAGATATTGTTCCTTTCTCGTCTAGAATTTTTATACGGCCGGCTTTCCCATTCTTATCAGAGTACAGATTGCTGGAGTACCTTCCCCATCGGTCATCTTCTACATTATTGTCCAACTCCAGACTCAGCTATTAACCAGGTTTTAGGTTTAAGAGACGTGGTCAGTTTCTTTATTTCTTTATATATGCATCCATTCTCACTGGAAATTCCAAGTTTTTTTATTTTGTCACACTTTTCATTTGTTTATTTGTTTCTGTCATTCCGGCACATTTTCTACACAAGTGTATATTTTTCTCGGCCCTGTGAAGTTGGCTGTAGGCTTTTTGGCTTTAACATTTGTCTACGGCGTCTATAGTTTCGTCCGTAAACCAATTATTTTTCTTGTTCGTAGTTTAACTTCCCTAAATACGTCTGAAGCAGTTTCCACGAGTGTAGTTTTTAGGAAGTCCCACTTCTCTTCCATATTTTACTGTTTAACTTCCAGTCCTGAAATGAAATTTAATGTGAACACGGTTCAAAAATGTTTATGATTTCCATTTTTCTTTCAAGTCGTCGTATTTTTATAGCTGTCTTTTTGCATTTATGTAATAATTCTTAGCTGTCTTTTTGCTTCGTTAATAATTCAACATGCAGCAGTTGATAGTCAGAACAATCGATTCCCGAAAACTTCTTGAAATTCTTAACTGATATATCCATCTTGAACCGATGAGAGAATAGTCTATCTCATTGTGATAAGAGTCTCCTAGGGAAATCCAAATATAAACTCTTAGTTCCAAGTTCGATATCGTTTGTCAAATCACCGAGGCAATTGCTTTGAAGTATTAGTAACAGATGTATCTTCTGGAAAATACATTCACACTTGACTACAAGCAGACTTCTCTTCTCGCTCGCTCCAATCCATTCGACGGGACTGCTTTCAATAAGGCACCGATAACATACGTCGTGACACACCCGCCTTTTGACGACGCTGCTGGGGCCCAAAATACCTTACTGGATTGACGAAGAGAGGCCATAACTCTCGCCAGAACGTTTAAAATTTCTGAATCTCCCAGAAGAATTGTCCAAGTTATATTGCAAGAGTTACAAGCGACTATTCCCTCCCAGCTCGTCTTCAGATCTCCCAACAAGGTAGATACTTCTGCTCCCTTCTTTACAGCCCCGAATCCATCTCTGGAAAAGAGACCAAAAATTTATTTCGTTCAGCGTCGAACCAGAAAATCACCTGATCCGTATAGGTTTTCCTCGATTACCCTGCAGTCTCTTCATGAGTAGGAATTTTTTCTCGGTACCGCTCTTCAGACTCATCTACTTACCTTGAAAATGGAAGACAGTTCCGGTCACACTAATGATGAAACAAACTAACACACTATATATACGATTTCCGCCCACTCTGTGTCCTGCCGTCCTCTGGATGAAACAATCTCCTAAGACTTAACTGTTCGGTTTTCCGAATAGTTCGATTTTCGCGTGGGCTGTTCCACCCGACGTTTGCTAATAAGAATAGCGAAAGTGGGGTTGGCTATGAGGACAAGCAAGCGGTGGCCATTTACTTATATGTCGAAATGGCCTTTGACCTTTGTTCGTGTCTGACACAAAAGGTATTCGTAAACTAGAAGAAATCTTTCGCCCACAGGCATATGAAGTTACAGTCATTTGATTGCTAGCTTTTCACAGAGATGAACTTCTTCGTGATAATAGACAATTACGTCACTCCCGAGAGACATGTCTGCCGCTGTTTCTACCTCAACGACGTTCCCAGAGAGCTTTTAATACAGCTTGCCCAATTTACAGATGACGTGGTAGTTTATACTTCCGATAGTAATTATGACGGGGCTATAATCGATATCTGAACTATTAAATAGACAGTGGCCGTTAACGCGAGCTGCTTCCTTTAAGTGACGATAGGACCTTGAAGGCGTCTGCATGAGTAGGCAGAATGTATTTGCCCTGTTCCACAGAATTTAAATATTCTAGTGTTCACCTTGACCATCTGCTCAGTTAGCTTCCCTTTCAAGGACGTTAACCAAACGAGCACAACACCTGTTTTGAATAACCGTTTCCTGCTATGATTGATAGCCTAAATAAGACGATGGTTAACGCGTTTTTAATAGAGGCCATTATCTATTCTCCTTCTGTGAAGGGATGCCTTTGCGTACAAACGCAAGATACAAAGCATACTCGATACGGAGGCTTAGGCTAGCGGGCAATGTTTCCTCCTTTATTCCTGGGAACTGAAATCACTGCTTGTTCCTTGGCTGTTAGGAGTTTTGCACGTATGTTTTATGTATTAATAATTAGAGTTCCTGCCAATCGCCATTTTAACTGGACTTAGCAAGTTTATACTACGACCAAGTGGCATCTAGGAAGGCGTCATGTAGTGCAAAAGGAGCTAAATCGATTTTGCACACTCAGACGGATGGAAGCTCGTAGATGACTGTGGACAGCAAACTGCTGCCTCGAGAATTGTCTCCTTCAAGTTTTGTTATGCTGTATTATCACTGTCATTATGCCCCACCATACAACTCTTTTAATCTCTACAGGCCTAGTTATGTCTCTACTGTCCCTTATACCATTATGTCTTTCTTTCTTCTTTTCCTTCAATAATCTTAGCGAATGTTGGCGACTGCCCTAACTAAAAGGGCAAGGGCCGCACGGATCACAGACGGCAGGCATTAGGGGGCTAGGTCTTAGTTACGTAACTGGCTTTTTTCAAATTAAAAATTTTGAATGTTAGACAGAAAAATGTCAGTAGTGTCTGTTAAAAAAAACTTGATTAGCATTGGTTAAACTTTGTACGTATGTAAACTTTGTACTGTAAAATACCGCATTGCGGTCGCGTGCAGTTATGTCATTTGTCCCCACGCGATCTGCTACCGGCTTGCATCCAAGCTCGCAGCAGTCAATTTTACTTAGTTACTTACAAGACTCCGAGCAGGCAACTTGCCTCAGTTCGCCAGCCGCGGCTACATTATTCTCATTATTCTAAATTTTAGCATGATCATCATGCGATAGCTACTCAGGCTATACAAGCCGATTTACGCACGATTATGTACTTCAGTATTTAATTTCTATCTCAATTATCAGGCATTATGCCGCGCTAAACTGCACGCGCCAGCAACTATCTTCTAAATAACTTTCAATAAACAATTATCTCAAGAACATATACAGTCCACTTCATTATTTCACTTATTTACCAGCTAACGCCACAACTAGCATTCAAAGACCAACTCAAGATTTCATCGAGAGCGTCTAAGACGCAACATTTTGCTCCTCCGGGCCGGATTTTGGTTCACCACGGCCGGATCCGAATCGTGATTCGGAATAGAATTTCAGACATATTTCATTTAATGGGCCCAAACAACGTTTGGTTGAAGCCCGAATACTTTCAACCTTTAGATTGCTGGCCGTTGCACGCCTTCATTATTCTCAAAAAAAAAAAACTTCATACTTGACATCAGCAAGATTCTGCAGAGCATCAACTCTGAGACAACAAGACACTACAAGATATCATCATTTGTCCTACGGGAGCGAAATTCCAGAACTTTAAAATTATACGGAGAACTACAACTTCAAGCGTCACCCGACCAGCAGAAACAAGAGTTCGCCAACTTCTAAGGATTGCCGAACAGGATCACCATTGAAACAACGGGATCGAAGCCAGCTTGAGCACGCCGGGATTCAACATCCACGTGGCTATAAACTTTCATTTTTTATAATTTTTCATGTATAATTGATATGTACAGCAAAATCAGTACTATTTTAGCACAGATTTAATAACATTCAATATAACATCATTAATAATTTTTACATAAACAGATATTAGTGTCAAGTGGCCATAAACTTGTATTTTTATCTAGATTTTCATATGTACATATGTACATAAATTTTCACTTAACTAAAAATGAACTTTTTTCATGTGAAAAACTTACTATTTTATCGGACGCGTTTCGGCTTAGTATCCGCCTTCTTCAGCTTTGGTAACAGACTGCCACTTTGGGGCAGTCTGTTACCAAAGCTGAAGAAGGCGGATACTAAGCCGAAACGCGTCCGATAAAATAGTAAGTTTTTCACATGAAAAAAGTTCATTTTTAGTTAAGTGTAGTGCTGTGAAAGAAGAGATGAATAATCAAGACAACTATAAATTTTCATTTACGCAGCTGTACAATAATGCATTAAGAAACTTAAGTGATGTGATAGGGCTAAATGTATGTTGTCATTGTGAATGATTCATATTTTCAATAACTTTCATAACTATTTTTTAAACAAATTAAGTACCTATTATAATAAGTAATAGATTAAGTTGCATACCGATCACTGGCTCCCGCATCATATCAGGATTTAGTAAATTATTCAAATTACAACAATTGTTCACCTGCTCTATATTCAACTATCGGTTTCGAATCACATTTTACATTGCGGTCATGGCTGATGTGAAGGCGTTAATTAAAAAACGGGGCACAATTAAGGCTTCTATATCCCGTGTAAATACTTTCGCTGACAATTTCGATCCGGACATAAGCGATCACCATGCCTTAAAAATTAAACTCCGCCATTTGATGGAATTGTCCGCGAAGTATGACGAAATTCAGACTCAAATTGAGGCTGATGATTCCGATTTCACATCAGTCAGTGACAGAGTTCAAACAGAGGATGATCTCTGTACTATTGAGTACAAACTACACCATTTATTAGAACAAGTAGAGGAAGTGAACATGAAATCATTGATTCAAGCTGAAGTTACGCCAATTAAAACCCCCCCCTATACAGTTAGAGCCAATTAAATTGCCCTGCTTCTCAGGCAGCATTATTGATTGGCAACATTATTATAATATGTTTGTGGAACTAGTACACGACAGAACTGACCTGACGGACATTCAGAAATTACACTATTTACACTCTTCACTAAGAGACGAAGCTCTAAATGTAATAAAATCTCTCGCAATCACCCATGAAAATTATGCGGTAGCCATTGATCTATTAAGGGCCAGGTATGACAGCAAATTAATTGTCTCAGCCTATCATATAGGGAATGTCTTGGGCATGAAGTCCATTCAGCAGGAGTCCATTGTTGGCATTTCTAAATTCATTGACGAGATCACCGCGAATATAAATGCTTTAAATTCATTGAATTTACCGGTAAATACCTTTAAAATCATTTTCGTTCAATACTTTAGGCAAAAACTCGATAATCAGACATGTCGGCTCTGGAAAGGAAGCCTGTCCGACGAGCGATTTCCTAATTTCAATAACTTTATTAAATTTTTAAATAATAGAAGGCAATTATTGTAAACGTCGGCGGCGCGACCAGCTCAGTAAGCAAAATACACGTTAGCGATAAGAATCCCTATCGCAAAGCTATTAAACCGGTTGATATTACTAGGTCGACATTCCATTCTTATATCAGCAACATCTGTCAGCTGTGCAGAGGTAGACACCGCCTATCTCAATGCCCACAATTCGTGGCTATATCTCCCATGGAACGAAAAAATATTGTAATTAAACATAAACTCTGCTTAAATTGCATACGTCCAGGCCATGGTCTCGCACACTGTCCTTCCAAATTTGCTTGCAGGACATGCGCTAAACGCCACCACACAATGATCCACATGTCAGGCAATAACCCCTCGTGTAGAGGCAACAATCAATTTTCACTGAAACTGCAAACAAATAAATCTATCTTACTATCCACCGCTGTCTGCATGACAACTGACCATGCCGGTAGGAAGCACCCAGTAAGGATTTTATTGGATTCAGGATCGTAAGCTAACTTTTGTACCATGAGTTTTGCACGTCGCCTGGGCCTAAAACTAACTAAATCTCAATTACCCATCACCTGTATAAACAATTCCTTATCTCAAGCTGACTTCAGTACTAGGGTAAGGTTGCATTCCCGTTATAAGAAGTTTAGTTTTAACGTACATTGCGATGTGCTTCCCAGCATCACGAATAATCTCCCTGCGGAATCATTTGATATCTCATCCCTAAATATACCAAAAGACATGTTCCTAGCTGACCCGCAAATGAACTTTTCTTCGCAAATTGACATATTGCTCGGTGCCCAGTATTATTTACAATTAATTGAACCTGTCAAATTCATCCGTACCCCACATTTTCCAATAATACAGGAGACAAAGTTGGGATTCATTCTCGCGGGTAACTTGCCATTTAATGTCGACATGACAAAACCTGTCTCATCATTCATAGCATGTGAAGATAATAATGCTATTTCCTCGCAACGAAAGGACTTCTGGAATTTAGAGGACGTTGCTGCTCGTGCTCCCTCGGTTGAGGACTCGGAATGCGAAAGTCATTTCGTCGCTAATACCTTCCGTAATAATGATGGCAGATTTGTGGTATCCCTACCACGCAGGTTATACAATTCTCATTTGGGCGATTCTCTTCACGGAGCTATTCGCAGGTTTCAATCACTGGAACTCAAGTTCAAGCAGAACCCTGCCGACATTCTATCGCGTGATTGTCTCCCTCGTTTTTTACACGGTCACCCACAATGGTGGTATGGTCCATCCTGGTTGTCCCATGAGTCATCATCATGGCCCGTCTGTGCCTTCGATGCCCATTCACCCTGCACTCATCCCTATCTTAAGCAGGAACAACGTAAGCAGGTCCAAACCTCATTGATTGTCGCTTCATCTACGTCTAGTTATTTTGAAAACTACTCTTCACTTTCAAAACTCCTTCGTGTATTTTCGTATTACCGTCGATTCATTCGGAACTCTAGGCTCCCTATAGCGGATAGAGACACTTCCTTTTTAACTTCCCATGAGTTACATGGTACACTTTTGGTTTTTATTCGCCAGTCCCAGAAATCGCACTTTAGCATCGAAATCAAGGAACTTGAGGCACAATGCTACATCCCTAATAATAGTAAAATTCTTCCACTTAACCCCTTTCTGGACAATGCGGAGATATTACGCGATGGCGGACGCCTTCAGCACTCCCAGCTTACCTATGAGAGCAAACACCAAATCATACTCCACCCGCACTCTCATCTCAGCAAATTAATCATAGAAAGCGAGCATCTTCGTTTACTACACGCTGGTGTACAATTGACTCAGTATTCTCTACTGCAGAAATATTGGATAATTAATGATAAATCTTATATACGGTCAGTATTACACAAATGTATCACTTGTGTTCGATTCCGTGCTAGGGGCGCAAGCCAATTATTAGGACAATTACCCCCTTCCCGGGTTACGCCTGCTAAGCCATTTTCTCAATCTGCAGTCGACTATGCCGGTCCCGTACTTATACGTCATGGCGGGCAGCGTTCAAAATCGACGTCAAAGGCTTATATTGCTTTATTTATATGCATGACCACTAAGGCCATTCACCTGGAACTAGTCTCAGATCTTACATCAGACGCCTTTATAGCAGCCTTAAAACGGTTTATAGCGCGTAGAGATCTGATCCGACAATGGTACAAACTTTCGTCGTGCTAGTAGCACACTTCACGAATTATACAAATTTTTTCAATCTAATGGATTTGTACAGACCACGCAGGATTTTACCAGTGCCCAAGGCATCAAATGGTCCTTTATTCCCCCCTCAGCACCTCATTTCGGTGGCCTGTGGGAAAGCGGAGTCAAGAGCGTCAAGTTTCATTTGCGGCGCGTTATCGGCGGAACCATTCTTACGTTTGAGGAGTATTACACTATCCTAACTCAAATAGAGTCCTGCCTTTACTCACGCCCCTTGTTCGCCATCTCCAATGACTCTGGGGACCCCGAACCTTTAACTCCAGCGCACTTCCTGGTTGGTTCTCCGCTCACTGCACTCCCGGAACCTGACTATTCCCAAGTCAATATTGGTCGTCTGGGCAGATGGCAGCTGCTCCAAATATTCACCCAGTCTATATGGAACAGGTGGTCGAAAGATTATTTGCACCAGTTACAACAACGCAACAAATGGCGCATCCCGTCAAAAAGTTTGACTCCCGGACAACTCGTCCTTATTCCAGATGACAATTCCCCCCCCCCCACTTCACTGGAAACGCGGGGTAGTCACGAATGTCTATTCGGGTCAAGATTCAATAGTGCGCGTCGTGGATGTTCGCACCGCAAATGGTATCCTACGTCGACCCATTCATAAATTATGTCCACTTCCAGTAGCCTCAGACTAATCGCATGAGCGTTCATGCGACACGTATCAGTAATGTAAACTTTATCGCATTATCGTGCTTCACGCCCGGGACATTCCCCAGGCGATCACATGATTTACGTTGTTATGATTACTACATTATTATTATGTCTATTGTACTATTGTGTATCACTATCATGTTTTTGGGGATTTTTGAATTTTTTGGGGATTATTATTCCAATATCATGCATGTAAATAAATATGTCTTTGTCATTGTATTTATTACATATTATTATTATTACCTGTTACATATTATTGAATTTTTTGGGATCATTACCCTATTATTGTGTACTGCCAACTGTTATGTCTGCCTGATTATTGTATTATTATGTATCATTATCATGTTATTATGTGTTATGAAATTTTTAGTATCATTATTCTATTACTATGTAACGCAAATCATTATGTATTATGTATCCTTACATGAATTTGGTATGTCAATCATATTGGTATGTACTATTAATTTCGTGGGTGTCATTGCTTGATTGTTATGCATGTCGATTATTATGTCTTTGTTATTGTATTATCATTTGTTATTTATTATTGAATTTTGGTATCATGTAATGTCAATTATTATGTACTATTCACACAATGAATTAAGTTGCAAAATCGCCCCGATTTTTTGCGGGCAGTATGGTTAAACTTTGTACGTATGTAAACTTTGTACTGTAAAATACCGCATTGCGGTCGCGTGCAGTTATGTCATTTCTCCCCACGCGATCTGCTACCGTCTTGCATGCAAGCTCGCAGCAGTCAATTTTACTTAGTTACTTACAAGACTCCGAGCAGGAAACTTGCCTCAGTTCGCCAGCCGCGGCTACATTATTCTCATTATTCTAAATTTTAGCATGATCACCATGCGATAGCTACTCAGGCTATACAAGCCGATTTACGCACGATTATGTACTTCAGTATTTAATTTCTATCTCAATTATCAGGCATTATGCCGCGCTAAACTGCACGCGCCAGCAACTATCTTCTAAATAATTTTCAATAAACAATTATCTCAAGAACATATACAGTCCACTTCATTATTTCACTTATTTACCAGCTAACGCCACAACTAGCGTTCAAAGACCAACTCAAGATTTCATCGAGAGCGTCTAAGACGCAACAAGCATATTTCTAAATTTGTCGATTACTTTACGGATTTACTTATGGTCACTTTTCTTGAAAGTGAATTTACATCAACAAATTAAAAAATAAAAATACGATATATATTTAATATAAGTATAACACACAAAACGCTACGAATTCTAGATGCAATATGTATTTAAAATGGCATTGACGTACGTATAAATGATACTTTAAAAGAATCTGCTGTAAGAAAGCAATTAAAAGTTGATTTTGGTTGTTAAGAAGAAATAAATTCATTTTCAATATTCCATAGTACGTAAGAAATAATGACATCAATCGGGACCTAAAAATGCCTACGGTTGCTAACGAGATTAAATGGATTTCGGATAAATATGAAAGAAGACTTCATGAACACGAAAAACTGAAGTGCTACAACTTCTTGATATGGACTCGTTCGGCGATTGCAAAGACAGAAACCATTTGAACTAGTAGACTAAATATGTATAGTTATTCTCAGCACATGAACAAAGTGTAAAAATATAACTGTACTGATGAATGCTCCAGTACAATGAAGCTTATCCTACACAATGTTATAAAAATTGTGAGTCATGTATTAGACAAAAGTCTAGATAGTTTTGTAACTATTTGCAATTAAGTTAAAACTTTGCAATTAAAAAAATGTTAATATTGCAATTGATATTTCGATGTTGTCAGATTTGTGAGATTAATATTAAATAAGAGTGTGTGATTTATGTTGAGAATGGTTCTTTTATTTAGCTTAACTTAAATTTCTCACCAACCGTCACGATCTACCCCACAACACGTAGAAGCCGCACCCCCCGGCGGCAGATAAGGCTGATCTTGTCTCTCATTGTCATCTAGAGCGGGTTATATTTGGCCTCAACAGTTTGACATCCTTTAATAATTCCAATCCCTTACGTACTCGTTTCATAACGTTTGTCAATTGAATCGATACGGCGACTTCTCAGTATGCTTTACAACAACCACGTCTCAAAAGTTATAAAGTTTTCAGTCGGGATTGCTCACGTTCCCATGGCAAACAGACAGCCGAAACATTATTTTCAAGTCCCATCCCCGTTTACGGACTTACAATTTAAAGTCGCCCTACCGACTTTCTTTTCTTTCATAACCGATAATATTCATTTCCAAAATTTCCTTTATTATGCTTTCCCAGCATATTCGTACACTATATTCTTTCTCGTCTCGTAATTTATTCCTTTTACTATGTCTCCTCTTAAGTTTGACATTACGTTACACTACACCTTTTAATGGTAAATTTATTTTTCTAGCCGTTCACAAAACAACATACAAACACGCTTAATCATATTTCTTCGTTGAATTTGGCGACCACGATTCTGATCGTTCGGACCGCACTCGTCAATTCAAAACTTCTCAAAATCAGTATTTTAGAAATCGCTAAATACGTCACTACATCTTACCACTTCTGGTCGCATAAAGACAGCATTTCATGACGCACTCGGCTTAGAGAAAAACAACTTGTAGGAATATTTGGAACCACCAACACTTCTATATATATTTACAGTGATTTGAGTAAACATCTCGCTTATGTTATAATACCTTGTTCACTTACTTCTTACTCTTCGCTGTGTTTAAACCTTATTTTTCCGTTCATTTCAGTTATCTTCGAAACCTTTTTCAATACCTGTAAATATTTTTATAAAACTAAAAATCTGTACTGATTTTTTTCAATTAATTTTTCAGTTCCAGATGCAGCACCTGAAAACATAATATGCAAACCACTGGGTCCGGACAAACTTCAGATAACTTGGCAGCCACCTCCGCTCAATCACCTTAATGGAATAGTTCAAGGGTATAAAGTATTTTACGAGCCAGCAGACGAAATGTATGGTAATTACTTACTACATATGTGTCACGTCTGGCTGTTCACAGTTTGCAATCGTTAATTTAATTAACTTTATCAAATTCGATGTTACTGATTTTATTGTGATTTAAATGGGATCTCACAGTTTATATTTAACTTTCATTTAGTGTTACAATATGAACATATTTGTATGTTATGTATATATAAATCTTGATGTGATTTATATTCGTAAACATATTTCAAGATAATGTATGAAGAAGGTATTTCGTATTTAAGTGGAAGTAACTAAACCTGTGTGTGTGTGCGTGTGCGTGCGCAGGAACAATGAACATACCAGTACTGTTGCGTTTCCGACAGACAATACGCACACAAGTGATGTAAATTATGTATATTTAGTAAAAAATTAGGTTCCATAAACTTCTAATTTTTTTGGTTCGGTGCATATCTTCACACTGACCAAGTGGAAAGTTTAACAGAACTGTCTCTATGAAGAACTGAATCTCCGCACAGTGAATGTACCCGACTACACATCCGATGATTCATCAGAGTTTTACCTTCTACTTTAATTTCTACAATAATATTTCCTACTTCGGTTGTAATTCTGGCTACACGTTCAAAGTACGAAACGTGCCATGTACCGAACTGAACAATAACTACATTGTTTACTTCCTCAGACATAAAACATCTGGTTATTATATACTGACTTCTACTTCTAAAGTTTCAATCATTGGTAGATCTAAAAAAGCTTATGTACTAAGTAAAAATTTTAATAATTTTACTTCTGTAAATTATTAATTTAGAGTGATGTTCTCGAATCGAGGTTTGCACCCTCTGTGTACATAGAGTAGACGTGTTCAGCGGTTCTCTGACAGGTACACGAGAGCTTCATTTGAGCTCGGAACGGCATAATAGAGAAGCCTTTAGTAGGCAATGACACTACTCCTCGTTTTCGTATAGGCGAAAAACCGCTTAAAATCCAGAACACAATCATTACAGTAATGATAAAACGGAGATGCTCATGGTGATGATGATGACATAATGAGATACATATTCAAACAGCCACTATTTAAATACTTGTTTAGTTTTTTAAATCTAGTAAAAATCTGAATATCTCCGACTCTATGAAATGGAATCGGTGAACGGAATAGTTTGTTAATTATAATCTTGCATTTGTTCTCTGAAAAGTACTTTGTGTGTGGGGGGAGGGGAGAGAGAGAGAGAGAGAGAGAGAGAGAGAGAGAGAGAGAGAGAGAGAGAGAGAGAGAGAGAGAGAGAGAGAGAGAGAGACAAACTTTCAGTTTTTCTTTGCTCACAAACTGGAAGATTCGCTAAGATAAGTATTCTGTTTCTGCAGGGACGGCTCAATATAAAATTTTTACCCAGGCTAGGTGGTATTTCGGCGCATACTCTTTTATCCCACCCCTCCGATACAACCATATACTTACACTGCCAATGTCAATTTTGAACTGTAAAGCATGTTTGCTTTCTTTTCTTAGAAAATAACAAGTTGTTATACTAAAGTTTTATTTCTGTATTTGATATGAAATTGTAAAAAAATGATTTCTTGTTACTTTTAATTATTGATTTACGTTATTTGCCACGTAAACTGTAATGTGACATTTATCCAAAAAACAGCTTAAACTAATAATATTTATAAATTAATTTATAAATAAGTTGTACTCTGACAAGTTTGCAATGAATTATTTTACCACTACTTGCTCCTGTTTTAGTTTCCATACAGTAATTTTACAGTTTTAAAGTGTAAAATTATATTATTTTACTAAAAGCTCAAAATTAGTGAATAGTTTTAAATTATAGGCTAGTGAAAATATCATGATTAATATTTTAAACGAACGTAGGTCTACACAAACTTACAGTGATCAGTGATTCACAAACATTAGTATTATTATCCAACAAGTTAATGGTGGTAAATATATTATGGAGCAGTAAACTATTTGTCTTTAAATACTACTGGTCAATTAATATAAAAATTATGCACAGATACAGAGTCACATGAAAATTATAAAATAACAAAAAGTCAAAGATCTAAATTCTTTTGTTTTTCATACTTCTCGACAGGTGGCACCACAGGCCTTAAACCCTTGTTTCTGCAATTCGTAACACTTTCATCCATAATAACAATTATATTGTGAATTCAAAACATAGTACTCATTCGTAAATTTTGTTTAAAAGTGTTCATTCATGTTATCACACTAATTGAAAGACATGAAAAGTGACTAGTGGAGTAATAATATGATCTGCAAATACTACCTGATAGGATTTCCTATTATTTTCAAGTGATATTCCATTACCACAATAAGGGTGACTGGATTGGCCAATAGTCAGTTAGATTATACAGACTGTTTCAGTTCAGAGCTTGCTAGAACTAAATTCTGAAAATTAGTCTGGTTTTCAATATACGTAATTTATTACTCTATTTTAAATTAGCAACAGATTATTTAATTGACCACTATTACATAAACAAAACCAACAATTTTACTGTTGTCGTTTTTCTTCTTTTTTTCTGCTGCTGCTCTGCTACTGGTTTTTACATTTATTGTTTTTAATAAGAGTTCATATAATTACAGTTATTAAATTATGTAATAAAATGGTATTTAGAAAAGTTAAATAACTTCTTTTCTATTAAACTGATCGAAAGGTCGTTCGGCACTTGGTTTTAACAAAATTTAAATTTAATAACTAAACACTTGGTTCAGTTCTACAGATACTTTTTATTTTCCTGAGTATTGTTTCATCGGTTACGGCAGCTTCAAAGGTTATATTTGAACTGAGGGTATGTGGAAACATGCATTTAGGAAGAGAGGGGTCGAGGTGGTGTATGACAAATAGGACAATTGGTAAAACCCAAGTATAAAAAGTAAGGAAAATCATACAGGCCGCAAATAGAGCATATGCTTCATTGACATCTATATTCAAGACAAGGAATATCCACCATCGATCCAAGGTCACATTATATAAAGTTATGATTATGCCGGTGATAACATATGGCAGCGAGACTTGGACTCTGAACAAACAAGCCGCTAACATAGTCAATACTTTAGAAAGGAGAATTTTTAGGAGAATATATGGACCAATCCAAGTCAACGGGACATGAAGAATTCGTCATAATGAGGAGCTATACAAGCTGTATAAAGACAATGATCTGGCCACCACCGTGGCATATGCATAGATTGCATAGATTAGTGCATAGATATGCATAGATGGCATAGATTGCAGTGGGCAGGACACATCATTAGGTGGAAGGCAACAGAATAACTAGGAAGGTACTGTTTAGTCAAATCGAGGGTAGAAGGCCTGTCGGAAGACCCAAGACAAGCTGGATTGACCCAGTGGCGATGGGTGCTGAAAATTTACTTAAAATAAAACGATGGACATCGATCGCCAAGGACAGGGAAAAATGGAGGCGGATGATTATGGAGGCTAAGGTTCGACTTCGAACTGTGACGCCATAGAAGAAGAAGAAGAATCAAAATTTTCTAAAATCCATCAAAAGCAAAATAAACAACTGCCTCGTGTGTGAGTCCCTCAACATCTGAAATTCTAAACTGCTGTTCCTTTTAGCAATGTACTATTTTACCTGCGCCCATTCCAGTTCAATTGGGTTGTAGTGACAGTATCTATGGTGACAGCCTAACTGCGCGGTGTCCATACTGCATTTCTATTTTATCAACTTCATTTAAGTATGGTACACGAGTTTGTGGGCGACTACAAGGATCAGCAATTCCGCTCTGGTTTGTGATGAAGTATGAGGAATTCCATTTGAAGGTAACCAAACAATTATATCAGCACTTTTGGTATTTATACACGGGGCTTTATTGATTTTCAAAGAACGAATTATCAATAACAATTACCGAACATGGAGGGAGGTATGGTAAAAATTATTCTTTAAACCGCCGTCCATTGTTCTAAAAAATACAATTCTCGCTGCTACAATGTCACTTCTCTCCATAAGTAACTTCCTGCCGTCATTCGTTTTCTGATACTTGAAACCCGTATCCTTCAAAATCCTTAGCACGGTCTACTTGCTCCCATGAAAATTATCGGCTTCTTTCATTCCCAAAACTAGTTTGTCCGCAGTGGGATATTCACCCTTCTCGTACACATCGAAAATTATGTGCCTCAAAACGTTCTTAGCGAAGTTGTAAAATTCCCCAATTTGTTTCTTGCGATTGTCTCGCTTGCCCGGTAACTTGAAAATAGCAGATCCACAGGCTTTAACTGAGGCATTTGCTTTATTTGAAATCCGGCCTATACATCAGCAGCAGCTTCCTGGCATTTGGCAACGCTGGAACACGCTCCTGATTCCGCTCCACGCTGACTCTTATTGACTGACATATCACGTGATATTTTCTCTTGCCTCTGCGCAGCTGACAGGTCTCTTCTTCGTGTGTGCTCCCGAGTATAGTTTTCTGATGGTTGAAGGGCGGCTTAAATTTTTAAACTAGTTTTTAAAAGGACGTCCTCTGAAGGAAGAGATATCCTTCGAATGTTTATTCAGCGTGCAGTGTATCCAGCTTGATTTATAATGTTTATAGTGCAATTCAAGACCAAATTAAAATTTCCATATTTAACAGTGTTTTGCTTACTATTCCAACCTTATAGAGATTACACAGTGTATATACCGAACCTTGTACATATTGTTGTACACGATCTATATTTAATAATTTTAGTAATTGTTATTTAATAATTATGTAACGATTTGATCCATATATAATAATTTTTTAACACTTTTTAAAGTTTTATTAGACTATCACTCCGAAAACAAATCAACAAATAAAATCTTAAGACGTCCGTTGTTCATACACAAACCTAAGACCGAACGCGACATTCGGATTGTCGTGCTGTTTACAAAAAATCTGAGGGCCTTTTAAGAAATGATTCAAAAAATCCTGCCTAGATGTAACCTAGAAAAAAATTCAATTGCGTCCAGTAATCTGATGACAAATAGCCACAGTTACACAGACTTTAAAGAGTAAAGCCTGACATATTTGATAAAAAAGGTAGATACATGAATGCACTTGACGAGGCTGAAATATACAGGCATTTCAATGATAAACGAAATAATCAATAAAAACCATATTATTATTGAAATAATAACATTTCAATAAACAATATAACCAACCTTAATGATCGCTTAATTTTTAATTCGAACGCGATGTATGGTGTGGCTACAAACTAGCAGCGCATAACAAGATAGAGAGGACATTGCCATTTAACCGCAAGCTCCACCATATCGGTCGGTCATAGTACTGGAAAATCGGTGACAAAAATATATACTGTGATTCCACTGCCTTAAAATTGCGGGAAAATGTCAGAATTTCACACTCTTCTGTAGACAGAATGCGAAATGTTAATACTACTACGTAAATGTTACAGTTCCATTCCCTTTATATGACAGTAACTTACAGAGTTTACAGCTGGCACAATCCTTCCATTCGCAAAGGCAGAGAAAATAAGGAAAATTGTTGGAAGACATAGTGTGTGAACTGCCTTCCCCTATTTAATATGATAGAAAAATATTTTTGTAAAAATACTCTTGTGGTAAATAAGTTAAATACCAAAACGTTATATACAGTATTCTGTGTGAGTGTGGGACTTAATACCTGGGTGAAACGGAGAGACACTTAAAGTTAGGGTAGATGAACATAAAAGTAATGTGCAACAAGGTAAACTCGACTGATTAAAATTGGCAGAATATGTCTGGAATGAACAACATAGAATTATATGTTGAAGATTCTACTCTCTTTTCTATACAGTTCTTTGGAAGATGTTAGATCAGTGGCAAGGGAAGGGGAATCTTTTAAACATAAATCATGGAAGCATCTTACATGGCGGTGTAAGCCTATGATAGCTACATCATCCAATCGAGAAAGGAAATTTCGTTTACTGTTTTCCCCTAAACCTGGTAGCAGACGAAAAAAACTGTCTCTTAGTCCACTTCGTTCAATATCTAGCAATTTGTTTACTGGTAGCTCTTGATAAACAACTACTATTTCCTTATAGCCAATCAAACATGTATTATATAGAGTTCTGTGAACCCAAAATTAAATTTTAGATTATAACAAATAATATTAATTTTATACTTTTATAGAATATGGTAACCCCATACGGAAAATAAGTAGTTACTATTTCTTTCTGTAGTTGTAATGTATTCTTCCTCGTCCTCCTCATCATCATCATCATCACCACCACATCAATATTATTATTATTATTATTAACATTATTGGAAAAACTGCAAACATTGCTTTAAAAGATACTTTTTTAGAAAAATTGTTAATGTAAATCTTACTTTTACAAATGATGCTTATTAATTATGCTTATATTCTGTTTTACAGAATATAGAATGCAGGAGCGTAAAGTGAAAGACACACTTATTGCAGTTTTGGACCATCTAAGAGCATACACAAATTATAGCTTACAAGTAATGGCTTTCACGAGGCCTGGAGATGGTGTGATTAGCGCAGAGCATTATTGTCGCACGGAGGAAACGCGTAAGTCTCTTTATGTTAAAATACCTTTAGTATATTGTTAGTTTGAATTGTACAGTAGAAAATGCTATAAAAATATGCAATGCAAAACCTCACACAGAACGGTACTTCTGTTATCACTACAATAGGCAACTTAAATATTTAAATACGCTATTACATAAAGATTTACTCCTTATGATATATATATATATATATATATAATGCTTTTTATAGAAGTTCTACTTTAGTGATTTTTTTCTTGTCTAACAGATGTAATACTATTTAAAAATGTTTGTCTCTTAGCAAATTTTGAATTTACTGTTTTTTTTTTATTGTCTTAGTACTCACACCAATATAAGTAGTAATTTGTATTACTTTCAAAAACATCTACAAAAATATGCCTTCTTGAGATCTATAAATACTCAAGAATGAGTTTATACATTTTTTTCATTCTTTTTCAAGAAGTTGTTGAAGAAGTTGTGAAGATATTATCTATACAAGATTGGCCTGCACGAAACCTATTCTGTTCCTCAGTAACCTTACTTTGATTTCAGTTTCTTTACCAGCTTTCAGTTTGATTTTAATAAGTTTTCCATATACTCTTGAGATAGAGTCGGTTGCATTAAATCCGCTGTAATTCGATAGGGACTTTTTGCTGTCTTTTTTGTGGCGGTTGGAAATATATGCAGTCTTCCATTCAAGTGGGAACGCTTCACCTTTTAAAAAGTAATTAAAGCCATGTGCCAAAAGGTCCAAAAGTAGGTATGTTCCACTTTTAAAGAGCTTGTACGGAATCCATTTGGACTTGGTCCCCGTCCTTTTTCACGGTTTTCAGAGTATCTTAAACTCGGTAACAGGAGTTTTGTCTTCCTCAGACAACGATACATCAGAGAAATCAATCTCTTGGTCACTTAATATGAAAGTTAATTTTTAAATTTAAGTTAATATTTCGTAAAAACCAAATTATTCCATATTTATTCCATAAACCGGATTCAGGGCGAAATAGGAGGGGAACTTTATTAATGTAGTACAGTGAATTTATTGTTAAGTAAACAAAACAAAACTATGAAAGGAAAATGATTTGCTTTAATTGAGGTATTGTAAATATTGTATTATAATATTACGTATTGAGGTAACATTAATAATGAATCGGATACTCCTTCTGATTTTACGCAAAGCAGGGATAACGAAGAAGGCGATAAACTACATCTGGCATTGCAAAAATAAACAAATAAAATGCACAAATGATACTGGATAAAAACATAAAGCGCCGTACGATATGAAACGATATAATGATGTGGTAAAATAAAGCCGTAGGCTTAGTTGTGTTGTTATAATCTTTATTCGCTCTATTTTATATTTATTTCTAGTGTACTCAATATTTTATTCAATAAACACGTAGAAATTAAAAAATATGAAAATTGTATGGTGGTTGAAAATTTGCTCAAGCCAAAAAATTAAAATTATTATTTTCCATTTATTCGGCACGAGGGTGTTCGGAAAGGTATTACGAAACAATTTTTGCGCTTCCATATGAGAATTCGTAAACAGACTAAGTTCTAAATTACACACGTTTCTGATGCGAAAAACTCATTTTACGCGTGTACCTCGGAACGGCACACAATTCACAAAACAATTATGCTGATCATACAATACAATGTTGGAACTCCGGGGCGGCAGGGCTTCAGAGCTGGCAAAATACAGAAAATGAAAATCTGATATTTTTGCTCTCGTTATTATTATTTTTGTATATTCTACTATCCTGAGCACAAACAAACTGGACGGTACCCGTTCCCCGCTCCAGCATTGGGAGCACCTACCTCGAGAGACTACAAGTTGGTTATACTCGAGTCTTTTTTTCTTTTAATGTATTTTTGTGCACGTTTTTCCTTAACAACCTACGCAGTAGCGTCACTATGTGGAAGGGGTATCAGGGGGGATCATTCCCCTTTCCCCAGAGATATTAAAAATTTCAACAAAATTCCATAATCCGTTAACGTATGCCTATTTCTAAGCCAGAAGCGTGTGTTAAAATAAGGCCTATAAATAATTGCAAAAATAAAATAAATTACAGTATTTTCAGATTAATAAAATAAAGTTCGAGTTTTCTTAATCACTCAGCATTTGGTGAATAACGTAGTATCTGCAGCACTACAAAAAAAACAATTACGGACAGGCCAGAACAAGAAGGCAGAGCCAATTAATCTACTTTTATCTTTTGCACCCAGTCACACTTCCCCTTACAGGGTTGTCTGTGTCATGACTCGTCTAGTCTAATATCTCTATGGTCTTTGCACGGGTAAACCAACAGTTTCTCGACTTTAATTAAAAAATGAAGAGATTTTATTGCTGAATTTTGTATAAAAATAACGTCCTGTAATGATGTGATCTATAAGTTTGTTGGGCAACATCTTTAATCCAAAGTGCGAATGAGTAACAAAACTGTGGTTTTCTAAAAATTCTTCAGCAAGACTTGTTTTTACAAGGTCTATTAAGAATATAAATTTAGAATTAAAGTGATTCCTAATGACATAAGGTTTGTTGCCTTTGATTTAAATAACAGTTAATCAGGACAGAATATTTTGAAATCAGCGTTTCCCATATTTATTTCAAGCCTTATATTTCATGTTGGTTTAATCAAAAACTTCGGAATGCGATGAATTCATAAAATGTATTTATAAAATTATATGGAAAAATCCTAAACTTTGTATTTCCCGGCGGAGGCTCAGTACGGCTTGCACTCACCGTCATGAGGCAACATTGAGTAGCCGACTGAGATAACAGCGGCACCTCCTGGCTTTGAATACCGTAACTAGCGGCTGGCGACGCGTTATACCAGCCATGCAACCGTCGCATAAACACTAAAGCCGTGCGGTATGCCTTCGTCCTTTACGGACTGTTGAGCAGAGGTTTATTTATTTATTTGTCAGGATCGAATATTTTGAAATCAGCGCTTTCCCATATTTTTTAAACCCTTATATTTCGTGTTCCACGAAAAGCCATCACTTTGATCTTAAGTGTGGATATTTGCAATCCAGAGTATATGCAGATTCGATTTAACAGACATATACCCACCTGCAATCTGTTTTCCGAGTCTGACAGAATAGCCTGATCGTCCGCAAACAACAAAGTGTTAATTGTAGAGTGATTAATCCTAAAATGTTCTGTAAGACACATCTGCCAGTTTTGTGTGACATCGTCAATATATAAATTGGAAAGAGAAGGTGATAATGGACACCCTTGTCGTACTCCACAATTGATGAGGCTAACTCTAGGAGTTGTTCTCGGTTTCCCTGCTTGTATTAAGATTTTATTCAGCAACTTTTGATTCGTCCGGCTAGTCCTTATTTCAGGCAATTTAGTGGTGAATATGTCCCCTGGATATGTTACTAGCATATCGCAGGGTAATACATATGGTAGAGCTGCGTCTTCAGGCTTAACGTCCAGCCCGATTTTCTGTCTGGGTGTTCTCTCATAAACTCGCTGTCTTCCAAGGTGATGGCTTTTCGCGGAACTGATCCCTTACGGGGAAAATTTGTTATAGATAGTACTGTCCTGGAACAAGTTAGCAATTTTGAATGCCTGGGCTACGGTGTGTCTTATAATGCAAGCAACGACGTTGTGAATAAGTTGCATAAGTTCAACATTATGTGCGGGACCGTTAGGCGAACCCGTAAGTCAGCAAGTAAAGGAACACGCCTAAAATTTTACAAGGTGATGGCTCTTCCCACACTTCTTTATGGGTCTGAGAATTGGACTTTAACGAAAGGCCATGCCAGTCGCATCCAAGCGGCTGAAATGAGATTTCTCAGCCACTTGGCAGGGTATACCCTCCAAAATCGTAGAAGAAACACAGATATACAGCAGGAACTGAATATTATGAGTATACTCGACAGGATCGCCCAGTATCGGCTGAATTGATGGGAACATCTTTGCCGAATAGATGACTGCCGCATCCCCAAACAACTATGGAACTATAAGCCGAGGGGACGGAGAAGTGTGGGACGTCCGAGGAAGCGCTGGAGTGACCAGCTCTAATCTTTGCCTATTTGATACCAGAACAAATCATCCTTGGTTTAATCTTTGTAGATGATGATGATGATGATATTTCACGTTGATTTAATCAAAAACTTTGGAATGCAAAGATTTCATAAATTGTATGGAAATTGTATGAATTGTATAAATTGTATGAATTCATAATTTATAAAATTATATGGAAAAAATCCTGATTTTTTTTTTTTATTTTGTCCTGAGGAAAATCGGGAATTTAACCTTCAAGCTAGTCTCACCCCCTCCCCAGAAAACAGCTTCTAGTTACGCTATTGAACCTTCCTATCGTTTTAATATTTTATTTGAATTTCAAAAGTTCTTGCACGTAATAATAATATTTAAGTAAATATTATCTGTTTTAAAGTAACGGTTGCATACACTTAATACTATTAAATATCTTTTATTATTTTTAGAAATATGTTGAAAATTAGTTGTTGCACGTCAGATCTCGTGTCCATTTTCAACTTTTTCTAACGAGTATTCATTGTAATTTCTAGGAAAGTGTCAATTTTTTTCACTTTTTTGCGCCTTTTTTAAGCATATAAAGGGTATGCATTTTTTTTAAAATCCCCTATTTTTTAAGAATAGCCGATAGATGCAAAAGCTGTAATCTGTTTCCCTGAAAAAGAAGAATTTAAAGGTGCTATAAGAGTGGTCAACAGCTACAACAAAAACGTCCTGGCCTGGAGTAAAAATCCTGTCTCTGAAATTTCTGAAGAGCAGAACAACAATATTGCTCGACGAGGCACCATAGACAAGCACAAGGCTTATCAAGCGTTCTGTATCAGACTGTTGGTTGCCGTATTGTGCTTCGCAAAAACCTATGAGTGGAAAATGGCGCACTAGGCACACTTATCGAAATTCTGTATGACGTTGGTAACCAAACTCCATCACTTCCGGTCATAATCTTAGTGAAATTTGACAAATTCAGACCTAAACGTAAACTTTATGACGAGGTGTTTACGATTTTACAACTATAACATATTGAGTAGATAATGAAAATGGCGGTTAAATGTTGTTTGGGGGGGGGGGGCAGAACGAATTTCTCAAGGCGCAATTAGGGTGCAACAAAAGTATACCCAAAAATTGTATTTTACACCCTCCCTTATAGTTGACATATCTGTTCCATAGTAGTCGTTTTAAGGAAACATTTCAAATGTTGAACCATTACAAATTAATAGTTCACAATTCACACTCAATACGCACGCATGCACACACTATTCAATAAACTCCCATAGGTTAACATACTAATCTAATTCTCACTTTCATTTGTTTATTTTATTTTTCATTTTAATATTTTACACACACACAAAACCATTAACCTCGTACATTCCAATACTTGATAACGGTGTGATAATATAAACGATGAAATATTTACAAATTCCTCTGTACAAACTGAGTCAATTTTTAGCCATATACAAGTTCCTATACAAACAGTTTTATTTGTTCTAGTTGGCATAGCATAATTTTTAAAAATTTAACTTAAAACTGAACAAGACAAGTGAGTGTCTGCAGAAATAAAGTATAATGTGGACAGGAAAATCTATTATTTGAATAGATGTACGAGGTTTGATCAAAAAGTTCATGCAGTTCTTGTTTATTTTTAAAATATGCCTTCATTCACCAACACTTATACCGCTCCCTTCAAAGTAGTCTCAGTCGAATGTAACACGATTAAACCAGTCGTTTTGCAGTCTTCGCAAAATATTTCAAGCATGAACGTTTTGGTACAGCCATGAGCCGCTTAGCGATTTTCGTTTTACATCTTCAGTGGTTGCGAAGTGTTGTCCTTTCGTGGAAATTATCACTATTGGGAGGAGGAAAAATCGCGACACATATGGTGAATACGGCAGTTGCCGTGTCATCATTATGACGTTTTCTTTTCCCTAGCCTGGTTTTAACAAGCAATGACGTGCATACAGGCGCGTTATCGGGTTGCAATTTTCATAAATTATTCTTCCGTAACTCTGTCCGTTTTCTACAAATAGCTTCATACAAATGGCGTAAAGTCCCCAAATAGTTCTCTTTATTTACCATTGCGCCTAGCGATGAAATTTCGTCGAACACAAAAACATAATCTTCATCTGACAACCACGATCTTCAACTCATTTACGGCAGTATTTGAAGTTTGTAAACCGCTTGTTCATGCACAGCAGTGTCGCCAGAAGCCTTCTCAACACGTTTACCAGAATAGAGCAGTTTATCTCACAGTTTACACAAAATTTAATCCATGTTCTTCAATCTTGCATTGTAGAATGACAAAACAATACACCTAAGGTCGACTCACTCAATTAGCAGTGAAATCTAAAATACGCGTCAAATAGGGCTAAAACTCTAGACGATTGTCACTAAAATGTGTACCAGCATCACATAAACTACGCGTCAAATACGGCTAAAACTGTAGACGATTGTCACTAACATGTGTACCAGCATCACATAAACTACGCGTCAACTAGGGCTAAAACTGTAGACGATTGTCACTAATATGTGTACCAGCATCACATAAACTATGCATCAAATAGGGCTAAAACTGTAGACGATTGTCACTAATATGTGTACCAGCATCACATAAACTATGCATCAAATAGGGCTAAAACTGTAGACGATTGTCACTAACATGTGTACCAGCATCACATAAACTACGCGTCAAATAGGGCTAAAACTGTAGACGATTGTCACTAACATGTGTACCAGCATCACATAAACTGTAGACGATTGTCACTAACATGTCTACCAGCATCACATAAACTACGCGTCAACTAGGGCTAAAACTGTAGACGATTGTCACTAACATGTGTACCAGCATCACATAAACTATGCATCAAATAGAGCTAAAACTGTAGACGATTGTCACTAACATGTGTACCAGCATCATATAAACTATGCGTCAAATAGGGCTAAAACTGTAGACGATTGTCACTAACATGTGTACCAGCATCACATAAAAACAGTTGTTTAATCGGACACTCGTAAAGGTGGAAATTGCAAAATGGCACGAACTTTTTGATCAAGCCTCATATGTCACTTAGTGAAAAATAAGTTATTAAGAATAAATTAGTTAGCACATAGGCTATCATTTAACTGAGTTGTTTGTATGCATCCACATGATGAACATAGTCGTCTGTCAGATACTAATTTATGTGTTAATAAAAATTATAATAAACCTACAAATGAGCAGAGCATGGTCCAAGGATTCTATCATAAATTATGCATGAGTGTACCAAAACAATGTATGAAAAGGTCTATAGTGGATCACCAACCAGTAAATGAGCAAATGGGCCTCTATTGAAATAGAAATGTTCTTTTACCAATTATGTTAAGGTGCTATTGAGCGGGCAGTAGAGGGAGACATGAAAGACATTAGAGAGTGAGAGAGAGGAGAAGATGATATTTGTGTGTACATAAGGTAGTGCATGTGTAAACGGCAATATGCACATGCATATGAACAGTGACTATATTGAGACTTACTGGTTCAGTTTAGGCACCGGTACTAGATCTTTCTGTTATGATTAGAGGGAGGGTAATACTTGAGGGTACAGAAAAGGCTGTAACACTGCTCTCTATGATCTTTTTAAGGGTAAGCTTTACAGTTGTTCACTAATGTAATTTCAACTATCACTTGCTCACATGGTGACGGTACACAGACCTCAGGGGCTCAGTACAGTTAAAGCAGTTGTTGACATTGGCCTTCCTTGTCTTCTTGTTCATTCAGGGCCCCATTACATAGTCTGTTTTGCTATACTATCATGAGAGTGGTTAAGAGCATGATACAACACTGTTCATCTCTTTGTCTGGTGGTTGGTGATCTGCTATTGTTCTTCATTGGATATGACTCTTGGCTATCATATTCTTATAATTGTAAGCAAATATGTGTTTACAAAATCTGGAGCTTATGAGTGATAGTGCCAATCACTGTCCACATCTCACATCCATACAGTAGTATGGTGTTAACATTGGAACCAAAGATCATTAATTTCTTCAAAATAGCAGATCCCCACACAGGGTGCAGCTGAGTGAAAGCCCATTTTGCTTTATTGATTCTACTCTGCACACCCAATACTGCTTGTCCATCCAGTCCCACTATCCTATCTGCGATTTGTTCAGTCTAGCTAAGTCCTCGATTTCCTGGACTTGTATTTTCATAATTATAATATTGTATAAAACGTGTCATTTCCAATTCAGTTTTAGATACTAGCAGATAATGTTATTTACTCAGTAACATTGTGATGTAAAAATGTATTTTTTCAGTTCCTGATGCACCAGAAAGAGTTAAAGCTGTGGTCAGTTCAGAAGACACAGTTGTGATTAGCTGGCTACCTCCTAAACGACCAAATGGGATAATCACTAAGTACACAGTTTTTGTACGCATTTTAGAACAAGGACAAGAAGTGAAGGTAGTTAAGGGATCGCTGCCACCACAGCTTCAACATTATGAAGCAGTAGGCTTAAAACAAAGAGAAACATACGAATCTTGGGTGGCAGCATCTACAAAAGTTGGGCAAGGACAAAGCAGTTCTATAATTAAGCTGAGCACTAGCTCTGTTGGTAAGTGCTTCCACATAATATTACTTATTAAACAAACAAATTCAATAAAAGTGAAACTTATACTGTTTATAGAACATACATTTAACATTATAAGTTTTTCTTTCTGTGGTTATGATTTTATTAAGTAAGTTTAAACATGGTTGGATGACTTTAAGTCCGCAACAGTCCCTTATTAGTAGGAAGTAGTTGGACTTTTTTTAGTCTGTGATTATGAGCATTTAATAAATCTTCAACATAATTTATTTTGTTCCATATGTAATAAATTGCAATAGTTGTATGTTATTTTTGAAACATAAAATTTTTTGTTTATTATTTAACATTGTCTAATAAGACACTCTACTCGGTGACACCACCTATCACAACTTTGTTCATTTTAATAAATTGCTACCCAAATTTATAATTATCCATTTTATACTAGCTAATAAGTCATACATTTTTTTTTGTTTCTTCCAAAATTTGTAACCCTCTAATCATTCTCTGTATTCTCTTCATATGTTTTATGTTTTCAGTTATTTACAATTTTACTGGATTGAATCACTATGTCATTTAGTATCATGTTCTTTTTAATTAACTCTAAATAATTAATAAATAAAAGCCACCAGTTATTACATTCTAAAGCAGCACCTATCTCAGTTAAGTTTTGCTGGAATTATACTTCAGACTTCCACACAGGTGAGCACAATTTAAATCATATCAAATCAGGCTGAAAATTTCACACAGTCATGAGCATCTCCAAATTATGATTGTATAATCCTGAAAGTCACTTTAAATGTCTGACAAAATCTAATAAAACTGTACAGGTACAATGAACAATCTAGATACAAATGACTGATCTTACAAACTTTTGATCACTTACACTTAATTCTCTTACATTAATACTAATGGTTTTTTCCTGACTTAGGCTCAGAGAGAATTATTTGGCACTGAAGATTGTGTCCAAGGAGAGCTCATTTGTATGTTTGCAATGTAATGTAGATTTTGTGACCAGATAACATGGTACACAATGTTTGTGTCAGTTGCCAAATATTCTACTTTTCACACCAGCAATATTGTAAAACTCCAATTATAAACACAATGTTTAAGCCACTTAGAATGAATCTCCAGGTAGACATAAATTTCATTTATAAAGTAGACAACAAAAATTAATTATTAAAATTTTACAAAATATCAATATGTAAACAAATGAATAAACACAGAACAAAGTAATATATTATATGAAACTTACATAAGCTTACACCTACGGCTACCATCCCGCACCCCCCACTCACTCACACACACACACACACACACACACACCAAGGTCGATCTGATGTCATGTACTACGTATTACAAGTTACATCCTAGAATGAGCGTACATAGAGAGGGGTTTTAGATGTTCAAAACCTCCTGCAATTATCTTCTCCACTAAAAATATCCTTTACTGTTATAAGATTAGATACAAACAGAAATTTGTAAATAGACATTTGCAAATTAATATTAACTTCCCACACATACCGTAATGTAATTAAAAATTTTTATGATAAATTAAAAAATTGAAAGTGTGTCCTTGTACCATTCTCTGCTTCCCGAAGCATTCTTGCAACATTCCTTCCTGATGTGTGTGTTGTTAAAAATTGATATGTTGTAGTTCCTCATAGGTTCCAGTTTTGAACAAACATCATGAATGATTACTAAACCAAGCCATGATGGGCCGAGAACATCAAGAACATGAGCATGACAGAGGGGTATTGGAGGGGGTGAGGTTATTGTGACCCCCTACATTATAGTGTGACCCCCTATATTGTGATTATATTGTAATATTTTTCTTACAGCATCAGGCATTGTTTAGTAGCAGATGCTTCAAAAATTTCATAATTTTTAAAAAACTAGACCGAACACTCACAGGCAGAAGACTTACATAAAGAATAAGATTAGGAAAATAAGAAATAGTTGTATACTAAAAATATGAACTACACAGCACCAATTAGATCTTGAAGTACACATTCAGTTGATAGTTACAATTCTTCTTAATGGTGATGAACAAAAAAAACAAATAAGTTGAACTTAAAGTTCTATTAACATTTTAGCTTAAAAAAACACCAACCACTACTATTGAAATCTCATTGTGGAAAACTGTTTAATCAGTTTTTATGTACAGTCAAAATCATTTCATATACAGTATCTGTAACATAGTGCATGTACAGAGATTATGAAAGTCTGTCATACACAGGCTTATTTCTATAAATTAAGATGTGTGTGTGTGTGTGTGTGTGTGTGTGTGTGTGTGTGTGTGTGTGTGTGTGTGTGTGTGTGTGTGTGTGTGTGTGTGTGTGTGTGTGTGTGTGTGTGTGTGTGTGTGTGTGTGTGTGTGTGTGTGTGTGTGTGTGTGTGTGTGTGTGTGTGTGTGTGTGTGTGTGTGTGTGTGTGTGTGTGTGTGTGTGTGTGTGTGTGTGTGTGTGTGTGTGTGTGTGTGTGTGTGTGTGTGTGTGTGTGTGTGTGTGTGTGTGTGTGTGTGTGTTGGAGGGGATATATATATATATTACGACGCCTTATTTCATCTAACACAATTATCTAATATTTGTATGTTAGATAAAATGTTACTTACCCGTGATATTACTTTACCTGGGCGCCAGAACAAATCCCAGATAAAAATGACACGGTTTCAGCTTAGCTCAGCGCATGGAGACACTCTTTCTCAGGATTCGTTCAGTGATTGTGGTTTTCAAGGGGAATCGTTACAAATAACACTTTAATATTTGCTTGATTATTATATTTAACGTTTTAATTAATTATTTTTAAACTTGATTAGGCTAATGGTAGGACTTATTTCTACCCTAACACTTATAATTACTGAGTGAGTGTGAAAAGTAACGATTAAGACGTTCAAACGACCTTTGGCTCTTATCTGGTTTAATTAAGAGATTGCTATCTCCCAAACCAGTGCTAAAGAACAGGTCTGCAATAATTTGCACGTCCAATACTACACCCCACTTTCCATTCAACACTCCTATACTATGTTAGAGCTAATCTTATAATTAAAATACAAAGTGTGAAATGCTTAGTGTCTTTTAAAAATTGTTTATTGCTTTTATTATTTGTTTAGTGCTTATTTCATTGATCAATGAATCTATTTCTTACTGTTTGATGCGTTGACCGAAGATAGGAATCCGTAGAGGTCCTCCTTTTGTTGGTTTTGCACAGAATAATTGATTACTTATTTTTTTTGCGTACCGTATCACTTATTATATGATATATAATTACCTTAATATCCACTTTAGCGATACAAAGTGGATATTAAGGTAATTATATATCAGAAGAATTGATGTTGATCAATGCTGTAGAAGATGCCCTGGCAATTACAGATGCTGTAGCCTTCTGTCGCACAGGTCCTTCACGGCTGATGATTAATTAATTAATAATTTAATTAATTTATGTTGTTTTACGCAGCTAGAGTGGTTGAACGGTACTAGTTCATCTTCACTGCGGACTACTTCTCGAATTTGATCTTAATTACGCTTTTGCGTGATTGAAAAATTTCTGTACGTTATTTATACACGACTAGCGTGTTTAAGATCCGAACGAAGAGTGATGCTACCCCACGCTTTGAGTTGGCGTCAGTTTTAAATACTGGATGCTGATTGGTTGTTCAAATAAATCATGGGTTTTTCCAGTTTCGACAATCTCGAACAGGTCGACAAAACACCCCATGACAGGTTTCAAACTGCAGAGAATTTCTAGTTAAAATCGTACTTCCTGTGTTTGCAAATCGATTGATTACAGGTATTTGCAAACCTGTTTTCCAAGATCTGACCACAGAATATTGTTACTTAGGTTTTTATCTGTGTGTGTGTGAAAACACCTAATTCCTACGTAGCATAATTCTCTCATTATTCCTTTTGGCGTACGTCTTCCATATAACTTCGTCAATTGTTAATTATATTAACTGAGATTGCGGCTACTTATAAAGCTTCACTTGCTGAATACAATGCTGTTTTCAGAATTGCCGTATATTTATTAGTTTTTAACTTATCACAGGTTGAACTGATAATTTGTATTGAGTAAAATTTCATGTTTGTACCAGTATCTGATGTCGCTGTGACGTGGTTAGAGTGAGATGGCTGCGATTGTACGCTCTCTCTCTTGCTTACGCTGTACTACTCCCTCCGTCAGACACTTTCATATAACGCTCAGATAGGACGCTAATATGAATCGTTATATATACCCCCACTCGGTAAAAAAAAATTGATTATTTTATAAATCATTAATTTTTTTCTTCTAATGTACAGTTTTACACTGATGAGAAATTTGCACATATTCTTCCGCACTTTTTCCCGCACAAAACTTGCAATAATACCATTTTCCTTACATCTATCTTATAACTAAAGATTACAATGTTACTTAACCTAACATGGTATATTGGAAATTTATATGACCACTAATATTTTAATCCTCTTTTTGGTTTAATTAATGTCAATAATTTAAATAACAATACTAACATTTATTTAAATAAAATTTATTAATATTATCATTGACCTTTATTCAAAACAATTATATATTTATTTTATTTGACCATGTTTGACTCTCATACCTTTTTGGCTCAAACTATTATTTCTTTATGGGTCAATATTTTGTCTATTCTTCCTCCTATGGGAACATAGCTTATATAGCATACCGTCATGTATAGAAAATCCTGGTTTGGTGTTGGTAACTGCACTCCTCCAAGCTACACTAATCCTAGGCTCTTGTTGTTGATGAGTCCCTATTTCCTTAAGTCGTCTAACTACTTCAGGTTTTGTTATATGCTTTACCGCCTAAATACCAATATCATTGCTACTACATTTAATGTTATCTGTTTCCATGTTGTTTTCTGATGGTGGATTTCTACTGAGTACATCTGCTACCAAGTTGTCTTTCGCTTTACAATATTGTATTCCAAATTGATACTCTTGTATACCCAAGATCCAACGAGTCAGACGAGCACCTAGCAATTTACGCTTTAATAAAAATACTAACGCCTTATTATCGGTGATTATAGTAAGTTTAGCACCCAGAATATAACTTCTAAACTTTGACAGGCTATGCACTATCGCTAATAGCTCCTTTTCTCTCGTAAAATAGGTTAATTCTGCCCCTTTAAGTGTGCGACTTACAAATCCTAATACCGCTTTTTGGCCCTTCTCATCAATCTGATACAAGTGTGCTCCAATAGCAATATTGCTGGCGTCTGTTTGCAAGTAAAATCTTTCTCCTACTCTTGGTTGATTTAATACAACAGTATTTATAAAAAGACTTTTCACTTGTTGCAGCGCTTCATCGTGGTCCTTTGTCCACTTCTATTTAATCCCTTTATTTAACAACTTTAACAATGGAACAGTACTTTCCGCGTATTTACTTGTAAACTTCTGATAGTAGTTAGCTAAACCTAGAAATGACTTTAGCTGCTTACAGTTCTTTGGAGTTGGAAATTCTTGTATGGCTTTTACCTTCTCTGGGTCCGTGGTTATGCCTTCCACTGAGATTCGGTGACCTAAAAACTTAATTTCCTCCTTACCAAACTCTGATTTCCTTAGATTCAGCGTCATGTTTGCTGATCTTAATTTTTCAAAAATATTCTTTAAATGTTTTAAGTGCTCCTCGAATGTTTGTGACACACACAGAATATCATCTACGAACACTAATGTATACTTCTCAACCTCATTACCTAAGGCACTGTCTCAACACCTTACCATTGCAGCTAAGCTGGTGCTCAGGCCAAAAGGTACCACTTTTAATTGGTAGCACTTATTTTTATACAAAAATGCTGTATACTTTCTATCACTTTTTCGGATGGGAATTTGCCAAAATCCTGATATTAAGTCCAGTTTGGTCATATACTTAACCCCATTACATTTTTGGAACAATTCTTCCACACTCCTTGCGCACTCGTAATCTGGTACTAATAAAGAATTTAACTTCCTAGCATTTAAGCATAATCGGATACTCCCGTTCGGCTTGGTGACAACTACTAAAGGGTTTATATAGGGACTACTTGCTCTCTCTATAACACCATTCGCTAACATCTGTTGGATCTCTTTCTCCACTTCATCTCTATAATGTAGAGGGATTGGATAAGTCCTTTGTACAAATGATGCATTTTCAGTTAGTGTTAACTGATGTTCATAGAACCTAGCTCTTCCAGGCTCTGTTCTGAACACATCACTATACTCACCAACGAGTTGCTGAATTTGGTTCTGTTGCTCGTTGTTCAACTCAGTCCCAATGTTGATTTCTGGAGTATCATCAATACAGTGCTGGTCACTCCTAATGTCAACTACAGGTTTCTCTATATACCCTTTTATGACACTTACCGAGTTCCAATGCTTAAACTCTTTAATGCTTACATTTATTTTATTTGTATTAATTTCCATCGTAATCGTATTTCTTTTAAAATTTATTTCTGCTTTCCATTCAAGTAACGTATCTACCCCAATAATACAATCATGAACAAGTTTCGGGATGATAAGAGCTACAATTTGGGTTTGGTTACCATTTACATTGACAGGTAAATATATTTGTTCAGTTATCTTTTGCATTTTGGCTCCAGTGGCTCCCTGTACATTACAATGTTTTACGGGTAGTCTGGGACAATTTCGCAACTGACAATTATCTACAAACTTTGAGCTGACACAGGTAACTTCACTGCCAGTGTCTATAAGCACTCTTACTAGTAGATTACTGATTTTACAAATTATTTCCGGACATTCAGGATAATGGTTTCTACCCACTTCTTGCTCCTTTTTTAACAAGAACTCTCTATCGCTCACTTGTTTTATATTATTAGTTACATTCTTTTTACCTGTTTTCTTGGGTTGTTTCACTGCAGGTAATGGTAGGTTTAGTTTTGTTTCTTTTCTACCTGCAGTGGCTTCTCGTTTCCCGTATTCATTTTACTAGTCGACGGTTGCTGCTCGGTAGAGGTTATAGTTGTTTTACACACTTTATACCCTTTATTTGGTTTGTTTTCTACACTCCTACTTCTACCCTTCTCCTCCAATTCCAGTCGATTTTGTGGTTTATTACCCGGATATGGGGTAAACCTTTTTTCTTTCAGGCGTTCAGTGTCTCTCCTCTTAGTTGAGTAGCAAGTTGGTTCTTGATGATCGCCTCTAGAGCAGTTACTCAGCTGATTACTTACACGCTGTAGGTCCCTCTCTAAATCTTGACACTCATCTACAACCATTATGAACTTTTCTGGAGTATCACTCCTCTAGTAGTGGTTGCTACCCTAGTGCGTTCTCAGAAATGACGTGCTAGCTTATATACTAGGTCTCTCTCTTCTATTGGTGGTGTTAGATGCTTGACTTGCGCCATTACGTTAAGTACATAATTGGTGGTTGTCATATTCATTGACGGGTGATATTTACCAAATTCCAGATGATCGCGTACCCTTCTTTGTATCTGAACATTCCAGTACTGTGCAAGGAATTTTTCTCTGAAGTCTGAGTAGGTTTGGACTCTGTCCGAGATGACTTTCCACCACGTACCTGCCCAATTCTTGAGAAATCGGCCTAACATGTCCTTCTTGTCCTCGTCGTCCATCAGTGGATCTACACGAGCTACATACGCCTCAAACAGCTTTAGGAATTCCATAGGATTCTCATGTGGGTTTCCTGAAAATGCAAGGTTTTCCGGTTCTTCCTTATAGCCGCCACACCTCACTACTTTGGTTTGCTGTGACTTCATTGCTTTAGTCAGATCTTCCCGCATTACCTTCAACTGCTGTTCCACCTTTTGATGTACTTCGTCACTGTTAGCCTTACTCTCTACCTGTTTCTTAACGTCTATAATATTCTCTCCCAGTTGGGTACACTCTTCCCTAGTATTCTGGATTTCCTCTTTATTTAGAAGTGTTTGTGTTTTTAATTCAGCTGTTACTTCGCTGAATTGTTGATTAATGAGGGTTACTTTTTGTTCTAACCTTTCATGAAATTCGTTTCTAAACTTTAGTTTTTCGTCTTGACGGCGAAAATTAGTTTTTACTTGTTTCCTAAACTCTTCTAGCATAGTTTTAACCTCTTCGGTATGTTTATCAAACCTACTATTACTTTCATCTATTTTATTATTAGTACTGTCTAATTTACTAGCTAGATTAGATATCTCTTCATCTATTTTAAATGTAGCCTCTTTACTACTTTGTTCTATTTGGCTAGACAAATTTTCGTTTATTTGTTTCATTTCACTAGACAAATATTTATTAGTTTGTTCAATTTTATTATTAACATCATTTATTAATTTTTGATTACTTTCTTCTAAACTTTTATTATTTTCATCAATTTTATTATTTAATTTACTATTTGTTTTTTCAATTTCACTAGATAATTGACTACTAGTACTTTCAATTTTACTATTAGTAATTTCGATTTTATTATTTGTATCAACAATTTTACTTTCAATTTTAGTGGTCAACTACTTAAACATTTGCTCAATTGCTGCCATATCTACAGCTGATAATTTAGCCATTTTTAAAATTTATTTTTAACAAATTAATTTAACAATTATTTAACATTCTTCGTATTGTTTAAATTAGCAGCCATCCTTACTATTTCTTTTATGAATTTGCTAACTGCTATAATTTTTATTGTTCGACTAAGCTTTTCGTCATCACTGACATCTTCAGGTCTTAAACAACGTCTATCAACTGTACGTTGTAGGCTTTTATACTTTAGGACCCTCCCCTTATGTCATCGCCCCTCCTATTGGTTCTAGCTGCTACCGCTCTTCACGGGAACTTTGTCTACATTTTTCCGTTAGGCATTTTTCTAACGTCCGTCAAATTGTTTTAAGAATCTCCCGTTAATTTCTTTATTCTTGACTTATAATTTTTTTTTTTTTTTTTTTGTAACCTTTTACATTTCGTCATTTTCAGTGTGTTATTCTTATTATTTTAATTTATTTTTGTTTATTGTTTAATATATAATAAAATATTTCTTTATTTGTAAAATCCACTTTTATATTCATTAATTTATTTTTATCTTATTTTTTAACTTTAAGTATTTCTAGTTCTTCTATTAATTTTCTTTTTTGCGGATTGTTTTCTATTTTGATTATTTCCATATTTTCATTTGGATTTATAAATTTATGGTCTGATTCATTGAAATGTCTTGCATATAGTGAGTTTGTTACTCTAACCCCTTCTCCTTTTGCGTGTTCATTCATTCTAATTGTAAATTTTCTTCCAGTTTCGCCCAGATATATCTTATTACATTCCCCACATTTTAATTTGTATACGCCGCTTTTTTCTGTTAATGGAATTTCTTCTGTTTTTCATTTTTTATATATTCGAATATATATAAAAAATTTATATATTTCGTTTTCACATTTTGAAAACGAAAAATGTATTCGAATATATAAAAAATGATAAAACAGAAGAAATTCCATTAACAGAAAAAAGCGGCGTATACAAATTAAAATGTGGGGAATGTAATAAGATGTATCTGGGCGAAACTGGAAGAAAATTTAAAATTAGAATGAATGAACACGCAAAAGGAGAAGGGGTTAGAGTAACGAACTCACTATATGCAAGACATTTCAATGAATCAGGCCATAAATTTATAAATCCAAATGAAAATATGGAAATAATCAAAATAGAAAACAATCCGCAAAAAAGAAAATTAATAGAAGAACTAGAAATACTTAAAGTTACAAAATAAGATAAAAATAAATTAATGAATATAAAAGTGGATTTTACAAATGAAGAAATATTTTATTATATATTAAACAATAAATTAAAATAATAAGAATAACACACTAAAAATGACGAATGTAAAAGGTTACAAACAAACAAACAAACAAACAAAATTATAAGTCAAGAGAAAGAAATTAACGGGAGATTCTTAAAACAATTTGATGGACGTTAGAAAAATGCCTAACGGAAAAATGTAGACAAAGTTCCCGTGAAGAGCGGTAGCAGCTAGAACCAATAGGAGGGGCGATGACATAAGGGGAGGGGCCTAAAGTATAAAAGCCTACAACGTACAGTTGATAGACGTTGTTTAAGACCTGAAGATGTCAGTGATGACGAAAAGCTTAGTCGAACAATAAAAATTATAGCAGTTAGCAAATTCATAAAAGAAATAATTATTTAACAGTTATTTGTAACCTTGAATTCCACTTTTTTTCAAATTTATTAATATTATAATTTAACTAATCACTTGGTTAATAGCAACGCCAAATTATATAACTTTATAATCGAGCTTAATCGAGTTTAGTTGGCTGCGCCAAATTTATACAAACTTATTTCTATATATAAATTTGGTGATTTACTCGTGCCCCTTAGTTGCGGCGACAAATCTATATGACACCTTATTTCATCTAACACAATTATCTAATATTTGTATGTTAGATAAAATGTTACTTACCCATGATATTACTTTACCTGGGCGCCAGAACAAATCCCAGATACAAATGACACGGTTTCAGCTTAGCTCAGTGCATGGAGACACTCTTTCTCAGGATTCGTTCAGTGATTGTGGTTTTCAAGGGGAATCGTTACAATTAACACTTTAATATTTGCTTGATTAATATATTTAACGTTTTAATTAATTATTTTTAAACTTGATTAGGCTAATGGTAGGACTTATTTCTACCCTAACACTTATAATTACTGAGTGAGTGTGAAAAGTAACGATTAAGACGTTCAAATGACCTCTGGCTCTTATCTGGTTTAATTAAGAGATTGCTATCTCCCAAACCAGTGCTAAAGAACACGTCTGCAATGATTTGCACGTCCAATACTACACCCCACTTTCCATTCAATACTCCTATACTATGTTAGAGCTAATCTTATAATTAAAATACAAAGTGTGAAATGCTTAGTGTCTTTTAAAAATTGTTTATTGCTTTTATTATTTGTTTAGTGCTTATTTCATTGATCAATGAATCTATTTCTTACTGTTTGATGCGTTGACCGAAGATAGGAATCCGTAGAGGTCCTCCTTTTGTTGGTTTTGCACAGAATAATTGATTACTTATTTTTTTGTGTACCGTATCACTTATTATATGATATATAATTACCTTAATATCCACTTTAGCGATACAAAGTGGATATTAAGGTAATTATATATCAGAAGAATTGATGTTGATCAATGCTGTAGAAGATGCCCTGGCAATTACAGATGCTGTAGCCTTCTGTCGCACAGGTCCTTCACGGCTGATGATTAATTAATTAATAATTTAATTAATTTATGTTGTTTTACGCAGCTAGAGTGGTTGAACGGTACTAGTTCATCTTCACTGCGGACTACTTCTCGAATTTGACTTAATTACGCTTTTGCGTGATTGAAAAATTTCTGTACGTTATTTATACACGACTAGCGCGTTTAAGATCCGAACAAAGAGTGATGCTACCCCACGCTTTGAGTTGGCGTCAGTTTTAAATACTGGATGCTGATTGGTTGTTCAAATAAATCATGGGTTTTTCCAGTTTCGACAATCTCGAACAGGTCGACAAAACACCCCGTGACAGGTTTCAAACTGCAGAGAATTTCTAGTTAAAATCGTACTTCCTGTGTTTGCAAATCGATTGATTACAGGTATTTGCAAACGTGTTTTCCAAGATCCGACCACAGAATATTGTTACTTAGGTTTTTATCTGTGTGTGTGTGTGAAAACACCTAATTCCTACGTAGCATAATTCTCTCGTTATTCCTTTTGGCGTACGTCTTCCGTATAACTTCGTCAATTGTTAATTATATTAACTGAGATTGCGGCTACTTATAAAGCTTCACTTGCTGAATACAATGCTGTTTTCAGAATTGCCATATATTTATTAGTTTCTAAGTTATCACAGGTTGAACTGATAATTTGTATTGAGTAAAATTTTATGTTCGTACCAGTATCTGATGTCGCTGTGACATGGTTAGAGTGAGATGGCTGCGATTGTACGCTCTCTCTCTTGCTTACGCTGCACTACTCCCTCCGTCAGACACTTTCATATAACGCTAATATGAATCGTTATTATATATATATATATATATATATATATATATATATAGAGAGAGAGAGAGAGAGAGAGAGAGAGAGAGAGAGAGAGAGAGTGAGTGAGAGGGAGAGAGGGGGGGATAAATATATTCAATATTAAATATGATTAGTGTCCAATTATTTTTATGAGTCACTTAATAGTTCATAACATAAATAAGCCATTTGCTTTGAATTTAATTGCTTATATTCTAAACAACTATAAGCTGTTACTATTAAGGTGAATATATTGAATGTTCATGAATTATATTATTAATCATATGCACAGCACAAAAATATCAGTAACTCACAGGAGAATACAACATATATGGAATAACTAACAAAACCTGTTATACACAACAAAATCATATGTTACTTGCCTGACCATGTATAATCCGTATAATCCATTTTAGCTTACCACAATGTAGTACACACAAATGACAGTTGCAATTTTAGAGTCTGTTATTTTAAAAATGTTTTAATATGTAAAAAAATAATAATTGTCCACTCTTTTGATAATTGTTTTAAAAAATGCCTTATAAAAAATATCTGTTAAATGTATTTTATAAGATCAGTAGTTAACTAAATAAAGTAAATTATTTATTTTGGTAAAAGTAAAATAAGACATGTATTAGAATCCTAAATCATTTAAAGGTATTTCTTCAAAAAACTGCTCTTTAATTTATATATATAAGAATTATATATTTTTTTATCCCTATATTTTTCATATTATTACATTTTTTATTTAAAGAGAATTCTGAATCATTGTTAAATTATGACAGTAAGATATGAAAAATATAATAGCTTTACAAAATACAGCCTGAGAATATCCAAATATAATTGAAATAAAGGCAAATGGCATTACAAAAAAGTACACTTTTTTAGCGTCAGTTTGTAATACATATATAATGTACCAAACACATGTAAAATATTATGGTTTTGCTTGTTGGTTTGGATATATAAATGTAAGCAGTATTTAAAAAACAGTTCCAGCTGCAGCAATATCCTTTGGTCATGTTATCGTCGTACCTTGGAAAGTGGATGTTAAACTACCCTGCATGGCAGTTGGTAAACCTTCACCATCTGTTGAATGGAAACTAGGAGACATGAAAATAAAGAAATTTCCCAGGTAAGCATTAGCAGCTAAGCAATTTGCCAACATTAAGCATTTATTTAGTATGAATTATGCAACTATAATGCTTCTGTATCCTACCACATCGTTCTGCATTCATAACACAGGTCAACTAATTTGTGGACAACAGCATAAGCATTTTTAATTTTCACAAATCATCCCATACAAAACTTTATCATTGTTTATACACATAAGATATATCTTGGTGAGCATGTGTCACTCACTTTTGTGGTAATTTTTTTTTAATGGGGTACCTTCTTAGAGTCGCCACTGAGAAGACTAACACATAAGAAGACTGAGTTGTAATAGACCAACACAATTGCAACAATTATTTAAAACAGAACTGCCCAACTTCTTAGTCACAGAGTGCCACTTATATTGTAAGCATGCATTCTGTAGGGAGGTACACACTTTTCTTAGGTAATTTACATACACTGTTTTTATTGTACTCCTACAAACGTTTCACAATTTATAAACACACTTACTCTGTTTTATTCACATTATCACAGAAATTTAAACAATAAGCAGACAGAACTTTCTTTTTTTCTTAGCAACAGCAAATTTCCTCATTTTTCATCACATCAGAAAAATATATTTGTCAGACTCTCCAAACTGACAGCATCAATCACATCTCCATTTGATGAAAATTCTTCCACTAAGCCATTTTTTATGTAAATGTTTATTTGATGAAAATATAAACAATTTCCCTATTTGATGTAAATGATGGGGTTTAAAGTAAATTTACTACTTTTGGTTTATTACATAATAATAATAGTAATAGTAAGAAGAAGAAGAGATTTTTATTATTATTAAACTGAAACATACTTGACTTGTTTAATAAAATGCTATTGATTTGGACCACATAAGGCATGTATAAAGTGTAAATCCATCCTATATTCATTTTAATATCATTTCACTTTTTCATGAAAGCCAATACAGTATATAAAATTACTTAACTTAAATTGTAACATTAAAACTAAAGAGAAACTTTGATGTGAGTTTGTTACTTCACTTTTTAATTTATATTCTCTAATATGACAATACTTTATCATTATTTTAATTATTATATAATGACATACTGTACTTAATATTTAATCGCATAATATGTAAGAATATTCTTCTTCTTCCTCTAGCTCTACATCCCTCTATGAGATTTGGCCTCCTCAACAATTTACACCATTCCCTTCTGTTCTCAGCAACAATCTTCCATCCTCTGATCTCCATGGTTTGCAGATCCTCCTCAACACACTCTATCCACCTCTTTCTCGGTCTTCCTCTGGGCCTAGACTCCAAGGGTTTCCATTCTGTTATAGCTCTCATATTTCTGGTCTTCTCTACTATATAAATATGTCCTAAGCATCTAATTCTCTGTGACTTAATAACATTACTAAGTTTTTGCTGCTTATTAATGTAACAAGTTCAAGATTCATGCAGATCCACCAAGTGCCATCTTGTTGCACTACTGGCCCAAACATTCTCCTGAATATTTTCCTCTCAAATCGTTTAAGATCTTCTTCATCTTTCTTCTGCATGGTCCATGTTCCACAGCTGTAAGTCACTCCTGGTCTTATAAGCCTTTTATAAATTTTCAGTTTAGAATTATGACTTAGTGTCTAGAGCACAATAGGTTCTTGTTGTAATGATATTAATAATTATAAATAAAATAATTATAATAGAATAATTTTATAACAGCGGTGCCTCCTGGCTGTGAATACCGCAACTAGCGGCTGGCGGCGCATTGTACTAGCCATGCAACCGTCACTCTGAACACAAAAGCCGCACATTATGCCTTGATCCTTAACGGACTGTTGAGCGGAGGTTTATAATAGAATATTTTAATTTTTATACAAGCAAAAGTGTAATAAAACAATTATAAATAAAAATAATATCAATAGTATTACATAATAATTCGATATTATTTCATATTTAATTACCTATATTGTATTTGGAAAAGAGAGGATTGTTTTTGTATAGGTAAGGAAAAGAGAAGGTTGAAAAGAGAAGGAAACCTTTTCAAACTTATCTTTAATACAGTACATGTTTAGAAAGGACAAAACATTTTAACTGTTAAAAACATGAAGAAATATTCATTTTGACATTATTTTATTGTTTTAAGAAAGAATATCCTTAAACTAATTTGCAACATGATTCACACCAATATTACAGTATTTGTTATAGTGTGGCACCAATTTGAGCATTACCTCTGTATAGGATGAAACCACCTGTGAAGAAAGCCAATACTATACAGCTCTTTTGATATGGTTATTGTTTATCAGAGCAAGGAATCAGATCAGATGCAGGAACAATTGAAAATGATAAGCACCAAGCCTTTTTTATAGGAGATGATCCATTAATTTCCAGACAAATGATATGATCAGCTCTTTGATTTAAACAACAATGTAATGAGCAATGCTCTTGAATTTGAGCACTGTTATGAAGCAACATAATTGTGCAACAGAACTTACCTTACTTTCTTTGGATTTCATGATGCAATCCATTCAGGGTCTTGCAATAGGATGCCACTTTTAATGCAGTATCCTGGTGTAAGAAATGAACAATTAAAATTCTCTTCCTATTTCAAAATTATCATGCTCTCTTCTCATAAATGTTTTGTTGACTTTCTCTATTAAGTCATAATTAATGACAAATGGTCACCAATTCCATGCCTCATGTGCATTACAAATCCTTCGTTAAATTGTATAACACAACCTACTTTCTCGCCATTCCATCATTCAATTCATTTAAACCATACACTTAACTCTTCACTTACATTCTACAACTAATTAATGTACCGTTCACATTTCTTGATTTACAAGTTAAACAAACGTAGCCTATAACATACCCAGTGACTTAACCACGTTTGGTGGTTACACTTGTATAGGTCACGAAAGAGGTCTTACAGGAAAAATCTGTTATCAGGCAGTTGCCTGCTCACTAGTAGCTGTGATATAATATATCAGTGGCGGCCCATGGTTGCACAACCCCCATTAAATCCTGTAAATTTAATTGTATTTTTAATCCTGTAAATCCCCCGTAAATTGTATTTTAAATTATAAAATTATGAAAAAAACAATAATTAATAAGTGTTTTCAAGCTAAATAATTGTAATTAATCATTTGTTGATTGAAAAGTGCAGAGCACTTAGAATGCTAACTCCGTCAATTGACGGACTAGCGAAACTTTCGTAAAATGCTAACTCCGTCAATTGACTGAGTCGTGGTTTCAACGCTTTTATACGGGTTAGTCATTCATATGACGGTTTAGCAGCACCAAACAGAGTTGGTAATAGACAAGCAGTTCACATTTTTACCGCTAGATCTCGTATGCAGCCACATAATAGTCAACAGTTTGAGTTGAACCCAGTCACTGCATTACATAATGCATAAGGTAGCATTATGTATAAACCCTTGTTTTAAATTATTTCATTCAAAATAAAACTATAAAGTGTGAATTTATTATATACTATATACATAGCTTTTTAATTAAATTGAATAAAGTGTTAAAACTAAGTGTAATTGATTAATAAAATTGTAAGTTTAACATGGTCAAGTTTCTAAAATTTTCAATAACAACTAAATTTGAAATTTCAGAAACAGCTTAAGCATTTTCTGTAGAATATTCACGATACAATCGCTAGAAAGATGAAAGTATGACCTTTAAAATAAGGTAAGTTATATTTTTCTATCTGTTCAAGTTTATGAGTTACATAAAAATGAAAAGTACGAAAAATGGCCAGCATTCTTCGCATATTATGAGTAAAAACACACAGCACTATAAGTGTTAATAAAAACCGTACACGCTCTCGCCGCGGTGTACTACGGGTGTGTACACCAGCTGTGACGCGCTTGGTATATGGAGAAACACAATGTATTTGTGCTCTGGCTGGCACAAATACACCAGGGTGTTCCTATTACATCGCTGTAGCTTCGCCTGGTGTGATTAGGGACTGCAAACTCCACTTGTCAGTCATGGTACCACCAGTTTGTTGGTAAATAACACGTGGTGCGCCAGTTAGAATTTGTATGGTTATGTTGTTTTATTAGTTCAGTTCATTATTGTCGGTCGAACTTTTTGTGAAGTTTATTGTTAGTGTCAGTTAAGTGTTAGTACAATTCACTGTTAAATATAAATAATAGTGCATATTGAAGGATTAAGGCGTCATAGTGTAAGATATTCGTTATATATAACTCGTAGGACGCAATGAATTCTGTCGAAAACTTAACGAAAACACCGTTCAGTTTACGTCCAATTGAGGAAAAAATTTTAATTAAGAGAGTAGGTAGACCTACACCAGATCTTTCAAGTTTTAATCAAACTGTAAAGTCAGGTAATAGAATTTTTAATCGTAAATTTAAAACAGACTTATACAATAAATATTCCTGGTTATGTGAGTGTGACACTAAAATTGCATTATTTTGCTTTCCTTCTACATTGTTTGGAGGGGAGGAGACTTGGACTAAGACTGGATTTAAAGACTTAAACCGTTTTAATGACAGAACTAAAAAACATGAGGCTTCAGGTACCCACATAAAAAATAGTTTACAGTTGTTAGCATTGTTAGGAACAACTAACATAGCAGAACAACTAGATACAGCTTATAGGAGAAATATTGTAGCTCACAATGAACAAGTTAAGCAGAATAGATATGTGCTAAGTATTATTATCAACTGTATTCGTTTCTGTGGTGTGTTTGAACTAGCTTTAAGAGGCCACGATGAGTCTAAAGAATCAAATAATCCAGGCATTTTTAGAGGGTTAATAGATTTTAGTGCAGAACTAGATACAGTTTTTAAAAACCATCTTGAAACTTCAACAGTATTTAGGGGTACTTCTAAAACCATTCAAAATGAATTACTACAAATAATGCTAGAAGTCTGTCACGAAAGAATTTCAGATGAAATTAAACAAGCAAATTGTTTAGCTGTTATTGATGATGAAACCAGCGATGTGTCTAATTTATACCAAGTAGCTGTTATCTATAGGTACATAGCAAAAAAGAGACCTGTAGAAAGATTCTGGACTTTTCTTAACCCTTCTCGTCATGATGCATTATGACTTCTTGATGGCATCGGCATCGGCCTTAATATCATGTATTCTTGATGAGTTAAAACACCACAAAATAAATGAAACTCCCCAAAAGCTCATTGCACAGACATATGATGGAGCATCTGTAATGGCTGGAACTTCTAGTGGTGTACATACAATTGTACAAAATTGTTATGCTGATGCCCAATATGTTCATTGTCATGCACATCAGCTGAATTTATTTGTGATGAAAGCTGCATCAATAAACAGGGAAGTTCGAGTTTTCTTTTCCAATGTTCAAGGTCTTTGCGCTTTTTTCTCAGTTAGTCCGCAAAGAACATCAATACTAGATGCAGTAGTAAAAAAGCGGTGACCCAGATCTGTACCTACCAGATGGAACTTTCAATCGAGAAGTGTCACAACAATTTATGATCACAGGCAGGACTTAATATAGTGCATGAAAACAATATTAGATTCTGATCACATAAAAAATGACAGTACTCTTACACAGGCTTCTGGCCATTTAAAAGTTTTAGTAAGTCAAAACTTTATTTTTTGGTTCTCATTTTTTAGAAAAACTTACTGACATACTCTTTAATCAGCTCCAGAAAGTAGACATTGATCTCACTGTTATAAAACGGTCTCTTACAAGTTTTGAAGAAAATGTGTTGAAAATCAGAAATAATATTGACACAGACACTGGAGAGCCACAACAGTCATCACAAAGCTCACCTCCAAAGAAAAGGAAGATTGACAAAACTGAGTGGAAGAGACAGGCGAAGGAAGTGTGATGTGGTGATATGCCAAATAAAGGAATGGTTTAGATTCACGAGCCATCTCATAGGAGCATCTTTGTTCATGTTAGAAAAGCTTCCAGATTATGATTCTAAATTTCCAGAAGACACTGTACAAACTGTATGCTATGCTTACAATTTTCTCAATTTTAAAAAACTCTGTACGGAACTTGCAAGAATCTATAGTGCAAAGGATTTTAGAAGACTGTCAGGGGCTGTTAGTTTGTATTCTTTTTTCAAAGACAATAAGTTAGAAGAAACTTTTAGTGAAGCTGTAAAACTCTTAGAAATTTTTATTACAATAACAATGACCTCTTCTGAAGCAGAAAGATGTTTTTTGACGCTTAAAAGAATAAAGACATTTCTAAGGAACACCATGTCACAAGAGAGGTTGTCTGCATTGGCCATGCTCTCAATAGAAAGAGACCTGATCATGGAAATTCCTGATTTCAATCAGAAGGTGATTGAAAAATTTGCCCGTCTGAAAGAAAGGTGGATGGATTTTCTTTTCAGATAAGGGTAAGTGATAAAATTATTCCCAAGTATAACTATATTTTTCAATATTAATTATGTATACACAGTAAAATAGTTTATCTAAAGTGAATTAATACTAAAATAAATAGGCCTGTTATTACGTTAACTAATTTGAAAATTTGGATGCTGTTACACAAAAAATGTTATAGTTGTTTTGATTGTTCATCTTCTTTTTTCACAGTACTAAATAATATAGAATATAGAACTTTCACTTTCACTTGTGAAACTTACTTGTTTTTCTTTCCGAACGCGTTTCGGCGTGGTGTTCGCCTTCGTCAGCAGTTTGGCGAACAATGCTGACGAAAGCGAACACCACGCCGAAACGCGTTCGGAAAGAAAAACAAGTAAGTTTTACAAGTGAAAGTTCTATATTCTATATTAAAAAAGTTAATATTATTTTGAATGATGATCACTTCTTTCACAGCACTTTAACAATTAATAATTAAATACACTTTCACTTGTGAAAAAACTTACTTTTTGTTATATCCTCATACGCACGTTTCGGAGTAGTTTGCTCCTTCATCAGTGAGGGTAAAATGCAGAAACCATGAAGGCATTGGTAATCTGTAACGGTTTTTTGGGGATTGGTTGTGTGTGGGGGTGTGTGTAGATGGAAGGAGCTTGGCGCGAGATTCTGAATTGTGTCCGTGTCCATTGTGTATAATTGTGTCGAATAGTGTATTGGATTTAAATTGTAATTGTTCATTGAGTATGTTGTTTGGTTGTGTTTGTATATTTCGTATTGTTCTGCGGTATTGAGTTTGCGACTTTTGGGCATGTAGTGTAAAATTTCAAGATTGTTTTTTATGTTGGTGTAACTGTGGTTTTCTGTTTGGATGTGTGTGGCAAATGTGGATTGTAAGTTGTTATTGGATAGAGCTTTTGTGTGTTCAGAAAATCTGGAGTAAAAAGATCTTCCTGTCTGGCCTATATAGAATTTATTACAATCGCTGCAGTTTAATTTATATATGCCTGTTTTGTTGTATATGTCTATGTCGTTGTTTGTGTCGTTAATGCGTCTCTTGATGGTATTGTTAGTTCTGTATGCTATTTTGTAATTGTGTTTTCTGAATGTGTTGGCAATTTTGTGTGTGTTAGAGTTGTAGTATGTGAGTGTGATGAATTTGTTTTGTTGTGTGTTATTTGTATTTTGTGTTGTTTTGTTGTTTTTGTATAGGATTTTTCTATGTAATATGTTTATTAATTCAGGATTGTATCTGTTTTTAATTGCTATGTATTTTATTGTGTTAAGTTCTTCATTGTAGTCTTGTTTATTTAGTGGTATTTTTGTGACTCTATGTAGCATATGGTTGAAGGCTGCATGTTTATGTTGTGTTGGATGATTTGATGTGTTGTGTATAACCATGTCAGTTGTGGTTGGTTTTCTGTAGATTTTGTATGTGTGCGTGTTGTTTGTTTTGTTGATTGTTAAGTCTAGAAAGTTTATACTGTTGTTTTTTTCTATTTCTATTGTGAATTTTAATTTTGGGTGTATCTTGTTTATGTATTTGTGGAAATTTTCTACTTGTCTTGTATTGCCATTGTATAATAATAATATGTCGTCTACGTATCTGTACCAATATATGATTTTGTTAGTGTATTTGTTATTATGTATTATATGCTCTTGTTCTATGTGGTGTATGAATATTTCAGCTAGTATGCCTGATATGGGGGAACCCATGGATAGTCCATCTGTTTGTGTGTATATTTTGTTATTGTACGTGAAGTAATTTTGTTCTGTGATTATTTTAGTGAGTGTGATGATTTTTGTATGTGTGTTTCAGGTGTGTTGTTTTGTCTGAGTAATTGTTCAACTGTTTGTATAGTGTCTTTGCCGGGTACATTGGTGTATAAATTCTTTATGTCAAATGATGCTAAAGTTGAGTTGTGTGGTATATGGATATGTTCTAATTTTTTGACAAGTTCTATGTTGTTTTTAACCGAAGTGTTGTTGGTTAAGTTTATGTTTTCTGATTAGTTTATCTAGGTGTTTGGCGATTTTGTGGGATGGTGCTTGTGTGTTATTTATCAAAGGTCTTATGAGTATATTGGATTTGTGTATTTTCGGTAATGTGTTTAATTTTGGGGGGTTTGGTTTAATTTGTTTTAGGTATTTTATGTTTTCTTTTTGTATTGTGTATTTTGAATTATTTATGAATTTGTTAATTTGTTTTTGGTATTTTATTGTGGGATCTTTGGTTATGTGTGTTATATTATTTTTGGAGAAGAATTTCTCTGTTTTATTGTTTATTTCTTGCTTGTTCATTATAACTGTTATGTTGCCTTTGTCAGCTTTTAATACTGTTAGTTTATGTTCATTCAATTTTTGTTGTATGTTTTTTAGTGTTTTATTTTCGTTGTTCAGTTGTTTTGGCTGTTGTTTTAGTAGTGTTTTAATCTTCATTTTATGTCATGGCGTATGGGTTCATGGTCATTGTTATGTGTGTTTTGTATGGCTGTTTCTGTGTCTATGATTACATCAATTATATGTTTAGTGTTGTTGTTGGGTTTATTGTGTTTTAAATTATGTTTGAGTCCTTTGTTTAATAAAGTTATTTCGTCATCATTGAATTTTATGTCTGTTCTGTTTACCATGCGTGTGTGGAATTTGTGTGTCGGCGTGGGGATTTTTTTCTGTCTTGCGTGTTATAAAGTTTGTTATTTTTTTTTTATGTGTGTCTTTTATTCTTGCTTTGAGTTTTTCAATATTGTTTTGTGTGTGTTGTATTATGTTTTCGAGTTCTATGTGGTGTAACAATCGTGTTAATTTTACGTGTAAATTATAGGCTTCCTTATTGAGTGTGTCTTTCTTATGGTATAATTCGTTAATTATGTTTCGTAAGTATATTTTTTCGGCTTTTTGTTTTGTTAAAAATGACGCTTGTGTGGTTTGTTTTATTGTAATTATTGCGTGTGGAGGTATTATGTTATGTTTTTGGCATGATTTGTTGAATGCTAATGTTAACGAGGTTTTCATTACCTTTTCCTTGACATTCCTGTATTTGTGTATGATGTACGCTTTGTCTGCGGTGTTAATATTATTTTGAATGATCATCACTTCTTTCACAGCACTGTAACAATTAATAATTAAATACACTTTCACTTATGAAAAAACTTACATTTTGTTATACAAAAAGTAAAAGACATAGACATACAACCAAAAAATCTTCAAAGGGCCCCCAAAAGCGGATTCGTCGAATTTTAAATAAGTAAAAATCGAAGAAATCCGTAATTTCGTTTAATTTTTGGGCGATGAAGCCCAAAATGTGAACTTCAACATCATTTGCTTTTAAGCAAAAATAATAAGAATACATTTTTAATTAAAAGATATTCATTGAAAAGGAGGCTCAAGCTTTTAAGTTTCATAATTTGTAATCTCGTTTAATTTTTACGCATCTCGGGGCCCCTATATAATGCAAGCTTAAGAGGGGGCCGAACACCGCCAGCCAGCTGCTAGCGGCTAGTCCTGTTTTTAACATGGAGCGCAACTTAAAATCGAATTTTATAACACTTAAAATATGATTTAAAATTAAAATGTCACTACCGGAACATTAAATAGTCAAAGTTATAGTATTTCAGCCACTAAAGAACTGGTTAAGTAAAAAAACAACGTATTTGTAAAACGAAAAATTAGAAGTATGATAGTCCATAAGGAAAGGCTAAAGTTGTATGGTTATTTTATTAACTCTTTAAAATTAAACGCGACTGTGTAAAATGTCGAAACTTATTAAAGGGCGTTTCTATAGCTTTGTTCCTGTAGTGATGGTTACCGTATTTTCTTACCTGCATAGTTAAAAATATTAAAAATATAGACATTGGCGCATATATATCTATAGACACCCGCGCACTAAAAGGCGATATTTCAATTACGGTCGGCCCCCTCTTAAGTGGGTACGGGGGTCACACTTATAAATATGCAAATAATAAGTCTCTGCTTTCGATGCCTTAAGACCTAAAGCTTGCAATAAAAAATATATATTTTGATTTATGAAGCTTTAAATTATTAAACTAGCGCAAAAAAGGTCATTGCCCGGGGATTTCTATATTAAAATGATAGTAAATCATCAATGTTTGTCGTATTTTTGCTGTATCTCCGTACTGCGAGACAACAGCGCATGCGCGCTGTTATTTATTATGTTGGCAATATAGATATTTTGATACTTTCCATTGTTGGCAATATCATTCAAAGCCTGTGTTTCTTAAAGAACTACCTTAAATCATCATTAGATAGATCGCCTAACCTAAAAAGTGTTATTCATTTAGACTAACTTTATTTATTTACTCTCTTTTGTGACTACAAGATATTTAAAATATGAAACGCTCACGAATTTACGAAAGTGGTGCTCAAAAGAAAAAAAAGTATAAAAAGAGAACTGCATCGACAGCCAAAAGTGCAGCGAAATTCTCTTCTTGGCTGTGTAATTCAAACAATGAGACAAAAGGAGCTCAGTATAAATCAGATGAAAGTGAAAACGAATGCAATCAAGAAGGTAAGCAAGAATTAGTATATTACACACCTAGGGAAGGTAAAGAAAGAATGTCTATTGCTTATATATATTATCACCCGAGGCGAAGCCGAGGGTAATAAACATGCGGTTTGAGGGATTCTTTTTTACTTCCTGAGATGTGTACAAGTACTATTTTTCATCACACGCCTGCCGAAAGTTCCCCGGAATGTGCCTGTTTTGCGATAGGTAAATAACGCTTTGTTTTATGATTATGACCGCTGATGAGAAATAGTATATGTCATTCAGCTGGCACACTTCTACTCGACGAAAACGTTGCATGAAAATTGTTGTACGATTGAGGCTATTCCATATATCATTAAGGTGAGGTCGTGAGTAAAATCTATTTCAACTTTTTTCCACCAGCTATGCATCACTCGAAATAAAATGTTTCAATTTATGATGTAAAAAAAAAATATTGTAGGTAATTCAAAACTTTAGCAAAAAAACTCATTACAATTTTTCACAAGTACGCTACTCTGGCACTGGAAACATTATTCGCCCTACATTTGAATTACTTTGTATAAAAAGGAAATTGGTTACCCCAGATTCCTTAGGTCATAAAGAGAAGCATTTAATTTATTTGCAGTCAATTGACATTGCATTTGAGACAAAAAGTCTAAAACTTGCCTTAAACTATGAGCCTGTTTTTCGGTAGCTATGATACTAAAAGCAAAGAGTTGCTAGAGCTAGTAAAACTAAGAAAGAGATAAAAATGAAATCTAATTTTCAATCGCGATAGACATTGAAAAACGGTAACTCAAGAGTCGCGTTTCGCGCGTATTATGTTACAAAATGTGGTTCGATACGCGTGTGAAATTTTTTTTTGGACTCGCTTCGCTCGGGCGACAAACTTCGCACTCGTCATTAAAGACATCTTTTGCACTTATATTAAAATGTATTATTTCTGTTCCATTTTTTTTTTTAATGCACTGTAGAATTGGACGTTTTTCTCAAGTTATCTTTTATATATGAAATATATACTAGTCTCCATTATCTCTCTAAAAAGTCCATTATAAATGTATAAATTTTTTATTATTATTAATGTTTTTCAAAAAAGTGTGTACAGTTAAATTTTGAAAGTGCAACATTCAATTTGATATGATACGTTTTAATAATTAAAAATTCGTATAATGAATGCATACATTTTTTACACAGAAAATGAAAGCTGCTCATCAGTACCTTCTATTGATCAATGCTCAAATGGTTCTGCAACTTCGAAGGTAACTGCGACTGAACCCGGTGAAGTTTCCACAGAGAAACCACTTTGGAAATCGAAAACGCAAACTACCTCATTTTCCCCAGTAGCTTCTACAAGCAAAAACCTCTAATGATTTTACAAATGTTGAAAAATCTATCACAGAATCTCCTGATTTTCTCACAGAAGAAGTGTCTTCTTATACTCTGATTAGTAATCGTTCACCAACTTCCTTAGGTTCTAAAGCCACGTATGAATATAGTTTTGATAGTCCTCAAAAATCTTCAGCTTCGTTAGATACACATATTCCTCGTGATTTATCCAACACCAGCTCAGACTCTGAAGAATCTGAAGCTTCGAAGGAAGAACATAGCCATCAACAATCGTATGAAACGTTTTCCCAGCTTGCATGCTTCGTTAGCCCTAATCAGCATGATTCAATTGTAATTAAAAAAGCCTTCATGGAAAAGCATCCGATTCAGTTTAGTGGGGAAGGTGGAAAAAAAGCTCCGTTTGAACCGTCAAAGCTTTACTATAGAATTTTGCCTAATGGAGAAAAAATTCATAGGAAGTGGCTGTCCTATTCGATCGAACTAAATAAAGTATATTGTCCCTGCTGCATGGCTTTTGGAAAAACAGATGTCAGTAATATTTCTTTTATTTCTGGACACGATGTATCTGTCAAACATATATACAAAGCTGTAGACAAGCATGAAAATTCACATAGCCATATAAACGCAGCGACAGCAGTTTTCAATGCCTTCGAGGCTTTGATATTGTGACTTTTATGAACTCAAATTTGTCAAAAAAAAAGATTAAAAGAAATAGAAACTAGATGGTTAATAGTTATGTGAATAATTGACATTATATTATTTTTAGGTAGACAAGGCATGTCCTACAGAGGACACAGATCAGAAGGTGCAAATACTCTAGACTCCTCTGAAAATCATGGAAATTTCCTTCAATTAGTATTGTTAGTTGCAAATTATGACCCCATTTTACAAAACCATGTACAACAATGTATAGAAGAAAGCAAAAAAAAACAGGGAAAGGATAATAGAAAAAAGAGAAAAGAGTGGGAAACCTAACAAAGGCCAAATTGGTCGGGGCTCTCTACTAACTTTTTTGTCAAAAAACTTTGTCAATAAAGTGATACAAATTATTGGAGCATATGGTCGCAATAAGATTTTAACAGATATTCATAATAGCATTATTTTTAGTTTAATGGTAGATACTACGCAGGACGTTGCCGTAATGGATCAATTAACTATTTGCTTTCGGTACGTATTAGAAGGAGCTGTGTATGAACGATTTTTAAATGTAACCATTGTAGAGGATACTAGTGGCGCTGCGCTGTTTGAGCATATTCAAACGGAATTTTCAAATCTAGGAATTTCAATTTCTAAAATAGTAGCCTGTTCTTTTGATGGGGCAAGCAATATGAAAGGCTGTTATAACGGGTTGCAAGCCCACTTAAAAGAAGCAAATCCGAAAGTAGTTTTTACGCATTGTATGGGTCATGTTTTAAATTTAGTTTTGATGGATTCTACATTTAATATTCTTGAAGCAGAAAACTTATTTGGTTTAGTAGAAGAAAGTGCTGTATTCTTTGATGCTTCATGCAAAAGAACATCTATATGGAAGTTGCATACAATCGGTGCCACTAGATGGTGGAGCAAACATAAAGCCCTTTTAGGAATTATAGATGAAGAATTTTTAGTCGATGTAAATAAAAACTTGAAGTTAATTCATGTTATTAGGGTTTTATTAGAAATATCAAATGGCAGTTTCGACTGCAAGACAAAGTTTATGGCCCGGAATTTAATAAGTCAGTGGTCAAAATTTGAAAACATTTTCATGGCATTCATTTTTCTTGATATGTTTTTAGCTACATCACCCGTTTCAAAATTTTTGCAAAGTAAAGAGATAGATTATGCAACTGCTTGGAATTTGATACAAAATTTACTGGAGCAAATTAGTGATAAAAGAAATGACAATAGTTTTGATTTCATATATAAAAAAACCAAAGATTATGCAAATATAGTTAATAACTATTTTGATGAGACCACTGGTAAAAAAATGGAGTTAGACTTTACAGAAAAAAGAGTTAGCAAAAAGAAAAAGATGCCTGGTGAGAAAGCCCCAGATGAGAGTAATAAAATTTCTTCTTCTCATAAATATAAAATTATTTATTTTAAGATAATTGATTGCATTCAATCGAGTATTAAAGAAAGATTTGTACCAAATGAAGGCAGAGCCGTGTTTGGTATGCAGTGCGCCCTGGGCCCGAACAACATTCGCGCCCCCATCTCCCGTCCAAACTTGTAATCTCATGCGCCCCCCAAAATCGCCAAATCTCATGCGCCCTGGGCCCGGGCCCACCGGGCCCATTTATAAAAGTGGCCCTGAATGAAGGTATTCTTAAAGATTGTTCCTGGCTAAATCCAAAGAAATTTAAAGATATTGCAAAAATAAAACAATTTCAATCAGACGAATTAAAAAGTATTGCAACACTATCAAATGTTGATAGAAGTACACTGATAGTGGAACTGCGACAATTTGCAACTCAATATCCAAGTCTAGTCAAGGTAGAAAAAGACAAAGTATTAAGGAATAAAACTGATCTGAATTTTGATGGATTGGCAGAAACCGAAGATCTAGATAATATTGAACATTGTTCGATGTTAAAAAAGTGCTTTGAGTCTTTATCTTGTGCGTTTCCTATAATTCATGAACTTTCTCAATCAGGATTATTTACTAATTTATATGTAGCTTATAAATATGTCTTGACACTTCCTTCTACGCAAGTTACTTGTGAAAGAGTATTTTCCAAATTAAAAATTATAAAAAATAGATTAAGAAGTAATTTACAAGAAGAGTTACTGTCAGACTTTTTGTTAATGAATATAGAACGGGATATATTTTCAGACTTGGATAAAAATTTAATAGTAGGTAAAATAGGAGAAAGCAGTCAAGAGTTAAGAAAAAAAATTATTAATTTAAAATAAATGTTTCTATTCATAATAATTATTAATTTAAATAAATTATATAATATACTAAATATATTATTATAAACAACTTTATTGAAACAATAAAATAAGTAGCTTAAAATCTTAGATTCTTATATTTTTTACCTTACATTATATAATTTCTTTTAAAATAATTCGACTCGAATGTAATATATTACATAGAACTTCTCATTTTGGTAAATAAAATGTATGTTTTCAAATAAAGTATTAACAATCAATCATTAATTAAAATACATAGAAAAAAAGGGAAAGCATGTTTTTAGAAGAGGGCCCCCAAGTCAATAAAGGGCCCCCTTATTGATTGGAGCCGACCGATTTTACTAATGCCAGACTGCCACTGAAAACAGGCATATATAAATTAAACTGCAGCGATTGTAATAAATTCTATATAGGCCAGACAGGAAGATCTTTTTACTCCAGATTTTCTGAACACACAAAAGCTCTATCCAATAACAACTTACAACCCACATTTGCCACACACACATCCAAACAGAAAACCACAGTTACACTAACATAAAAAACAATCTTGAAATTTTACACTACATGCCCAAAAGTCGCAAACTCAACACCGCAGAACAATACGAAATATACAAACACAACCAAACAACATACTCAATGAACAATTACAATTTAAATCCAACACGCTATTCGACACAATAATACACAACGGACACGGACACAATTCAGAATCTCGCGCCAACCCCCTTCAATCTACACACACCCCCACACACAAACAATCCCCAAAAACCGTTACAGATTACCAACGCCTTGACGCTTTCTGCATTTTACCCTCACTGATGAAGGAGCAAACTACTCCGAAACATGCGTATGAGGATATAACAAAAAGTAAGTTTTTGCACAAGTGAAAGTGTATTTAATTATTAATTATTAATTGTTAAAAAATGTTATATTACCATATAAGTCATAATTTTTAATTAAATAAAACAATAATAACTTTATCATTCAGTCATATAAACTTAGTGATAGTTTAGCATTTTCTATTTAAACAATTTAATACCATCCAACCCATAACTGCAACCCCCCAAAATTTTCAACCATCAGCCGCCACTGTAATATATATACCACTGGCTATTACTGGCAACTCCCCTACTACTGCCAACAGCACTACTGTCAACAACACATCACCATGGCAAAATCCTGGCTAACCACTAAACAGACCACATTTCACAGTTGGCATGTCCTTTAACTGCCTTAAACACTTAAAACCTATTAAATAAAATATAAACAAAGATTGCCTCTTCCATTGTGATGTCTATATGTCTATATCAAGCTAATCTGTGTGAAAGATCAGTACATATTGGCGTAGCGATTATTGCAGTGCTTTAGTTATCATATTTGGAAATGGTACTTACTTTCTGAACATGCCTCATAGTTTAAAATAATAATTTTTTAACATATTGTTGTTCTTGTCCTGGTTCAGAACAAGAACTCTTCTTTTACAACAAACAAGAACTCTAACTTTAAAACTCTTCCTTCATCCTTCACTTTAGAACTCTTTTTATAACTATTCTTCCATCATATTTATCAACTTCATGCCTCACTTCTTGCTCTTTCTTCAATTCATTTATGTTTTGTTGGTTATTTCTTAATAAAGAAGTAAAAGAGATAAGGTGTTTTGAGAACAAAAGTGCTACTATACGTGTACACACTATAGTTGCCAACATATGGGTGACCATGAGAACTTACTGAGTATTAAGTTCTTTCTCATTAAGTATTCTTCTTTTTCTAATTAATTGAACATTTTGTCACAGCATGTATCTTCTATCTAGTTTCATGAATATAACACACCTTTGTGTCATGAATTTCACTCAGTCTTACAACCCCACCTACCACTGAATCTGTGAAGTCCCATGACAGGCTTGTATGAAGTATAGTCTAAGTCCATCTGATACTTTGCTACAACTCTGGTTAATCTAAAGGTGGTCTTTTAGAGTCATTTGAATCAATGTGGATATTGATTTAGAAACAATGTGTAAGGGAAGTTTATAAAGTTTAGTTGAATGGTTCCTATTCTTCACACTTGTTTATATTGGAAGCGTTTAATGAGAGCTCTAGCTTATAATATTCTTGAAAGGTATGTAGTGTTTTTGAATGGGAAGATATTCTAGGACAGTGGTGTTTAATCTTCAGATGACTGTGGGCTGCTGAGTCGAAAGGTGATAAACCACAGGACTACCAAGGGCTTACACCACTATTGGAAAGTAAAATTTATTTTGTGAACATATTTATCAACTAACATGAATTTTGGTACTAAAATTAATTAAAAATTGCATATGGCATAACTAAAATCAACAAAAGTTTCCACTGCCTTACTTGAGGCTAAGTAGTGGTTTAGGGGCCTGTACTTGTTTCATTCATATATCTCGGTAGCCCCAGGGATCACTTTCAAGTTTTTTATTATTTTAGGATGCGACTTAATTTATCCAGTATGCAATGAACACTTCTGGCATGTTGCTGAATAATAGCATGTTCATAACCAGTGGCGTAGCTAGCCCTGAGTGGGCCCTGTATCAAATTTTCTTGGGGGGCCCTTTTTTGGAAAATAAACAAAAACACTCACATAAACAAAATATATTCGAAAGTGTCAAAAACAACAATACATAGGTATGTATTAAAAAACTTTATACCTAAAAAAAAATTCTAGTAGTTAAATAGGTACTTTTCTTGTCTTTTTTTCGGTGAACGTATTTCTTATAACATCCATAGCTGAAGACGATTTTAGTTTCTCAAGTTCTTCTTTTTCTATGGACAGTATTGATAAGTCCGATAGCCGTTCTCGTCCCATAGAAGTTCTAAGACAATTTTTAACAAGTTTTAGTTTAGAAAAGCTTCTTTCAGCTTTTGCGGTTGTAACCGGAAGGGTCAAAAATAGTAAGCATGCTGTTATAACCTCTGGAAAACTGGAGGCGAGGCTATTGAAATTTATTAACTATAATTCTGCGAGTTCCTTAATGGTATGAATTTTCTGAATTTCAGATTTCAAACAGCTTTTCAAAGCCAATTAATTGATCATAGAGATCAACTTTCATGTCATTATCGTATTTACTAGCCAGCTTTGCTGCTTCCTTTTTTATAACTTCGTTTGAAAAGGATAAGAGTTTATCCGGTTGTAAGATTTTGAATATATTACTCAGATCACAGAGGCTTCAGAGCCTCTTTGTTTAGTTTGAGAAATCAATATATCTAGACAGCAATAATACACATTGACTCTGAAGTACGATTCTGGATCTGAAATTCTCTCATCTTCTGATAACTCATCAAAAAAGCGCTTCATTATCCTTCGTCTTTTATTTTTGAAAACAGGTGTTACATCCCACTCTTTTGCTAGATCTCTGGACTCGTTTAGCAGACCGTTGAATGAATTTTGATTTCTTATTTCTACCAGTCTGTCCAGAAGATTATTTAGCGAACTAACGGAATGGTCGGCAAGCTGGCAGGTGCGGACAGCGCTTTAGGGTGCGTTCAGAGTTCAGACGGAATAATATAGAGCTGTGGCGGAGTGTTTCATTATTCATTCATTAGGGCTCTCTTATCAATAAGACTATGGATAACATTTTACAAATTTTTGCTTACACATGTTGGGGCCCCTGTAGCTCAGGGGCCCTGTATCATTGATACACCTGCTACAGCGGTAGCTATGCCCCTGTTCATAACATTGTTATCTTGGTTAGGATTTTAGTGACTGTGCAAATTATTAATGCTGACATTACTTCCCACTTCATGTACTGTTTGTTTTCAAATGTATTTTTAATATTTTATGTTACTTGTGTGTGTTCCATCTTGATGCCTATCTTCTTGTTACACATAGTACACACTAAGCATTTTCAAATATTTTTGTATGTTATCAGATTAATCTTGTGATGTATTTTCACCCCAAACAGAATATATGTGTGAACAATTGTAAGTAGTATGTTTAATTAATGTTTGGGTTTGTTGCTCTTTTTTCTGTAGGTAATTTAAAATTAACAATGTGTGAGTTTAATAAGTGTATATATAAAACATTTGTATTTAAGGTAGTTTAAACGTAAGTAACGAAATTTAATTTTCTTTGTATGTCTATAAAGCAGTTAGTTGACATTATTTCCTAATATTTTCTTTATGTAACTTCTATCTCATTTTTTGCATGTTTTTTAACCTTTCTATATTAATACAATATCTAAAATAACTACAATGTTTTTATACTGCCTACAATAACAGTAGTTTTCTAAGACTAAAATTTTAATTTTTTTGTATGCTTCCGTTTCTTTGGTAGCAAACATAACAAGACAGAGATATAAAAGCATACTACCATAGTGTTCTAATCTTGTTACATATTTCTTGCTTCAAGTTATAATCTCTCTTTCAACTGGTTTCTTATTAAAATACTTTACCCTCATTACTCACGTCTTGTTGATTTTTTATATTATTATTTTCTGATAGCTACAGTTATAGTATAATTACAAAAACATTATAGAAACTAATTTCTCTCTTGTAGTCTGGTCTGACTGAGAAATTAATTTTCTCCTTATGTATGTGCAGTTTATAAATCAAAATTCAGAGAAAGTAGGGTGAGAAACATGCCCCATTCAATGATGATGCATTTGATAATTCCTTTGTATAATATAATCTCATTCAATAACTTCTGGTGGTGATTTGGTAGAACGTTTTCATATGGAGGTTGGTGTTGGTGTTGCTCTTATTTAAGAATATCAGATACCGTAAGAATCTGGGGCATCGTTTCATGTCAGGAGGATTTGTCTTTAGAGTTAACAGTTGTGAAAAGAGACATGTAGTTTTTAGACTGTAATAGATTTGTTGGTCACACAGATTGACAGTATATCTGAATATTGTTTCTTTGTAACAGCATACATTCACATGGATGACTTAATTCCCAGTTTCCTATAACTTGCTTGGGTGCCTTAACAGAGATGTTATTGCACTTGATATGGTAGACTTTGTATGGACTGGTTCTAAAACGTGAAACCTATTATAAAAAGTATTATTATGTAAAAGACTTTCTAAATATGTCAAAGAAAAATATTTCTGATATCAGTTATATAATTCCAAGTTTAAAAGTGAACATTTGTGTAGGAATATAAACAATCAGAAATAAATGCTTTAAGACCTACAACAAAATTTAAAATAAATTGATCTACTTAAATGTCAATAACAATTAAATAATTAAAACGCAGGACAATACAAAATTCTTACATATGTTAAAATGAAAATACTCACCCTCTTAAAAATAAAATCAGTAGATTAATCAATACTATAGCAACTATATCATATACACAAAATTCAACAGATAAAAATTAACACTTTGAGTTCTATGGATAAGCATGACTTGTCCATGTCATTCCGCTTTCAGATCCTAAGGACAAGTGTAACTTGTCCATGATTTTAGCAGGGTTTATATTTAACTATACGGAGTTCCTATATACTACTTAGTGGCCAAATTTATGGAAAACATTTGAAGAAGTGTATTTCTGAGGTTTGATGGCTCATAACACCACTTTTTTTAGTAACACTATAAAATTACTGTATATATCAATGGATAGACAATTTAATCAAGAATGTAATGCAATAACTTTTATGAAGGTATTTTTATTAGAACAGCACTTATAAAGAAGAAAAGTGAAACACATAGAAAAATGAGATATCCAAAAATTCTCACCATGTCAGTTAATACTTACATGGGTAACCTTTAGCGTTACTTACGGCCTTCCCATGAGTGAACCAAGTTTTTCAGTTCTGCAACTGAGTTTCAGCCCAGTTTAATCTTTTCAACCCTTGTTTGAGAGATAAAAATGGCTTTTTCCATGGAATTCTAGCATGAATACCAAATTCCTGTAGTCTGTGCCGAACAGTCCTTGCACTCAACTTTACATTGCATTACACCATTTCATCTTGTGTATACCCAGATGATTTTCTTCTGTCACGTAGGCTCATTCTCACAATTCTTCTATCATCACTTGCTGTTGTGCACCTTTTCCTGTCTTTACCAGTCTGGTTTTGTATTAATTGAGTTTCCTCATACCTCTTCAAAAATTTAGAAATGCCACCTTTGGTTAAGTTTCCACTAATTTGTCTTTTAATTTCTTCATAACTGTAGTCTTGTTCAATTAATAGAACTATTTTACATTGCTTACTGGGTGACCAATCAATTCTTTGTGCCATTTCTTTAATTGTATTACATTTTACAAACTCACTAAATAAAAGAACACAAATAAAACCAAATCAACTTGATAGCAATCACATAACACACTGACAAATGTCCCCCTCTCAGCTCCAATATATGACATCATTAGCCAAATCCTGCTGTTACCTGACTGGCTCATTGCCAAAGCAAGATGCCATCTGATTGGTTCTCTAAAGACTCAAGCTCACTGGCTACATTCAAATGAAGGAAAGCTAATTCATATCAACCGAAGCAAATTGTGCTTCTTTTTTCTGGTTATTTGGATATAATGTTTGACAGAATATAGATATCTAAATAAACTTCATTGCATTACATTCTTGATTAAATTATCTTTCCATTAATATATAATTTTATGGCATTACTAAAAAAGTGGTGTTATGAGCCATCAAACCTCAGAAATACACTTTTTCCAAAAGGTTTCCACAATTTTGGCCACTAGTGTATGTCCTTAGGTTTGTTTGGTATGTATACTCTTTCAGTTTAGTTCATTCTTAGTGTACACAAACAGGCCTGGCACATTTGTAACGCTATTGGACGAGGGTGTTAACACTTCTTACAGTAATGTGTTATGCACATGCTCAGAATATCTTTATGGTCATGTGAGAATTGTCTGACCATTTGGTATTACTGTGATGAGTGGTTTTTATTACACCATTTATTCATCTTTATTTATACCGGTAATTAATATTAAGAATTGAATTTGTAATTTCCATAATGACTAAATGTATTCCGAATAGTGTGTGGCTAGAAGATAATATTGTTACATGGCTTAATTTTGAAAATATAAATTTTGAAGAAAGTTAAAGAAAACTGACCTTTTAGAGTTATTGGAACAAACTGAACATAAATAAAAGTGTGTAGGAGATGATGTTGCAGAAGAATCTGGGCACTCTAGAAAAGACTTCCTCCTTATCACTGTATTCTAAATCCTATCGACTTAATATGGAGCCACCTGAAAGGATACATTACCCAACACAACATAACATTTAAGTTGCCTGATATCAACAATTGATAGAGAAGGAGATAAATGAAATAAATGCAGACAAGTGGTGTCATTGTTTTGAACGTAGAATCAAAGAAGAATATAAGCTATGGAAAATATAACTATTACCACAGGTTTTTTTTTCATTTTGTTGTGAGTTTTAAAACAATGAATTAAATAACAATTAACTAGTGTTATAAAATGTTACATTGTCACTCTATCACAGTCACGCTGGTCAGTAATGTAAAAATTAGCATAATTTACTTTTCTTTACAATGTATCAACTACATATGTATCCCGTCTGTCTGCTTCAGTCAATGTGACATGCCTCTAATTCAAATACAAATAATGTCTTGCAAATGCGGCACCTGTTTGTTTACATCAGGAATGAACTAAGAACAGAAAGAATATAGTCATATATATAATAACAGACACTAGATGGTGCATAAGCAGCACTGCTGCGGCCCAAATTGAACACCACTGATTCTGCCTTAATGTGGGTGACAGAATTTGAAGTGTGTATTTCATATTGATATTATTGCAGTAATTAATTGATTAGAATGGTGCAGTCATGGGCTGCATTTAATTGTATGAATAGATGTGGTACTTAATTATATGCTTTGATGACCTAATATGTTAACCTGAGTAGAAAGAAGAAGAAAAAATTTGTAAACTGCTTTTAAAATCTTATACACTTTACCATTTTAAAACAAAATAATGTAAATTCTTCGACCAAAATGTCACAATTTTAGGTTGTAATGTTAGCATGAAAGTGTTAGATATTATTGTCCAATTAATAATGGACTTTGGAAAATGAAAGTATACCACACAAGTCAGACCATTCTTACCATATTCTGGATTTTTTCTGACAGAATTAATAAAGATTAGTAATCAACATGAACAACTGATATGAACCAAAATATCCATATTGACTAAAGCATCCCTACTAACTCATTTTCAAGGAAACAGAGAAAGTACAATATTTACTGATACCTGCTTAGATGGAATAGGAGTGTGCATTGTGTAACATCGCCCAGACTCTGAAAAATTACATCCAGTACCATATTTATGTTGTAGACAATTTCAACTACTACTACTACTACTACTACTACTACTAATTTCTGTCACTCTCTGCAGAGCATAGGGCCTTGATAAAGCTACACCAACAGACTCTATTTTGGGTGAGGACTCTGAGGTCTCCAAAGGGCTTCCCCTCCTTTTCTCCTAAAATCTTGATAGTTCTCCTCCATGAGATTTTTCGTCTTCCTTGTCTTCTTCTTCCCATAGGGTTCCAAAAGAGGGCTTGCCGCTCAATTGCATTTTGGTTCTTCCGCAAGGTATGCCCAACCTACCTCCATTTACTCCTTTTGATCTGGGTGGCAATGGGTTCCTTGTTTGTCCTCCTCCAAGATCTTCATTTGAAACAATTTTTGGCCAGAACATTTGAAGTATTTTCCTCAAGCACCTATTGATGAAGACCTGCAGACACTTGGTAATTTCCATTTTGAAAATTTCAACTAGTTGAAACAAAATATTCTAATATAGAAAAACAAATGACAGCATTGTGTTATGAGCAAAATAATTTAAGGATCCACATTTTCTCTGTAAATCAGTCTACCAGACTGCCACTTTTTACAGTGCCATAAATATTTCAAACATACACTAATGAGGATCAACAGACTTGCACTAACTCGTGTTTTCCACAACCTATAAAATATATTAATAAATTAATTACCTTAATTATCCGCCGTGTGATTTCCTATGCTTCGTCTATGACGCGTTTCGGAGCATATACTCCATCATCAGATATTAAAAGTTAAAACAGTCACTCATACGAGATCGTTAAAAAGTTAAAATGTCAAGATATGCATATGAACCGTACGCGGATTTGGGTGCGCACCCGTTCAAGTTCAGAATACAGGTACAAGTGATTTGGTTACCATATTAAACATGAATATAAAATATAGCCTACCTATAAAATATAAGAATGTAGATTAATGATTTAGCATACGATTTAAGTAGAAACCCATCAGAAAAATTATAGAGGAAGATTTATTAGACACATGTAATATAATCTTGATAAGGAAGACAGACCTAGTAAATAGTGATTCCATCAATAATAAAATAAGGAAAGAAAAAGAACCACTTAGAACTAGATAAACCATTTGTACTATAAACATTATGGTGGTCAAAATACAAAATTTGTAATGCCAATTCCTGACCCACAAAGTTCCTGAAATTCTAAAAAAACATACCATAATAATTCTATTATCAGAACAGACTTTTCGTTTTACAGAGTTTTGAAAAATAAAAGACAAATTTTATTGGCTATCATTATTCACAGATTGCTTCGGATATATATAATAAAACATGCCACTCACGCCTTGTAGGAGGTGACATACCAAAAAACCTTGTACAGTGGTATATTACATTTCTCAATTATATTACTAATAGAGAAACTTGTAATTACACACAGTTTAACAAAAGCACTTTTAATTACCAGCTAGGAAAGAAGATACAAAAGAGTAGCAGAAAAACCAACTGATATAGGTTGTACATTTGGGTTTCCTGAAAACACATGTCACAATAGGGAAATGCATTTTGTGTATAAAATTTCAGAAGATATTTCAAGAGTTCTATAAATATGAGGCATACCATGGTCCTACATATTCAAGCCAAACTCATGGACTAGTAGAGAAAAATGAACCAAATTATTATACATGCATTATTACATTATGTTTCATCAGGAAGCCAAGACTGATTTAGGTATATGAAGCATAAACACTTAGTTTTATAATAAAACTAAACATTTGACAACTCAAAGAAAACCCTTTTGTTTACTGTTTGGCTGTGAAGCAAACCTACCACCAGATTGTATGTACCAAAAACTTGTAAAAAGATCAATATGGTAAGCAAAACAAAACAAGAGCATTATTACATTTTGCAAAATATCAGAAATTGTTGCTGAGAACTGAAGGGAACGGTGTAGGATTGTTGAGAAAGCCAATTTGATCATCAGAGTGAACGTTCACAATTTATAATGGTGTGAACATCTCATTTCCAAATTTCTGTCTACAGAATGTAATTTAATAATATATTTATAAACAAAAGATCACTAACATAAAATAGCCTAACTTTATGAAGTAGCTGTAAATCTCTATTAAGCCTTGGAAGGCATATTCAAACTTCAACTTTGTAAAGTAAGAACAAAAGGCATAATGCATTTATAATATACGTGAAAGTCATTATAAAATACTACAATTCATTTATAAAATATGCTTTATTATAAGCATTGAATTAATTAAATAAATTCTGTTAAGTGAGTAACCCCTTCACTTCTAATAGTGAAGACCAATCAATTTTCTTGACATTGTTGCTTTTTCCTTGTCACAGGTGAACATTCACTTCAGTCCTTCAGCCTGGAAGTCTCTTATAATTATTCTGTGCCTCATATTTATTGACTCTGTCCTTTCCTTTCCCTTTGTTTCATTTTTTGTTTAATCATAAGGGGTAACAAACAATAAGATGTTTTGGGAACATGTTGACCGCAGTTGTACAAACAATACTATAGGTTCCAGCGGCGAAGCATCAGTATATGCTATGTAAACAGCGCTTACAATTTAAAAATGGTTGGTAAAAAAAAAAACTTTTAGCTAAAACCACTGATTTCTTAATAAACAATGTTAAATCTGAGAGCTTTCTGTATAAAATAAGGTAAATAGAGCGGATGCAAAGCGCGTTTAAAGTAAGGGAGATACCATTGCGTATTCCCAATAACAAGTTTTTTCCATGTACACTGTTGACCAGGGGCGGCTCGTTCTTAGGGCGCTAAGGCGCGCGCCCTCCAGTTTAAATCATATCACTAAACAATCCATTATCACCGGTCGTGGAAAATCATTATATCTTTATTTAATACTTCGGACGAGAAAATGTTTTCGTGTTAGGTAATAGCAGAAATGTTTTCGGAACAGCATCACGGCACTCTTCCAATCGCGCCCATTTCTCCATCACGCACTCTGTCCAACGTTGAATGAACCTGTGAGCTTATATGCGGTATTTCCACTGGCAATTGGCGCGTCTCCTATCGCGCCTCGTTGAGCACAAAGTGACGTGATTCACTCCGTACAACTAATCGCAGACTACTGATAGTCTGAGATTTGCTCTTTTATGTGTTTAGACTTTCTTCGCTGTGATTAATTCAGTGCAGGCATCTGTTTAGTGTTTAGGTTTTGAGTGTGTGTATTTATTTAATAGCGTCACGAATAATTTAGGAAAATATTGTAGTGTCGAATTATTAGGTTTTGTTTTATCATTTTACTCAAGTGTCTGCAGGGAAGAAATAGAAAAGGAGATACAAGTTTCTGAATTTGTGGCAATCGAATGTGAATAGACAACCGATGTGACAAACTACTGCATATGGTATTAGTTTTTAAATACGTGTTTAAGGGATCGGTATACGAAACGTTTTGCGGATTTCTCAGTCCTGAAATTAAATATTCAGAAACCTTAGCAAAGCGCGTAATGGACAACATAAATCGTCTTCTGCACACATCACAGGAAACGTTAATTCCTGAGACTTATATGGCGTTAGTGTTATGTGTGGTTCTGTTGGAGGTGTACAGGCAAAAATTACAGAAGTGTATCCGCTCGCATAATTTGTACACTGTTACACTCATCAAATAATTTGTTATTAGAAAAAGCAACAAGTGTAAACAACAAAGTTATAGTTTTTTCTCAAACCTGTCTGCCATTCCAGCACTTTTGCCACACTCATTTCTACGAACGAACGTTTTGGAGGAAGTAATGTAAGCCAGGTTACCCAGAGTTTCTATAACAAAATGGAATTACTACATTCGTACAATCAACGTTGTGTACGAAAACCAATATAAGTTGGAAGAATGTTTTAAAATTTTGAAGAAAAGTGTACAAACAAACTCTCAGTTAATGAAGGAATGGTCACAGAAGGACTCTCCTGAACCAAAATTTCATGTTCTGGCTAACTTTCTTCCATAGAATTCTATATCACATGAACATAATATACCAATAACTACAGAGTAGGAACAAAGGCAGTGTAATATGGCAAAGAGACATCAGAATTTTTGAAAATGAGATGTAGAAAGGGAGGGAGAAAATAAATAAAATAGAAACACAAATAAACGAGGATTCTTTGAGTAACCAAGAAAAAGGAACAATAATGTTGGATGCAGCACTAGAATAGGGGAAGCAAAAGAAGTATGTGACATCATTATAACTCAAGTAAAAGGTAGATTTACTTACACGGGACACCTGGTGGCAGCTTCGTTGATGTCCAATGACGACTTATTTCCACTTTTTTCTACAAACTTTCAGGAAAAAAAATTTTAGCGAGTGATTCAGCATTACCCTTTCTTACAAGAAAACAAAGTTTGGAGTGAATTGAAACAATTATATTAGCCTATTATATTGAAGGCACAATAAGACTTCTTAACTTTATGAAAGAAAACAATCTTACGTCAGTTTTCAAAGATGTATTGAAACTTATAAAAATTATCATAACTACCCCTCTGATGACTGCCAAACCTGAGCGCTGGTTTTTGACTCTGAAAAGACTAAAAACTTTCTTGAGAAATACAATGAAAAACGAGAGACTGAATGCTCTTGCGATGCTACCAATCAACAATGAACTTGTTAAAGAAATGAAGGACTTTGATGATAGAGTGCTAGAAAAATTCATTAATTTATAGTAAAAGGCGAATGAACTTTCTCTACAAATAAATGATCTGTTTAGAGTGTAGCTATCATAAAAATAATAGTATAGTGTAAATATAGTGTATTACTTTTTTGTGGGAACAGTATAGACATTTTTGTGGACACTTTTGACAATAAAGAGACAATGAAGAGGCTAAGAATGTGTCTAGTTATGTTTATTAATAAAATCGCGGACTATCTACAGCAGCTCACAATGTTTGAGGTGAGTTCAAATTTCTATAAAGCCTAAAGGCGCGCCCTCCAGCCTCTTAAGTCACGAGCCGCCACTGCTGTTGACTGCCCTGTGTTCAGCGCTAACGCTGGTCATTGCTCCCTCACACTTACCAGCATAGACAACCAAGTGATGCTTGTGGCAGGAGTACCCTGCCTGCTCAAAGTGCCTAATACGCTACGATAGATACCGCGTGTTCGCTGTTTAGTTGTATTAAAATTTGCAGTGTTTTTCTGCGAAAATGTTTGGTTTTACCACTCCTTATGATTATTCCCAGGAACTTCTTTCTTGTGCATGTAATTGTGTCATTGAAGAATTATTAGTAATGCAATTCAGTGCTAGATTTTTTATAGAAACCTGACCATAGTGTCAACATGTAAGCCTACAACCTTGATGCCTAATTTAAAATCTAAAGACAATAATTTTACTCAGTATATAAAACAACAAAATTACATTTCACGTGGTTATGTGGTTGTAAAAATTGGCAAAATTGTACTGTTGGCCATGTCTTCTTTTCTCTACAGAAAGGTCTACTATTTGGACTAAGACTGGATTTACTGACTTAAGTAACCTGCACAATGTAGGAAAAAAGCATGAATTATCACAAAGTCATATTGCTTTCTAAGTACCAGTAGCTCTAAAAAAGTTCAATAGAACAACTAGAATAGAGTTTTCTTTAAGCTACCAGTGCAGAATTAGCACAGAGAAGCACAATAAACAAGTTAAAAATAATAGAACCTTCTATTGGTAATGACCTTTCATGACAACGTTGTCGATTTATTTGCTGCTAAAAAATCAAGACATCTGGAACTCACATTCAAACGATAAAAAGGAGGCGTTGTACACAGTTTTATAAAAATTACTGATAATTTTCGAGTTTTATAATAAATTATTTGATATTTCTGTAAGTATAGTGTGTTGTGATTATTTAACAAATAATTTTTCCTCCCTTCATTTCTAAAAACAGATGTACAGGAGCTACGATCCATCCATGGCTGGAGTTGAGTCAAATATGTTGAATTTTGGGGGGGGGAGACCAAGTGCTAACGCACTTACATATCACGGAATTACACGCTTCCAGATGCCACTGATAGGTTCCCATGAGACTCTATGTTATGTTCTTGTTTGCAAAAGATTCCTATTTTCGAGTATTTTCTATTATTTTGTTAAAACAGACATCTGGTATTATTCTTGTGCATGTGACACCTTCCTTGTTTTGAACTTTCATGCAGTCTAACGTCAGGAATAAGAAGTCATATAGTAACTCTTCTGTGATAAGTTAGATGATTTGTGGATCACATATTGTCCTGTTGAAAAGCTCTTTTTTTAGGCAGTGTTGGCTGTTTGCATTCAAACAGTCCAACAGTGCCACGTAACAGGCACCTCTTATTGTTTTACAAGATCTTGCACCCTTGACTATGAATTGAAATCTACTTTTCAAAGCAGTCATTCAGGATTATTTCTTGGGAAGATTGACTTCTTTGGCACACATTCACAAATTATTGTCCACTGGTTTGACTTAAGCTTTAATTTGATGTGTTGTGGATCCAGGTTTCATCTGTAGTCAAAAATCAATGCAAACTATTAATATGTTATAAATTAATGAGAATGTTTTTCAATTCATTAGAAACTATGTTTAATTTAAAAACAAAGCAGAGGTGATCATCAGAGTGAACATGTTCAGTATAGAAATATAATATGAGTTATCTTGTGACAACATACATGATCACTTTAAAGGTGTGCTTCACTCTTTGTGTTTAAATTGTCAAAACTTATGAACTATACACTAGATTGTTTTGACTACCACTGGATAATAAAATCAATAAAAGTTAACTTTTTTATTGTTCTTGGCCAGATGTGGACTTTATGGCTATAGTATTTATCACCATTTTGCCCTTCCGGTACTGCTTTGACTATGTTGTTTCTTCATTTTTTCTGTAAAGACAACATTTGTTTGTTTAATCTTTTTTTTCCTTAAAACCGCTGAAATGCTTAATCCTTTATGTGAAGTATCCTGTCAAAAATTTCATCTTCCAGGATGTTCATTTCAGCTAAATTCCTCTAACAACTTTTTATCTTGGGGTTTTCATCAACATAATCAAATATTCTCATTGTTAATACCTCCAGATTCATTTGGGCTAAGCGTCCATAGAATGCAATTCCTCATTTCCTTTCTTCTACTCACATCCATTTTTGGGGAGCATAAAATTTGTTTTATTAATAGGAACAAAACTTTTGTGTAATGGATGACACTGGATGTATAAAAATCATGTATACCATTCATTATAAGAGTGTACAAACCAGAGTATAGGAGTCAGTGCAGTAACCAAAGGGATTATCAGTGTTACAGCCCCTCTCCCCACATACTCCATAATCACCAATGGATTTGTGTAACTAAAATCAGTAGGAAGTGTATCAGCTCACTGGCAGTGATGATGTAACAGATACAGTAGGCTATAAATGGTTAAATACTAAATATCTATTCTTGCTTGTCATCAAAATTGCACAACCATTGAACCATAGAAAACCCATTGTATGTACCCCTCCATTGAAAACTCTTGGTCCAGTAACACTCACTCATAGAAAAAATTCTGGTTAAACCATTGAAGAGAGTGGAAATGACTTGTGGTTCCAGTGTAACACACACAGTGACAGTATTGCCAATATTTAAACTAAACAAAGCCCATGTCTATGCACTTAGACACCAGCTGATGGGTGTCTTATTATTATTATTATTTTTTTTTTTTTAATAGGAAACAATTATGCATAAATAGAACCAATTATTATATAGAAGATCTATATTGTATCTATACAAAAAATGAGAATCAGTATATTTACCTTGTAGTTTTTATTACAAAATTTATATTTGTTAATGGGTCAAGATCTATATTGTATCTATACAAAAAATGAGAATCAGTATATTTACCTTGTATTTTTTATTACAAAATTTATATTTGTTAATGGGTCAAATGGGTCATGTTGGTCATTATAACTGAAAAATCAGCATTATATGGGGTTAAAAAAACACTTTGGCACAGGAGGACAGAATAACAAAAAAACATCAGCAGATAACATGTTAATATCTGGCATATTAGATTTCATACAATACAAACAGCCTTGTAATAGAGCATGTTTAACATGTATTGTTACTTACAGAACATACTAACACAATTGTCAATTTCATAATTTTAAAGAATATGTGATAATTTTATAGAATAACACAGAAGGTTTATTGATATATGAGTTCTGATGGTGTTTCCAGAATGGAAATAGCTGCAGACAGTACACTAACTATACAAAATGTTCAACGCAGCAATGAAGGAAATTATTCATGCACCGTGAGCAACCATCTGGGTAGTGACGAAATAATTTACCCACTTCATGTACAAGGTAAAAACACTTTCATATTTACTATGCTTACCCTTGATAGTTGTTATACCATACTGTTCAAAATAAGTCAGATTTTTTACATTTGTTTAACCTAAGTCAATTTTTCTTTAGGCATACTTCATGGCAGTATAACACATGGTCTATACAAAATGTGGAGTCCTAAATAGAAATAATAAGAGAGTTTCAGTATAATTTCAGTACAACATCTAAATGAATTGATTTCTTATTTAAATACAGTAGAGTCTCGTTTATCCGACCTTCGCTTATCCGACATTCCGTATTATCCAAAGTTCCATATTATCCGACATCCCACCGCAAAAAAAAAAAAAAAAAAAAAAAAACAACAAAACGCATTAATCGTCAACAAGAACTGCAAGTTGGGAGCATGAACATTGTCTATTTTTTGTTGCTTCCGACTCTACCGCAGCTAATTAGTTACCCCGACTGTACAGTCTACACTATGACTCATGTGGCTGTCATTCGCCCCACCCTCACTCACTCACTGTCACAACTCACTACTCAGTGCAGTGCAGTTTATCATTGTTTGCGGATTGGTTTATCGTCTGTTACATGCATATGTGTCTGTGTGTGTTAATTTGACAAACGTTGTTGTGTTGTTTAAAAGTTGAAATTTACGCAAGTATGGCGACAAAAAGAAAGAAAGTTGTTGTATCGATGGAACAAAAACTTGAGGCAATCAAGAGACTGGACAAGGGGAAGACAATGCAGAAGGTAGCTGACGACTTTGGCGTTGGACGGGTAACAGTAGGAGACTGGAAAAAACGAATAGAAATATAAAAATGGTGTGCATCAAGAGTTACGGAGGGTGCATTAAAAGAAAGAAAAACTATGAAAAAATGTGACTATGAAAAAGTTAGTGAAGCTTTGTATGTTTGGTTTACACAGTTCAGGGACAAAGGTGTGCCTATTTCAGGGCCTATTTTACAGCAAAAGGCGTTGCATTTTCGTAATGAATTCAATCAAGGGGACCCAGATTTCACAGCAAGTGTCGGTTGGCTCGACCGATGGAAGAAATGCTACGGTATCCGTCAGTTAAGTGTTTGTGGTGAGAAACTATCATCGAATTTTGAAGAAATGGAAGCATTCCAGAAAAGATTTCAGGAATTTATTGAAACTGAAAGCCTAACGGGTGATCAGATATTTAACTGTGATGAGTCAGGCCTTAATTACAAAATGTTACCTAGTAAGAGTCTTGCAGCCAGAACTGAAGCGGCAGCCCCTGGCTACAAGCGTAGTAAGGAAAGGCTGACAATTTTAGCATGCAGCAATGCTACAGCAAACCTCAAAATGGACCTTGTAATGATTAGAAAGTCCAAAAATCCTAGAGCCTTTAAAACAGTTTCAAAAAACGCTCTTCCTGTAAAACACTACAGTCAGAAAAGCGCATGGATGAGCAGTGAAATTTTCAAAGACTGGTTTTTTTAAGGAATTCATTCCTTCAACAGAGAAGTTTTTGAAAGAAAATAATTTACCCAGAAAAGCAGTTTTGTTGGTAGATAATGCTCCAACGCGCCCTGATGCAGAGGAGCTTCAAGATGGTGACATTAAGGCAATGTTTCTGCCTCCCAATGTAACCGCCATATGCCAACCTATGGATCAGGGCGTTTTGGAAACTATAAAAAAGAACTATCGCAGGAAACTAGTGTCCACAGTGATAGAAGAAATTGAAGAAGGACAAGACATGATTGAAAAATTGAAACGCATCAATGTAAAGGATGTTGCTTATTGGGTTGCAAGGGCCTGGGCTGACGTAAGGGCTCCAACAATTGCCAAATCATGGAAGAAGCTGCTAGGCGATGATGAAAGTATGGAAACGGAAATCACAGATGAAACCGAAGAAACCATTCTACCTTTATAAAACAGTAAACTTGGTAGTGCAACGTATCCCTGGATGTGAGGTTGCATCTTTGCAAGAAATCGAAAGTTGGATGAAGGATGATGATCAGTATGTAACTGATGGAGAAATTGTCGCTCTTGTCAATTGCGATGACAACGAAATTGAAGATCAAGATCAAGCACTAACTCTTAAGCCTCTCACAATTCCACATAACGATGGAGTTAAGGCTCTAGAAACTGCAATTAAATACAGTGAAGCTACAGGAATTGACATAATGATGCTGCAAAGAAGGCGAGACGTGGCAGCGAAAAAACGGCACTCGTCAGGAAAGCAGACTACAATCAAAAATTTCTTTAAATCATCACAGGACTGAACTTTTTAAGTGTATTTAACTTCAGACAATTCTGTAACTGTAAGTTCATTTTTTCAGTTAATTTTTTCTGTTGTTTTGTTGTAAAACATGATTATTAGGTTCGTAATGTGTAAAATTATAACATAGTTTGACATTTAATAGGCTTTTTCTTAACACCTGTTGATTATCCGACATTTTCACTTATCTGACGTTCTACCAGCCCGTTTATGTCGGATAAGCGAGACTCTACTGTATGTAAAAAAATTGTGTCATACAAAACTACTGAACCAACAAGATCAAAAAATTGATCACTACAAAAGGCAGTTGTACAGTTGCTTATATATGCATGTAGATGAATGAACATGAAGTTCAGCTACTTAGTGTTAGAAAAATTGAGGGGTAAATTAGAAAGATAATTTTAATTAAAATTATAAAATGAGGGGGTTTTATAATTAAACCTCTGATGAAGCTCGTAATGATCGAAAGCTAGTTAAGGCAGTAAGGTAAAACTTTTTATCGAATATAGTTATGTTCTGCATCAGTATTATTTTATATAACCAGTGATAACATCGGACACATCATGATCAACAAAATCCAAGAATAAAATGGGGCTGAGGTATTATCTTTGCAGCACCCAGTGCTTGAGGGGAACAGAGATAAAGGGGGGTGTACCACCCAGTTATGGAAGGCGCAGTCTACCTTTCACTAGGGATAGTGCAATCAAAGCAAGCATTGCCACTGATTATAAAAAAATACTATATCAGATAACATATGTACAATATAATCAGGCAGAGCCAATAAGGATAACACAATGAGGATAGAAGGTTTATGATGCTGAAGCTAAAAATAATAATGAACCACAAAAGAATCTAAGTATGAAAGAAATTTGTGTTTTTCTAATTCCCAGACAATTATTTCACACATATACAAGAAAGTTCAATTATTTGTTGTTTACATTTTACCTAACCATTTTCTAATTAATTACTGTAATCAAGAAGTGAGGTTAGTACACTTAGCTGGTGCTAAATAAACAGGCTGCTGAAATTAGCTGCTGATTTTAGCTGACTAACAGGAAGTAGGAAATTAACAAATGAAATGACATATTAAAAACTTATGTTATTTTTCAAATGTTTAACTCTAACATTTGAATAGTTAAGAGCACTTAAAACATATAAATAATTGTAATTCTTATTGGTAATTTCGTTTATTTATTTCACAATTTTTTAACGAAAGTCTAATGGGAATTTGATTTAAATTACTGGAAATGTGTCAGCTTTGAACACCCAGCATTTGAATAAGTATTTCAAGGACACCAGGAATGAAACTTGACCATATTTCTCCTTGAATAAGGACTCGCCTATAAACTTCCTAACTATACTTAACTCTTGCCTTAGCACACTTACACTTTAACACAGCCAGTTTGGTGTCCCCTCTAACCAACACTGCAAGAAGCTAGTTTATTAATTTATGTACAGATATAGTTTGACTGAATTTTGCAATATTCTCTTCCTTTAAAATTCACACAAAGTAGGTTATTCATATAACATACGTGTATCTGTTTAAATATATATCAATCGAATATGTGTACAGTCATACCCCGCGTTGCGCAACCCCACTGTGCTATCTCATTTTATAAGAACATAATATTTAATAAACAATATACATAAAATCCCTTACCTGCATCGGGCCAGAGTCTTCACGTGAACTCGTACCTATAAGTGATTTAGGGTTACTTTATAATAATTACTCTCTCATAGTATTTGTTAATAAACTCAAATTTTTTTATTAAACTTTCTTTATACGCTTGAATTTACTTGCATTCCATTGTTTCTTTTCTCAAAACTATTTTTAGTCTTTCTTTTTTTAATAAGTATCAACACTACAAGACAAACATGTAAATTGACTTATTCTATTAACTAATGTAATATTTCTCTAAAAGCAACGCAGCCTTTATGCATTCATACTCTCACACAAACTTGAGGTATCTCTTTATTCATTATAAAAGTTTTATTTTATTACTTTATTTTATTTGGTTTGAATTTAGATTGTCGGTCTACTTTACTGATACTGTCTCTGCCACGTTGTTAAGCTAGTCTCTTCATTGTTCCTTTGTTCGTTCCAGTTTCGTCACACTGTCCTGGTTTCGTACACCATTAATTAAATTTTTGTCATTGATTGATTCTAATGTCTCATTGTTGATTCTTATACTTTTTTACATTGTTTTGCGTACCGGTATTTTAATTACACAATTTACTGGTCAGCTGACCCTGATTTGCTCGAGCAATGTTTTATATGACCGCGCGGTCAGAAGCTGTAAGTCGACTGAGGCTGTTTTTTGCGCGCACAGCACGAAAGAATGTATTAGTACATGCCAAAACGATGGGAAACTTGGCCGCCTGTGTGCACGGTTGGAGGCGCGTACGCGCCCTCATTGATAAAAGCACATTCCTTAGCCACACCGCAACAGTTCGACTATACAGTCCACTCCCCGTAATTGTTTATTCACAATTCCCAATCCGTATGTTCTGACGGTTACTGACCAGTACCAAGACTGGTTTAACATGATTAAAATTGGTTTCACCCCATTTTCCCCGTTACAGTACCCCCCCCCCCCCCCCAATGAGAGGTTTTCTGCCAAAACAGAAAAACTCTCATTGCTAAACCCTAAGATGATCAGTGAGGATATGGCACCAACAACCCCCCTTTAATCCTTAACACGTCATGCATAAACTACCCCCCTAGCTCAGCGACTATGGCTGCACCTGAACGAGATTACTGGACTTCTCTGTTCGAGATCCCAACACCATAAAATCGGACAGATACTTCCCATAATACCGCCTGACCTTTTAACATTCCACCAAAAATCAAAAACTGGCCTTATACCATACCAGATCCTCAACCGATATGTCTCCCCTTACATACAAACTGGGTTGCCTTTAGCAAGTACTGGGTGCGTACACATATTCATTACTAAATAAAAATAAAATATTATTATGTTTGATTATAATATGTTTGATTATAATGTTGTATTAATTATGATTAATTATGTTACTAAATTACACACTATCTGCACCTTAATTGTTAGAATATAAAATTAATATAAAATTCCAATTTGGTTCCAAAAGTTAAATAAATTTACGTACCCTATCAAAACCCACTTGGATGTTACTTTGCATTATTTGGTTCAATTAAGTTAAGCATAATTTTCAAAACTCAAAGTCTTTCTGCCTTTTTTTTCAAAAAAAATTTTATTTCCAAAAAGAATTAATTTGTTAATAAAATTTATTATTTAATCATTTCATTATATTGATTAATAAAATTTTACAAATCAATTATAAGGAACATACTACATATCTAACCCCAGTCATCAGCTGATGTCTCATGGTCAGGTCAATGACCTTACCCTAGATACACTTCAAAAATTATACAATGTAAAATACATGACACATGTTTATAATTCTTACACTCTATCATAGTACAACATCATAAAACATAATAAAACATAATAAACAAAATAGAATAAACACCTTCTATCCTGGAATTAATCATTTCCATCAATAAAGTCATTTATAAAATTATTATACAGAGCATAACATATTTAAAGCAATTACTTCTGAACAACTTCTCTGCCTTTAGTATAGGATCTCTTGAGTTAAAATAAAATCATTTAATTAGTTTATCAGCTCATTCAGTTTACGTCAGTTTAAGGTTTCAATCCATTACTCCCCTGAGTAACCTCCTTACCACACACACTATGACCCCCCCTTGGACTGTGGCGTCCAGTTGCTTCCACAAGAACGGAAGTTTATTGGGGGTAGACGCTGCCTACCCCGTTCTTGCTTCAGCGTTATATAAAAATTCGGCATTACTGATGTCCGAGGACACCAGTAATCCTACTATAATGATTCATACGCCCTTAAAACGGCACTATCACCACCTTCGATGATAGCCGCTGTTCCATAGTTATGTAGATTCCCCTTATTTACCCCCCCCCCCGTTAATTTCTAAGTTCACCAATTTAGAATATTAAGCCAAATCCACGGTCAGGGTTCGGTGAAGCCGTGATCGCCCGAAAATGGGGAACTACTAACAAGACATACAATTCGTTTACACTTACATTGCTACTACAATTCACAAAAAGTAAACAATTATATGTTTGGATATATTATCATTTAATTCCCCAAAAACACATTCAAATCTCTTATCCACCTTCATGTTACATCACATTTCATTTATTATTCATTGCCACTATGAATTTTCTTTTATTTAATATTTTGGTCATTAATGGGTTTGGGTGATTCTTAGTTATTCATAATAATTCGATTTATTAAAATGGCATTACAGTATAACCTTACCCCCTTCTTCCCTTCTATTACTCACTAACAGATTTACATAGGGTGACACCAATCTCTCAAAAACATTTACCTCCATTAACTTCTCTACTCTAACTCACCTTGAATCATTCTACCCTTATAACAACATACCCTCTTTGTACTTAGGAGTGTGTTCCTGACCTACCAGCTCATTCCCTTATCGGTTCCTGACCCTTTCAGGTAACCCGTAACCCTCTTTAACTCGTTCACCTCCCGCCATAAGGCCTGTCGTTGATGACTCCTTACCACACCACCCTCTTTACAAAATTTCCCCACTATCTGTTTATTACCCCAAAACATCACTCTCCTTACTCTACATATAATCACTCTCTCCACTGTGTCCCTACTACTACCCTGTTTCTGTGTTACTTTTACTCCCAAAATTCTTATTCTCTCTAACACCCATTAAAAATTAACCTGACTGATTCAAATGCCTTATTGAAATAATTATTATCACCCAAACATTTTACAACATTTTACATTAAGTTGACCATTGAAAACTACCTTAGAAAACTCATAACTACCTCAAATTAATTTCATCATTTAATTTAAAACCTTTTAAACTCATTTAATTTTTATTATTCAAACATTAAAACATTTTATTTGATTTAAACAGCATTATAAACTTCATACTTACAGTACATCACTCAAAACACATGATTCCTGTTATTGACACTAAATTATAAACAATTCATCACCACCAATATCACGTACAACCATATGTACCTTCTGAAACATTATAACAATCATATGATTCCACAACTAAATACATTTTACATTTATTCATTTACTATTTATTATCAAGTTCAAATCTCATAAAATAATTTAAATTCATCATCAAAATCTCTTCATACAACATTTTAAATTAATCAATTAATTCATCTCAAATTATTTAATTCAATCAATTATTGAAAACACAAGTTATTTTAATTACCTTACTCCAAAACAATTACAATTTATTTATTACCATCTCTCATTATTTATTTAGTCTAATAAATTATTATTATTAAATCAATTTATACTACATACACACATTGTTTACATCAAATACATTCTACAACACAAACAAAATTAATTCCACTATGAATTTATTTACAATTTTTCGTCATTAATTTTCTGTTCACCACACCTCATTTCATAAGTTAGCAAGGTCATTACCATAAACTAAAATATTTAAAATGTCCATTCACTGATTTTTTTATTTAACCCCCATCATCATATAATAGTCTGATGTATTTATAACATAACTCATCTTTATCGACATACATTACATTATAATTATTAGTGTAATGACTACTTTCATTAATTATATTAACATAGTAATTAATTACGTATCTGTCTGCCATTAATTCATAAAGCCCGTCTACATTGGTGATTTAAGTTTTGTCTCCGCCAGTATTATTGTTTAACATAAGGTACATTCTATCAGCATATTCCTCCACTATATCTATCACAACATCAGGTAAGTTTTTATCATTTCCAGCCGTACCATCAAAATAATCATCCATCTCTATTTCACAAGGTAAGTCAATTTTCTCACCTCTCTCAATATCTAAACTCTGCACTAACATTTCATAACCTCTATTAATCTCAAAAATCTCTATCTCTCTCTTTCGCTCTCTCTTATCACAATACCTCTCACAACCCCCCTGAACTATCTCATTCCATGCAAAGGGCAACACAAAATCACTAAAATACTTCCTGGCTTTACCAGATACATCACCACAAAAACTTAAAGGACCATTTGGAGACACCATGTCTCCCACATAACCTCTGGAGGAACCTTCGTCCTCATAAAACACATGTGGAGTCTTTACTCCACTTATACCGCAGGGAAAATTTGCCCTCTGCCCTCCATACTCACCTAACTTCTCTTCACGCTCTCTCTCATTAACAACTACTACCTCATCACTAATTTCTACTCCTACTAAACTCTCATCGTCACTATCATTATTCAACGTATCACTCTCTGATACCACATTTTCAATTACATCACCATTTTTAATTATCTCGCTGTTATCACTCTTTATTTTGCTACTACTTGTTGACTCATTATTAGAATTATCATTATCACTTACCTTGTCTACAGCCACCTGTTTTGCATTTAAACTAACACTTATATTTCCGTTATTTTCATTTATTTTGCACTTACCTATATCTGTTCTCCACTCTCCCATTTTCTCAATACTCTGTTCTAATTCGTTAAATTTACTGGCAAATATCTCATTGATACTTTCACAATGCTTATTAATTTCATTAATATCGTTTTTTAATTCATTATTTTGCTTTTTTAATTCATTGAAATTCCCTTCACATTTTATTTTTTTATCATGTATCTCACTGCTTAATTTATCAAATTTATTATTTACTTCATTGTGTTGCTTTTCTGAACTCTCTTTCATACTACATATTAAACTATACAAATCTTTTAACATACCACTGTCATCAGCTTTTTTATTTTGATTAATTGAAATAGGTGTTGAATGAATTTCAATTTCATTCATTATTTTTGACTCGTCAACATTACTTTCACTTGTTTGAATTCCTGAGTCGCTTTTATCAGCTGATTCAGCTGACATACTTTCAAACATCTATTTATTTTCGGCTTCGTCGCCTACAATTACGTCAATTTCATTTATATCATTTTCGTTATTTCCTGCCATTTTTATAAATTTACTGATTTTCGTTTAAATGATTCTCTTAACTTACATATAAAACATCTTATTCTTAACTCAAAATCATTTTATCACTCACTTAACCTAACATTGTTTGTACGTAATTTATACGTATTACTACTCAACTTCTAAATCACTTATTTACTAGTAGACGTGGTCTGTACAACATTTAATTTATACAAACTGTCTCTAGTTCGGAAGCCATTTGTTCTATCTCATTTTATAAGAACATAATATTTAATAAACAATATAGGTATATAAAATCCCTTACCTGCATCGGACCAGAGTCTTCATGTGAACTTGTACCTATAAGTGATTTAGGGTTACTTTGTAATAATTACTCTCTCATAGTATTTGTTAATAAACTCAACTTTTTTTTATTAAACTTCCTTTATACGCTTGAATTTACTTGCATTCCATTGTTTCTTTTCTCAAAACTATTTTTAGTCTTTCTTTTTTTATTAAGTATCAACACTACAAGACAAACATGTAAATTGACTTATTCTATTAACTAATGTAATATTTCTCTAAAAGCAACGCAGCCTTTACGCATTCATACTCTCACACAAACTTGAAATATCTCTTTATTCATTATAAAAGTTTTATTTTATTACTTTATTTTATTTGGTTTGACTTTAGATTGTCGATCTACTTTACTGATACTGTCTCTGCCACGTTGTTAAGCTAGACTCTTCATTGTTCCTTTGTTCGTTCCAGTTTCGTCACACTGTCCCGGTTTCATACACCATTAATTAAATTTTTGTCATTGATTGATTCTAATGTCTCACTGTTGATTCTTAAACTTTTTTACATTGTTTTACGTACCGGTATTTTAATTACACAATTTACTGGTCGGCCGACCCTGATTTGCTCAAGCAATGTTTTATATGACCGCGCGGTCAGAAGCTGTAAGTTGACTGAGGCTGTTTTTTGCGCGCACAGCGCGAAAGAATGTATTAGTACGTGCCGAAACGATGGGAAACTTGGCCGCCTGTGTGCGCGGTTGGAGGCGCGTACGCTCCCTCGTTGATAAAAGCACATTCCTTAGCCACACCGCAACAGTTTGACTATACAGTCCACTCACCATAATTGTTTATTCACAATTCACAATTCCCAATGCGTACGTTCTGACGGTTACTGACCAGTACCAAGGCTGGTTTAACATGATTAAAATTGGTTTCACCCCTTTTGCCCCGTTACACCACATAACGCGAATTCGCTATAACGCGTTTTTTTCTAAGAAAACATTTATTATACATATTAACAACTACATATACGTACAGTACTGTACCAATAGTATTGTATATATACGTATCATCATAAATGTAATGAATATGTAAATTTTGAATTAAACAACTAAAGTTTGCTTATTTTATCTTGAAAATGACAAATAAACACATAATTACATTACTGTATTATTTTTTAAGGAGTACGGAACATCAGCCTACCAACACATTTGGTGGAAACATAAAAACAGACAGCTGATTTGTACAGATAAATAAGAGGTTGCATTAGGTCAGACGCAGATCTGTATATAAGTGTTAGCCAAAACAGTAGGGTGTAGTACGTTTTGTAAACATACATGGCTGTGCCATTACACATTATAAATGTTATTTGACCTTGAATACTCTTGTTGGCGGGATTCTGACGAATGAGAAATCGTATCTCTGTGCTGGAGACCCATGGTGACGCTGAATAGACACAACACATTTTCACTACACACAGCAGTGGCTGATGTTTATTAACCATTTCTGAGTTCCCGATGCCACAACTCAGATTAAACTGTGCACAATGTTTGTAGAAAAGGCAGACGTGTGTGACGTAGGCGTTAGTTTGCAAAATGCATCTTCCATTCCCGCCATAAATGTATTCACGTTTCTTGTTTATCTTGTCTCAGCCAAATAAACATTACTGTACTGTATACGTACTAATTTACATTCTTGGAATGGTAGTTCGGGTTAATCCATCCTTTTTAGGGCCCCTTGTTGAACTTAAGTCTCGGCCAATTTCCTAGAAAACCATTCACTCCTCCCCCCTCCCGTTATTGTTTCTAAACATTGGGAATACATTTTCCTTTCAGTTTAGTTCGAACATTCAATTAGAATGGATTAACAATGTGCACTAATAAAATGTCGAAATTAGCAGTTAAACGTAAATCGTTGACTCTTGAAGTTAAAATGAAAATTTTAAATCGTATGGAGTCGGGTGTTGGTGCCACAGAAGTCGGTCGTGAGTTTGACATATCGGAGTCAACCATACGTACAATTGTAAAAAATAAAGAAAAATTGAGCTATCCAGTCAGTCCGTGGGTACATCTATTGCTGCTACAGAAGTGAATCGGTCTAGATCCTCTATTATAGAAAAAATGGAACACCTACTGTCAGTTTGGGTTGAAGACATGAACCAGCGGCGAATGCCTTTAAGCCAGGCTGTTATCATGGCTAAAGATAAGTCCCTGTTTGACGACATTAAAAAAAGGAGGAAGAATTTTTGACTATTGAATTTAAAGCAAGTTGAGGTTGGTTTGATCGATTCAAATGTCGCTCAGATCTTCACAGCCTTCGACTTCAAGGTGAATCAGCAAGTGCCGACATGGAAGCAGCTGATAAATATCCTTCCACATTTAAGGATTTGGTGAACAGTCGAAGCTATCCCCCTAACCTTGTTTTCAATGTGGATGAGACAGGGCTATTTTGGAAAAAGTTACATTCACGCACTTTCATTTCTAAAAGTGAGCGACAGGCCCCTGGCTTCAAAGCGGCCAAGGATCGGCTTACACTTCTATTGGGGGGTAATGGAAGTGGAGATTTGAAATTAAAATCTCTTTTGGTGTACCACTCAGAAAATCCACGAGTGATGAAATTTTATAAAAAAGAAAATTTTTCCGTCATATGGACATCAAACAAGAAGGCTTGGCTGACAATGGCTGTGTTTAATGATTGGTATCTTAACCATTTCATCCCCGAAGTAACAAAATATTGTGAGGAGAACGACTTAGAACATAAAGCCCTGTTAGCTCTGGATAACGCGCCCGGTCATTCTGTTACCTTGGAAAGCCTCCAAACTGATTTTCCTGTTGATGTTGTGTTTCTTCCTCCCAATACAACTTCATTATTGCAGCCTATGGATCAGGGAGCAATTGCTGCTTTTAAAGCGTATTATTTGCGTCGCACATTTGGCCAATTAATTCATGAAACAGATTCAGCACACAAGCAGTCAATGAAAGAATGGTGGAAATCGTTTAACATTATGAAAGCCATTGAAAATTTGATCTTTCATGGAAAGGAGTTACGCAACATTGCATGAATGGTTGTTGGAAAAAACTGTGGCCGGACGTGGCCAAAAATGAAGAAAATAATGTTTTTTTCAAATTTAGTGAATGACATCACACAGCTAGCCAACACAGGGAGGCTAAGTGAAGAATCCATAGTAAAACAAGACATTATGGAATTGATTGAATCCGACGCGCAGCCTTTGACAAACGAAGAACTTCTGGACCTACAATCTCAAGATGAAGCGGAAAAATAAGAGATCGTTCCTGAAGAAACACCGCGAATTTTGTCTACTAAAATTTTGCAGGAATGTTAAATATTAATTCAAACAGGATTAAACCTCATAGAGCAAAATGAAGTTGATTGGGAGAGAATCGCAAAAGTCAAAAAAGTTGTCAATGATGGAATAGATTGTTATCAACAACTATTAAATTAGAGGAAGCGAAAAGCATCACAACCAACTCTACACACATTTTTCAAAAAGGCTGCGACTGAGAAGCCACATGAGGAACCTCAACCCGGAACTTCTCAAGGATCTTCTTTGTGATCAATTGTAAGTGAATTAGGTAGATGTTTGTATAAATTATTTGTGTACATATTCATTTGTATGTACATATGTACAGTATATCTTTTAAATTAAAATGCCTTTTTTGAGATTTCGTATAATGAATATTTATTTATCAAAACCTTTGTACGTACATACGTATTTTATTATGTTTATAACACATTTTGACAAGGAAAATCATATAAAAGCAATAAAAACTAAAACAATGAGGTATTGGTCAGTAAAAAATAGGAAACCCCGCTTAGCACGATTTTCGTTTTACACGAATCGCTGAGGAATGTATCACTCGCGTTAAGCGGGGTATGACTGTATATTAAATATTATTGTCCATGTTACTGATTTAGTGGACAACGTCACATTTAAGTAATATAAGCTAAAATAAGATTATATAAATTTTGGTAACTAAAATATAAATATAATATTAGTAGAAGCTGAAAATGTGGCACTGTCTGTTTTTCTCGACTGAACTATTGTGGAGTAGTTATGATGTAGCGCTGAGTAAATAACTAACAGTCACAGTCCTTCCATCACTTTCAATCAATAGTCCTTACAACAAATACCTCTTAGGAAACATTAGTTAGTTAATTTCTTTTTTCAGTTGCACATAAGAAATTCTAAGATAGGTTCATGAGAGTTTTGGTCCTTTTGTCAAATCTGTAACTTCTATAATTAATAATCAATTGGATGAATATTTCATTTGTACAATGTGGCTTTACATACTTTTATATTCTTTGTATTAATCAAAATTTTGAGAGTTAATTAATTGTGTACAGTCACTTCCTCATCACAGCAATTACAAGTGTTATTATCACTTGCATAGATAATTACAGGATAGTACAAAGAATTTTATAATTCATTTAAGTAGACTGTAGTGATCTAACTAGTCAATAATCACATAAATTTGTTTAAGTATTAAAATATGCTTCAGTTTTTAAAACTTAAAAAATACTTAAATTAACTTTTGACTTTGTTTATTCAACCCCCCCTAGTTCCATGAATCCACCTTATGCTTGGTTACGATAGTTACTTGGCATTTCTCAGAACAAAGGCAATCAATCAATGACATAATTTATAGCAGACTGAAAGATGATGTCAGGCAGCTTAAAACCACAATTTAATTATACCTCACTATGCACTTAACTACCGGTATTTCAGATATTCTATGTTCCTCAGTGTTTCATTAAATGCCCAGTCCAGACATTTATTCTCTGCTTATGTAAGATAAAAGTATCTTAAGATGTAATAATTCTGTATACTTACTGAATAATATTAATGTATCATACTCTCTATTACTTTCTTTTATATTGTACTTAACATTGTTATATTTTGTTTTTGTACTTTCTTATCATAATACTGATGATAAGATCCATATACTGTACAAATAAACTCATTTAAAAGATTTTACTACACCCTAATAACATAATAAAGTTGCAAAGCTCTGTATGGAAAAAAATGCGGCTGCAAGTGGCTACTTGACAGCTGAGGAGTGCATTCCTTGTGATGAACTATATGTCACAATACGTAATCAAATATTGAACCAATTGTGTTTATGTTTCTGACAAAAATTGTCTTTCCATAGTTTAAAGTTTAAACTAAAATCAAGACTATATTTATTTGTAAAATATAATATATTCTACAGCAAAAGAAGAAATAGTAGTTATTAGAATTTAATGAAGGCAAGTTCGCAAATTAACATTGTGCAATTTGGACTAAGACGAAGTGACCATATACTAGTTTATGGAGTACTGTGTTACAGTATTGACTGAAGGTACTGCGCTATGTCCTATACTTACAGGTTATTATACTGAACTTCCATTGCGTAACAGGACTCATTTAATCACTCACAAACAAAGTAATTCTATTCAAAATTATATTTAATAAAGGACATAAAAAATGTAATTTTTTACAAAAAAAAACATTAAAAATGAAAGCAAACAGTGAGCTGCAAAAAGTTTAAGGTAAAAAGTGAGTGTACGAGTGTACTGTCACACAATGGGAGTCCAGTATAATTGCCCCCGGGCCATCCCACCTTGTTTTTTTATCGTTTTAAAAATAATATTAAAAATATATTACTGTTTGTTTTCATTGTTTATTTATATATAATAAATATAAATATAAAACATGTTTTTGTAAGTTTGGTTTAGTTAAATTGATTTTCCTCAAATTTTTAGTTGATTTTGCATCCAATTGTAGTTTCTACCTTTGGCACAGATAGAAATGTGTGTATTGCATGTATTATTTCATAAATTTGTTTTTATAAAAACCTTCTTTTTGAATGTTTCTCATCTACACTTAATTTAGGCATGTAATATACATGTAACAATATACATGTAAATGGAAAAATATGGTTTTGCAAGTTTCACAGGTGTCAGATAATAGGTAGTAACAGTAAACTATTAGGTTTTTCTATTGTTACTAAAATTTATAATCCTGTGAACATCTCATATCCAAATTTCTATCTACAGAATATAATTTAATAATATATTCATAAACACAAAACAACTGCCATGTTCACACCTGTAATTGCTGTACAAATAACAAGCAGCCTTGTTCTGCTCTCTGGCCACTAACAGTGCTACAATTGTAGAAAATCCTAAGAAACCATTGTGAACGTTATATCTGTACATTTCATTAGCCTTTGATTTAACATTATTACAAGGATTGCCAGAGTCATGTTGTTAAAACTGTGGAATGTATTATTGAACACTAAAGAAACTGATACAATTTTTTTCAGCACTTCTCAAAAACACTTGTGTTATAAAAGTTCTGGTATGAAACATTAAGCTGTTAAAAGTATCATAAATTTCTTTTAAAAACTTGTTAGTGTCTGTGTGGGGAAGTTCATATAAAATTCAAATATAGCATACAAGCTGGTGTGTACTGGCATTTTGCAACTTACTGCATTTACAAAATGTGTGGTAGCATGACAATTTCTCAATATCTTACATGTAGTCTTAGATGTTGCATCTAATATTCAACAACTTGATATTCAGCAGCCTTGAGCACTGGAGTGTTTTATCTTAGTTGAAAGTAAATAGGCTTTCTGTTGTTTTGAGGTTCTAAAAGTGGAATAATTTTGTGTAACTGTATAAATAATTATAGGTATTTTTTAAATTATTTTTCTTGAAATGTAGTGGGTGTGTGTGTTTTCAGTTGTGTTGTGTGCTTTTGTGCTCCCAGCTTTTTGGGTAACAACCTAAAGTTAGTTACTACATCTAGTTTAAACCAACATGCCCCAGCAGTTTTGGATTTAATTTGAAATGAATATCATGAGAAGACTTTAAAAGGACTATAGAGAGGCCTATTATTCTTTATTTCAACTGCACACATATTAAAAATAAGTAAAATTTATAGCTACAATTATGTAAACTATATTTGTAAATAAATTGACCAATTAAATAAACACTTCATTAAACATGCTGGTATGTGTGATACAATGCCTACATTCACTTCCTTCCCTTACAAATTAAACCAAGTACCAAAAACATCACATGTATGCAGGCAATTGAGTGAAGACTGAATGGTTGGGGATTATCTCACAAAGCGCTGGAATTCAGCTTTTTTTCTTAATCCCAGTACATAAGTATATAAAAATAAAGGTAAATCCACCTTTTGTTGGGGACCAAACTTGTTTAATGTATCTGCTACGCTTTAGTAAATTCATCCATATACTAGATTTTTTATAAACTGTGAGACAATTTGCCAGTGATTCATTCCTAAGTTGAAGTTTATCAGTTAATTGCTTCACCCGGGAAGACACAAAATGATGTTTTTTTTTATTTTTACAACATACATACACGCGCACACACACACTCACACACAACTTAATGAAGTAGAAATAAGTAACAAGCATCTGAGGTACTACCAGCAGTGGTGGTTCTAGGGTTTGTAATCTGGGGAGGGGAAGGCAACTTAAGAGATGGAATAACAACAATTAAACATAACAAAAATAATGCAGGAGCCATCTTGGTAGGTGTGAGTAACAGTAGGCCTAATAATTAAACATAAAAAGGTAATTTGCAATTATACTTAATAATAACAGTACATACAATATATTAAATACATACTTGAAAATTTTATAAGATAACTAAGAAAATATAAAATTATATATATATTGTGACAATACAAATAAATATTTTTGCATAGGATAGTTATGTGTGTATAAATTATGCACAAGTCTATATTGGAGGTGTAGAAAAATTATTTATTTATCACACAAGTAAATAATTGTTTATATGATATACAGTATTTAAATTAAACAAAATGTCATGAATAGTATTTTATTAGTTACCAAAGAGTTTATATAGTTCAGTTTTGGTAAGTTTTACTTGAACGTAGAATTCCTTTACACTAGGCATGACGTCACTCGGTCCGCCGCTGCTACGCTCCTCTCTGCAACGACCGCCGCTCTCCGCTCTCACACTCTCTCTCTCCGCGCTGGGGTTCGCCGAACAGCTGATAACACTGATACTGATTTTACACACAAATTGTCACTTTCCAAATCGTTAGTTCGTTAGTTTTATCGCTCGCAATTGGTTATTATTAATTATTGATTGTTATTCATTATTGATACTTAGGGTGATAAAGACTGATATTCTTAAACAGCGGTGTATATTACTTACACCTTTCGGCTATTCTTGAAGTGTTTCATGTTAATAAGGATTTACCACGGTAGGTAAATCTCCCCAAGCAGAAAATCTTCCACTAACATGTAATAGCACTTAATATACTATAATTGGTAGTTCACCCACTTGATTCTAGTCGACAAACTCGAAAAGAGTCCCAAGACTTAGAGTTACTCTAGATTAAACCAGTTCGAACAAGAAAAACTCTTGACGAAGAACACACGTTCAGTATCCAATGGCTTCCGATGAACTGCCTTGAAGTACACATGACAACTGACAGATCTGACTGAAATTAGGGGCTTCTGATTGGTCAATCAACTGTATACGTGGTAGACTGGACAAAAGATAGACGCATTGCAGGCGAATCTTTGTATAATTCTGCGAGTGCCTGCTCAGATTTTATCTACAACTTTTATTACTCTTCAATTGATAAGCGTGAAAAGTTGAGTTTTCAATTACTAAATAACCACATTTAAAAAATAGCTGAGAACAACAGAGTATATAGAAAATGTAGCTATATTCATAAATAATTCACTTGGAGAAGTCTCATGCCGATAGGATAACTAATGCGGAAGATATAACAACAAAGGTTCACCACACGTGAACGCACGCACATATTCTCAAACAAAGTACATGACATTATAGAGCAAAAATTTACAAAGGATTTGGTATAACACAAGTCCTTATCCATCACTAAATACAAAACTTATAGCTAATTGACAAAAATTGCATAAATCAATCTAAAACATCCTAATGTCCATCATCCATGCTCTGATATTCTTATTCATAGATCATCATCCTGTGTTTTGTTGCAATATACACACACACACACACACACACACACACACACACACACACACGCATACATATACATATATTAGCCTATTAATAATGAAAACAAACTTTTAACAAGAATATATTTTTTGTTTTGATAGTAATCATCATCAGATAGTTGATTTGATGTTATATATAACAGCAATTATATTAAGGCTTAGAATATAAATTATATACAGTATTGTATAAACTTCTGATCTTTACTGGCTTTTCTTATCCATCAGTGGAATAACTGGATTGACTGAATATTATGTCTTTCTGTATGAAATCTGTATACTTCGTTTAGAAAAAAAATAGTTGTATTGAAATTTCTCTTATTTATCTGAAAATGTCATTAAGTGAATTCTGTTCTGTTGATAATGATTTAAAGGTAAGTTGATAATGTAGAATATATAATTAGAAAAATAAAACTATCTGATGATGATAGTTGGATAGTTGAAACATTTGTAATTTACAAAATAAAAAATATATCCTTGTAATTTTTTTTATTATTAATAATAATATAAAATAACAAGAAAAATTTCAGCATATATATATTGCAACGTTACAAGTATTATACACAATTACACAAATACATTACTGTTGCGCCTTAGAAGCTCTTGATAATCGTGAGTTGTTCTTAGGAACGCTTTTGGAGTTGGCTGGTTTGAGATGAAATAATTGAGTGGACTGTATAATGTTTCCAGAAAATGATCGTTTATTGAGTTAAAGAGACATATTTGAATGCTTATTGAAATTTAAATTGACATATTTGATTGCTGAAGCGTGCAGATTTTAACACGGCATAAGTGCCGGAGAATTGAATAGAAATAAGATGGGGGCGTGCATTACAACACGCAAGCCGAAATCGTCTAAATAAATAGTCGCATGGTGAGCATGCTACTAGTATTAAATACTGAAAAAACTTGAAGTAGCCGCGGCGGCGAGTGAATACGAGTGCTCAGCTCGGAGTCTTGAGTAGAACTGATTTAAATTTAACTGTAGTCAGCCTGTCTGAATCCCGGCTGCCGATAACAGAGAACAAACGTGATGTCATCTTCACGCTTCGCAATACAGTATTTAGAATACAAAGTACACATGGGTACAAAGTTTGACCATACTGCCCGCACAAAATCGGGGCGATTTTGCAACTTAATTAACTGTGAAATTGCATTGTAATTTACATTACATGATAATAAATTCAATAATAAATAACCATTACTAATATAATAATAACGACATAAAAAATTGACATGTATAACAGTAGAGCAATAAAAACCAGAAAATTAATAGTAGATAACAATATGATTAACATATTAAATTCATGTGCGGATTACAAAATACATAAAGATTTACGTTACATAGTTATTTACGTTGCGTTACACGGTAACAGAAAAACAATAATAAAATTATATGACATACAAAACATGGCAATAATATATGAGAATACGACAATCAGGTATAACAATTAGTAGTACATAATAATAAGATAATGATCACAAAAAATTCAACAATCTGTTACAGGTAACAATACAATGACAAAGACATAATAATTTACATGCATGATATTGGAATAACAATCCCCACAAATTCAAAAATACACAACCATAGAGTAAGTACAATAGTGAAAAACATAATAATTGATACAATAATATTATAACAATGCCCAAAAAATTCAAAAATACCCAAAAACATGATTGTGATACATAATATCACAATAGACATAATAATAGTGTATTAATCATAACAATATATGTTTAAAAGGAATAAATCCCAAATGTTTAGTACCAAGCCACGTGTTGTTCAATCAAATATATTGGAACTTACAGTCTGCGGCTTTCCAGAAACAGCGTCTTTATAAATTTACATGTTGAAGACCAATTTATCATTTAAAACATGCGGCTTGGTACCAATATTATTGTGTGCTTTATAAATTTCGTATTCTTCAAGAGCGTTCAAATATCGCCCTTTCTTACATATGTGAAGGGGTTTCAAATTAGTTTTAAAATTTGTGTAGCGATGATTTTCGGAAATGAGGTGTTCTGCAAATTTTGACATAGGCCGCCTACACATTTTCACAGTTTGGACAGTGTCAAGTCAAAATTTGCAGAACACCTCATTTCCGAAAATCATCGCTACACAAATTTTAAAACTAATTTGAAACCCCTTCACATATGTAAGAAAGGGCGATATTTGAACGCTCTTGAAGAATACGAAATTTATAAAGCACACAATAATATTGGTACCAAGCCGCATGTTTTAAATGATAAATTGGTCTTCAAATCAAATGTATTGTACAACATTGCCTTGCGCTACTGTCGTGGTGGGAGCGAGACATAGATTAGTGCGCGGTCGGTTTTCATACGATGTACATCGGTAACCTTCGTACTCGTTGTAAATATTATAATATGTTATAGTAAGTTATTTTATATTAGATTTTAATATTTTAAGTGTTTGACAAGTGTATCATATTTAAATGATACACAATTACTTTTAAATTCTGATGATGGGACAAGGGTCCTGAAACATGTAAATTTATAAAGACGCTGTTTCTGGAAAGCCGCAGACGGTAAGTTCCAATATATTTGATTGATATAACAATATAATTCATGTGATCGCCCCGGGAATGCCCCGGGCGTGAAGTAGGGTAATGTGATAAAGTTCACATTACTGATAAGTGTCGCATGATGCTCATGCGACTAATCTAGTGCCACCGGAAGTGGGCATAACTTATGAATGGGTCGACGTAGAACACCAAGTGAGGTGCGAACGTCCGCGACGCGCACTATTGAGTCCTGACCCGAGTAAACATTCGTGACTACTTCGCGTTTCCACTGAAGGGGGGGGGGGATTGTCATCTAGAATAAGGACGAGTTGTCCGGGAGTCAAATGTTTTGACGTAATGCGCCATTTGTTGCGCTGTTGTAACTGGTGCAAGTAATCCTTTGACCACCTGTTCCAAATGGATTGGGTGAATCTTTGGAGCAGTTGCCATCTGCCCAAACGACTAATGTTGATTTGGGAATAGTCAGGTTCCGGGAGAGCAGTGAGCGGAGAACCAACCAGAAAATGAGCTGGAGTTAAAGGTTCGGGGTCCCTAGAGTCATTGGATAAGGCGAACAAAGGGCGTGAGTTAAGGCAAGCCTCTATCTGGGTTAAAATGGTGTAATACTCCTCGAAGGTAAGAATGGTTCCGCCTACCACGCGTCGTAAATGAAACTTGACGCTCTTGACTCCGCTTTCCCACAGGCCGCCCAAATGCGGTGCTGAGGGAGGAATAAAGGATAAATAAAGGAATAAAACTTAATGCCTTGGGCACTGGTAAAACCCTGGACGGACTGCTCAAAACCCTTAGACTGCAAAAGTTTATATAATTCGTGAAGCGTGCTACTTGCACGACGAAAATTTGTTCCGTTGTCAGAAAATATCTGATCAGGGATACCTCTACGCGCAATAAACCGTTTTAAGGCAGCTATAAAGGCGTCTGATGTCAGATCTGAGACAAGTTCCAAGTGAATGGCCTTAGTGATCATGCATATAAATAAAGCAATATAAGCCTTGGAAGTTGATTTTGAACGGTGCCCGCCATGACGTACAAATATCGGACCGGCATAGTCGACTGCCGATTGGGAAAATGGTTTAGCAGGCGTAACACGGGAGGGGGGTAATTGTCCTAGTAATTGGTTTGCGCCCCTAGCACGGAATCTAAAACAGGTGATACATTTATGTATTACCGTACGTATATAAGATTTGTCATTAAGTATCCAATATTACCGTCGTAGAGAGAACTGAGTCAATTGTACACCAGCGTGTAATAAACGAAGGTGCTTGCATTGTATAATTAATTTACTGAGATGAGAGTGTGGGTGTAGTATGATTTGGTGTTTGACATCGTAATTGAGCTGAGAGTGCTGAAGGCGTCCTCCTACGCGTAGTATTCCTGATTTGTCCAGAAAGGGGTGAAGAGAAAGAATTTTACTGTTATTAGGGATGCAGCGTTGTTCCTCAAGTTTCTTAATTTCGACGCCACAGTGCGACTTCTGGGACTGGCGAATAAAAACCAAAAGTGTACCATGTAACTCATGGGAGGTTAAAAAGGAAGCGTTCCTATCCTCTGTGGGAATCCTAGTGTTTAGGATGAATCGACGACAATACGAAAACACGTGAATGAGTTTTGAGAGCGATGAGTAGTTCTCAACATAATTAGATGTGGATAATGCGACAATCAATGAGGTTTGGACCTGTTTCCGTTGTTCCTGCTCAAGCTCACGATGAGTGCAGGGAGAATGGGCATCGAAGGCACAGATAGGCCATGAAGATGACTCGTGGGATAACCAAGATGGACCATGTAAAAAACGGTTACGTTTACGTTTACGTTTCTGCTGGACCGTGGGACCAACCATCAGTGTGTCGTTCAAGGACAAATTATTTGTTGTTTTGTCGGAGCCGTCGAAAACAACTCGCAATTTGGTAGTTATGCTAGAGACCTTAAAAACTTAATGGTGCGGCAAGTAAAATGTATCTGACTGGTCTACCGATAAATCGTACGCATCAAGTAAAGACATGTGACCGAGGTTTAAATATTCATGCATGAATGCGCTATAATCCTTGTGAAGAGCAGGGTACTGCTTGAACTTGAGCTCCAGTGACTGGAACCTGCGGATAGCGCCGGAGAGAGAGTCGCCTAAATGACAATTATGTAACCTGCGTGGCAGGGATACCACAAATCTGCCATTCTTATTACGGACAGTATTCGATACAAAATGATTCTCGCAATCCGAATCCTCAATGGAGGGAGCGCGAATCGCAATGTCCTCTAACTTCCAAAAGTCCTTTAGTTGCGAGGAAATGGCATTATCATCTTCACATACCATGCATGATGAAACCGATTTTGTCATATCGACATTACCTGGTAAGTTACCTGCAAGAATGAATCCCAACTTAGTCTCCTGTACTATGGGGAAATGTGGGCTGCGGATAAATTTGACAGGTTCAATTAATTGCAAGTAATACTGAGCACCGAGCAATATATCGATTTGCGACGAAATGTTCAGCTGCGGGTCAGCTAGAAATATGCCCTTTGGTAAGTTTAGGGGGGAGAGGTCAAATGATTCAGCAGGGAGATTATTAGTGATACTGGGAAGCACAGCGCAATGTATGTTCAAATTAAAATTTTTGTAACGTGAATGCAATCTTACTCTGGTACTGAAATCAGCTTGAGATAGTGAATTATTTATACCCGTGATGGGTAATTGAGATTTAATCAGTTTTAGACCCATGCGGCGAGCGAAACTCATGGTGCAGAAATTAGCTTGCGATCCTGAGTCCAATAAAATCCTAACTGGGTGCTTCCTACCTGCTTGTCAGTTGTCATGCAGACTGCGGTGGACAATAATATCGATCTGTTTGTTTGCAATTTTAATGAACACTGATTGTTACTGGACGAAGCGTGATTGCTAGATATATGGATCATTGTGTGATGGCGTTTAGCACACGTTCTGCAAGAAAATTTGGAGGGACAGTGTGGAAGGTCGTGGCCTGGACGTATGCAGTTTAGGCAAAGTTTATTTTTAATTAGGATATTTTTTCTCTCGAGAGGAGTAATCGCTACAAATTGCGGACACTCAGTAAGACGGTGTTTAGCCTTACACAGCTGACATATGTTATTGCCGATATGAGTATGGAATGCAGTCCTATTAACATTAATCGGTTTAATTGCTTTCCGATATGGACTCTTATCGCTAACGTGTATCTTGTTTACGGCGCTGGGCATGCTATTTAAGTTTTGTAATACCTGCCTTCGGTTATTTAAAAATTTTATAAAATTACTAAAATTAGGAAGTCGCTCGTCCGACAAGCCTTCTTTCCAGAGCCGACACGTATGAGTATCGAGTTTATGCGTTAAGTGTTGAACTAAAATCATTTCAAATGTATTTACGGGTAGATTTAATGAATTTAAGGCATTTATATTTGCAGTGATCTCGTCAATGAACCTAGAAATGCTAATCCTTGACTCTTGTTGTACGGACTTGACGCCCAAGACATTCCCTATGTGATGGGCTGATACAGTTAATTTGCTATCGTATCTGTTTTTTAATAAATCAATGGCTACTGCATAATTTTCATGAGTTATCGGAAGAGACTTTATTACATTTAATGCCTCGCCACTCCATGAAGAGTGTAAGTAGTGTAATTTTTGAATATCTGTCAGATCAGTTCTGACGTGCATTAACTCCACAAATATATTGTAATAGTGTCGCCAATCAATAATGCTTCCTGAGAAGGAAGGCAATTTAATCGGTTCTAATTGTATCGGGGGGGTTTTAATTGGCGTAATTTCGGTTTGAATTTACGGTTTCTGGTTCACCTCCTCTACTTGTTTCAATAAATGGTGCAATTTGCATTCGATATTGCAGAGATCATCCTCGGTTTGAACTCTGTCACTGACTGGAGCGAAATCTGAATCGTCAGCCTCGATTTGAGTCTGAATATCGTCATATTTAGCGGACAATTCCATCAAATGGTGGAGCTTTATTTTTAACGCATGATGATTGCTTATATCTGGATCGAAGCTATCCGCGAAAGTATTCACGCGAGATATGGACGCCTTGATTGTGCCGCGTTTCTTTATTAAGGCCTTCACACCAGCCATGACCAAAATTTTAAAATGTAATTTGAAACCGAAAATTAAATGCAGGGAAGGTGAACAGTCGTTGGAATTTCAAATAATTTACTACAATTTGATATAATGTGGGAGCCAGTGATCTATGTACACCTTAATATATAACTGATTATAATAGGTACTTAATTTGCTTAAAACTAGTGGTGAATGTTATCGAAAATATAGGCTAAATCATTCGACCTGATAATAAGCTTATGGCCACTTGACTATGATATCTGTTTCTGTAGAACTTATTAATAATGTTGTATTAAATGTTATTAACTGTGTACCAAAAAAGTTACTTAGATTGTCATAATTATGTGAAAAGATCATGAAAAATAAAAGTTCATAATCACGTGGACGTTGATCCAGGCATGCTGAAGCTGGCTTCGATCCCGCTGCTCGATCCTGTTAGGAGTTGTTGCACCTCTTGTCTCTACCGGTCAGATGACGCCTGATGTTGCAGCTTTCCATAATTTAAAGCTGTGGAACCTTTTTGATGTAGAATAACTAATGCTGTCCTGCCGTGTCCCGTCGTCTCTGGTTTACTGCTCTGCAGAATCTTGTAGTGTTGATTGTGAAGTAATTTTTGAAAATAATAGAGGCACGCAACTGTCAGCAATCCAAAGTTGAGAATGTTGGGGCTTGAACCAAACGTCGTTTGGGCCCATTAAATGAAATATTAATGTTGTTGCTGTGGACAAAAAGTGTTGCCCGTAAGGCCAAAATAAAATCCGGTTTGAAGGACCAAAAATGCTGTCTCTGTGGACAAAAATGCGGTCGCTTGTGGACCATAAAATGCGGTCGCTTGTGGACCAAGAAATGCAGTCGCTTGTGGACCATAAAATGCGAAATCCTGCCCGGATGACCAAAAATGTTGCGTCTTAGAAGCTCTTGATAATCGTGAGTTGTTCTTAGGAACGCTATTGGAGTTGGCTGGTTTGAGATAAAATAATTGAGTGGACTGTATAATGTTTCCAGAAAATGATGGTTTATTGAGTTAAAGAGACATATTTGAATGCTTATTGAAGTTTAAATTGACATATTTGATTGCTGAAGCGTGCAGATTTTAACACGGCATAAGTGCCGGAGAATTGAATAGAAATAAGATGGGGGCGTGCATTACAACACGCAACCCGAAATCGTCTAAATAAATAGTCGCATGGTGAGCATGCTACTAGTATTAAAATTAATATTAAATTAATAGCGTCTTTATTATTGCACATTTTGCAATCATTTTTATATCACCATATTCATTAAAAATTCCTTAATGTAATAGTGTCTTTATAATTGGTATAAGTCTTTGTTAACAGGTTTAAAATGTATTAATTAGCTTATTTTAATCCTGTTAAAACCTGATTGCAGCCGTAGCATCACCCCATCTTTTCGTGTCGTAGCTTACATTACACACACAAACACACGAACGCTGTAACTTACGCTACCAAAGCAGGTGCCACTTTCGACAGGCCAGAGCCTGTATTTTCCCACACAAAATTGTATAAAACTGTTCGTCTTATTCTTTTTACATTAACTTTTTACAAAACATACCGCCCTGGGCAAATACGCAAATATATGTATTGTTGCAATATATATATATATATATATATATATATATATTTCATTCACTTTCTGCTACAGTCCGTTTCTTGATGTATATAATACTATAATACTTATAACTATTTTACCTCAAGATGTATTTTTTCTTTAGGGACATGTTTCGGGAGATCCTGTTCTCCCATCTTCAACCTTCGCCATCTTGCTTCTGGTGCAGTATTTGTGTGTTGGCTTCTGGATGTTATTATGGTGGTTTGTTGGTCTTTGGTCCTTCAATGTTGGATTATTGTGTGTGGTTGTGGTATCTGTTTTTGTATTTTGTGTATTTTCGATGTTGAGTGCTTTGAATATTGTGTCATGTTTTGTATTGATTTGTACATCAAACAAATACATATTGATTTGTACACAAAACAAACATAAAACACAAAACAAATTAATACCAGAACAAATACAAATCAATACAAAACATGACACAATATTCAAAGCACTCAACATCGAAAATACACAAAATACAAAAACAGATACCACAACCACACACAATAATGCAACATTGAAGGACCAAAGACCAACAAACCACCATAATAACATCCAGAAGCCAACACACAAATACTGCACCAGAAGCAAGATGGCGAAGGTTGAAGATGGGAGAACAGGATCTCCCGAAACATGTCCCTAAAGAAAAAATACATCTTGAGGTAAAATAGTTATAAGTATTATAGTAATATATATATATATATATATAATATTTTAATTAAAAGCCTTTTGGGAGACTTGGCCCCCTGGCATCGGGTTAGAATCATGAGTGGCTGCCAGTTAGTAAGCAAGAAGTTTCTAGTAACAAACTAAAACTACTTAACAAGTAACAGATATACTACCACTATAAAAGAAACTATAAATGGTTAACAAAAGCTAGATCCTGGAAACTTGCTATCTTAAAACAACTTAAATCTTGGTAATATTTTTTAAAAGTGCTTATTTATTTCAGATAGCAAACCTTGTGAAATGTAGCAGAAGTGTTACTTAAAATTTTAATTTATAATTGGTTGAATATCTTAAAAGATATAAAGAATATAGAATTTGTTTAGTTTACATGAACAGATTAGACTACATGAGATATGTCAAATATGGCAAAAAAGTGTAAATCTGGAACAAAAACAGTAATTTATTTGTCTGTCAGTCAAATTGATGTGAGACACTAGACACAGTCAAAATTTCTTATTAATGAAATATTCGCATTTATATAGTGCTAAAATTAAAAATATGATGTAAGTATTAATATTAATTATCATTTTAATTAAAATAAATAAGAGTAAAATTTGTACAGTTGCAGTATATTTGTATCGAAATATTTTTTTTTATAGTGCCTCCAGTTTCACCTTTGCTGTTGACAACATCAACAACAAGCAGTTCTGTACAGTTGCAGTGGAAACAAGGTGACAACGGAGGAGCTGTCATAAAAGGATTCTTATTATCTTACCGAGAAGAACATGGTAAATGGGAAGAAATCAGTGTTGACCGTAGAATGTCAACATATTTGCTGGATGGTCTTCACTGTGGCATGAGATATGAATTCAAACTGTCAGGTGATTATTATGAAAAAGACAAAATAAACATGCTGTCATATTTCTTGGCAACATTAAGATAAAGTGTTCAATTTAAATTTGATGAGTTCATGAAAATGAATATTCTAGTAGTAATTAATAAACAGTTAAAAGAATTAGTGACTAATTTAACATAAAACTTAACAGGTGTTCCACACAAAAATTACAAACCTTGACAAATACATGATAAGAAATATAGACACAATTCAGTTTTACTTGAAAAGATAATTGGGTATAATTTAAAAGGGCTTCCTAATTATAATTTTTTATTTAGTTATGGTTATCTCTTTCATTCTTGTGACAGATTTTAAGAGTTGCAAATAAGGCAATGTAGTTTTAACCATACAGTCACAAGCAAGACAATATGGCTAGCTTTACTCTTAGATTATCATTAGTTTCCCCAGCTGATACGGCAAGACACACTGTTATGACTGGGAAAGCCTGAAATCCAGTGGGACATGCTGAAAAACAGTTTACTCTGAGGTGTATTCAAACCCATGACTCTCTGCATTTTAAGTATGCACTAGTTACTACAATACTCATATTTTTTAATTGCTGATTATATTTTTTTGAAAAATTAGTCTACTTATGTGGTAAAGAGATCCAATTTATTCAGGTATATATTGCAACTTTACAGTATTATAACAAAAATTACACAAATACATTACCATGTATTCAACGCAACTATGTAGTGTATTACACCGGCCAGGTCGCATTTTTTTATTCTCGTTGCATCAAGTATATGTAGTTGCACAATAATAAAATAATTTTCAAAGAGTAGTGAGATGTTGTTGAGATGAAATAATTAACTAAAACCGTTACAAAATAATCATTCTCTGATTTATTAATATTAATAGAAATTATACAAATATTAAAAAATTCGAATCTTAGATAAATAAAAATATTTTCTTTTATAAGTTTACACAAATACAATGTAACCTTCTATGCTGTTCATGACATATAAAATAAACAACCATATAATCTTACTAGCAAAACAGACATGTTAAACAAATTATCTAGATACTTTTTATTTCAGTGTGTCTGACTTTGGCTCAAATTCTAAATAATAATAACAACTCATTTACAAACAAAAATAATATTAAAACTCAAGAATAAAACTAATTGTTGCTATTAACAAAATAGAAAATAACATTTACTTCCAACCTATTATTTATTTCTACTGACACACACAAATTTTAATATACAACAAAAGATTAGTAATTTTAAATTTTCTTGTTAAATTAAATTATTTTCTTTAACTACTATTTAAATTTAAAACTTTAAGTCTTTACTGTTCATATATATATAAGTTTATTTTTGAGAGTTCTTTTCACAAACAAAAATATAATTGTTTATTCATCACCTGCGTACTGCCAACGTTACCGTTGTGCGTGTGTGTGTGTGTGTGTGTGTGTGTGTGTGTGTGTGTGTGTGTGTCCTGAATCCTGAGAATTTGATGATGATGATGATTATGCTGATGCTGTGTTCTCTGTCTGTACGGGTTGTTGTTTGTGATGGTCCAGAGTTCCTCCATAAGTCTTGGTGTGTGTGGTAAAGATGTCCTGATCGATCGGCAGATTGTGTGAAGATATCTTGAGTCACTGAGACCGCCCCAAAATTGCCGGTGGTATTTATACTGGACGGGAATCTGACAAGTCCGGGACTGTTTTTGACTTGTTAGATATTGTCACTACGTGCAAAGCGTCCTTTTCATTACAAATCACTTTTTGGTTCATTTTCGCGATTTTGTAAACATCCTTGTAGCACGAGCAATATCATCGTTTGCACAATTTTTTCCTGGTCACTCACATATAACACTTATTAATTACTATTTAATTACTCTAGTAATTAACATTAAATTACCTGGCGTCTTTACTATTGCAAATTTCTGCAATACTTTTACATCACTATATTCGTTAAAAATTCCTTAATATAATGGTGTTTTTATAATTGGGGTAAGTCTTTGTTCACAGGTTTAAAACTTATTAATTAGTTTATTTTTATCCGGTTAAAACCTGATTACAGAGAATTCGTACACATCACCCCATTGTAGATTCTTGTCTGTCGTAGCTTGCGTTCACACACACAAACACACAAGTGCTGTACTCACTCGCGGGGGCAGGTGCACGCTTTCTGACAATTCTTATCTTGCATAATATTGTTAAAAACTGTTCATCATATATTTTTCTATGCTAAATATTTACAAACATACCGCCCTGGGTAAATATGCAAGTATATATATATATATATACATACATATATATATATATATATTTATTGGTCATTGTCTCTCTCTTATTTTGCAATCTTTGCTTGTCTCACATATAATACTTACATCGTTACATTTAGGGACTGATTTAATTTTGATAAAATTTTCCTTATGACTAGTTTTCTTAATTATGTTTTACATTTTCAGTTATAAGTTGGTCTATTCTTTGCCACACAGCCGTTATATTTGGAAAAAATGTATAAATTTAGGATGGTCAGAACAGTTGTTAACATATAAGATAATGTGTTTATTTCATTTCATGATGAAGACGGACTGCTTTTCCTACAATTAATAATATAGCATTTCCAAACTATTAAATTTGCTACCACTAAATCTGTTTCTTCCTTCTCACTGATTTTCTACACAAGTGTATGGAAATAAAATGTCATACGTAATTGAATATTCAACTTAACAAATAATTTTCTTTAGTATTTGAATTTGAAAATTTAATTTAACTTCACTTGGTATACAAAAGTAAAAGGGATAAACAATACCCTTGAATTAACATAAATTTGAATTGCAATGTTTGAATTACCAAGGTTTTGCTGTATCGTGAAAATAAAGTATGTTTTTTTTTAAAAAAAAGCTTATTGATTTTACAAAAACTGTTATTTTTTTTTTAGCATACAATAAGATAGGCATTGGAAGTCCAAGTGGTGTGGAAAGTGCAAGAACTAAGGGTGGCAAACCCATTCCGCCAGTGCCTGAAAAGATTTTAGAAGTGAATGCGACATCCGTGACACTAAATCTAGCATCATGGTCAGATGGCGGGTGTCCACTGACCTACTTTGTTGTCGAGTATAAGACTGCTGGTGGCATCTGGGTATTAGGTGATTATACAGATTGGTTCAAATTGGTTATGATACAGTTACATTTAAATATTATAAATAAAATTAAGTTGAATTTAAATGTTTATTAATATTTAAATTAACACAGTGTTATATATTTTTTAAAGTGTTTCAGTTGCTTGCAGGAACGATTTTTTCAGTTGTAATGCTCAACATATTGCCCTTTGTTTTAATGATTATATACTGTAATGAATATATTATAACAGTCATATTGTAAGAAGGCACTCAATTTGTATTTCTAAGCAAGAGAAATATCTTTAAGCAATACTTCTTCAAATAATTTCACCAAAAAATATTCCAAACTTCACCAAAATAATTTCAAGAGCAATATTTTGAAAAAAGAAATCTATGCTTATGTGAAAAAATCTCATGATCCAATTTCCTTTTCTAAAAGAAAAGATGATTTGTCAAAAATTACTTATAACAGAGCTTTTTATTGTTGACAAGACTATATATAAAGTATACGGTACCTAGTATATATAGATGCTACAGTAAGTTATATTTTGTTAATTGTAGCTCGTGTATTTTTTCCAGCATAAGTAAATAATTATTGATTTTGTATTGCAAGTGTACTATTATCTGCAGAATATATCGTATTTTTGTGTGTATAATGTGGATTTTTTCCCTAGATTTTCTTTCCAAAAATATGGGTGTGCACTGTATATGCATTATGTAATTTATATCCTGAATTGCACACATATATAAATAATCAGACTATGCATGACAGGGTTAGCAATGTTGCTAACTGGTTGACACGAGGCTAGTAGTAATAAAGCTATAGCTACATGGTTTGTAGTTTTTACCCACATCATTAGTTCACTTTGTAGGCTTACTACAATACTTAGTTATAGCATGGTTATCAGTTACTGAACCGCTATAACCGCATGGTGATCAGTTAAAACAGACCCAGATTATAATAGATAGCTCTAAGAAACATGGAATGATGTTGAAAAATCAAAGACAATTAGGCTCAAAAATGATGCTTAGCAATGCTGGGCAATGTATGCAGGTGTCTAGGGTTGTTGAGCAGTGTGCCGTATTACGTTCAGCAACGGTCTTGTCTCCCGCATGCTTCTATTCCATATTCTATTTCCGTCATAACACTGCTCCCAAATACTGTGACTGCTCCTACGTAGATCTGGGTCTGTTTCTGCCAGTTGTTCTAGACATAGTTGATACATACAGTGTTGTCCTCTGTCACTTGTGCTGACTGCTGAGTTCCCAGTTTTTATCATTACAGTAAATTTTTAGTAGTTTGTCTTGAAGTCTTTAAGTAAGCCTACTTGTGACGTTGCTCACTTTTTGTGCACTGATATTTAATACATTCCACTCTTCATATAATAATACTTACCGCTGCCAGAATTTCACTTACCGTCATGGTCCCCGTAAAACTTATCTTTTGAAAACTGCCCAAGGTCGCCACGATATTTTTTCTAGAAGGTAAAATATCGAAAACTTATATACTCTTGCCCTTATAAAAATCCCGCTATCTGACTGTAATAGAATTTCAGAAAACCCCCGATTTCGTTAGACGAATTTTTTCCACAGAAATGAGGAAGTGGCAATGACGAAATAACTTAGACTAACACATTTTGGTTATGAGATAAAAGCTTTTTACTTACATGACTGGAATTCCTTACTACAAGCACAACACAATAGATATTACAACACCTTTTGAATCCGTTACATATAGCTTACCGTTTTATAATTAAGCATAAATGAAAATAACATCAAAATAACAGCCCAGCTTCGCTCTCACACACACTCGTACAATTGAATATATTCCCCCTTATTTGTGTTTTACGAAGTCTGTTTCTTTATTCACGGTAACCCGATTACCGCCGCCGACCGAACACGTGTTTTCGTTTTCAGTTACATTGTTCGTTATTCCTTTAAATCTGCCACTGTCACTGCCCGGCAACTGTTTATAACTTAGTTCAATTCTTCGGGTCCCGGTCGGTCTTCTTGGATTAACTACATTTGGCGAAAACTCGACCAACCGGGCCCGACACAAAATATATAGGCGTCTGTTACTGAATGCGGCTCTAGCTGACTATATTGCGTCTCTGCCTAATGTCGACTGGTGCAAACTTTTGTTTGTACACTGTTAATACTTTTAATGACTGTTTTCACACTTTCTAAGATAGGCCAAATTTGTTTTAACGGCCTATCTTGTAAACCCGAGGCCCCTGTTTTAAATTCACAATTCTATTGTCTGATGCTGCTTACTCTCTGATACCAAACTGCACACTGGAGACTGTGTCACACAAGCCTGCTGCTATGTGATTACGCAATGCGTCTGGCAATTGTTTTGGCTGGCTGTATGTTGCATTGCTGTACTGGAGGCTCCTTACAGGTGAAGTCTGGCAATTTAAAAGTGATTGAATGGGTGATCTATGTTAATATAAAATTAAACTGTGGTAGCTCCCATATATGAAATGAATTGTACACTTTTAACAAAATCAAAACCAAGATTAATAAAAAATAAAAAACCTTCTAATTTGACCCATTACAATACCCCCTCGATGAGAATTCTGCTGTTCACAACAGAAGAAATCTCATCGATAAACCCCGAAGAGGATCGGTGAGAAACTGGTGCCAACAACCCCCTGGTTCTTAATCTCATGGGTACACGACCCCCCTGGCTCAGCGACCATGGACTCATCTGAACGAGATCACTGGACTTCTCCGTAAAAGATCCCAACACCGAGAAATCGAACAGACTCGCACCACGGCGCACCTCGCCTTTTAACATGCTACCCCCAAAAATCCTCAATCCCTGGCTAAAATTAGTCCAGCTCCTCCGCCGATATGTTTCCCCTTTTTGCAAGCTGGGCTGCCTTTAGCAAATACTGGGCTCACACACACTAACATTACATGTTACCATAACACATTAAACATAAAAGATTTCTTTTAAAATTTATTAAAATTTTCAAAAATTTTAAAATTCAAAAAAAAATTTAAATTTTGTTTAAAGGTTTCATTTATATTTAGAAATTATTCAAAACTGGTTTAAAGGGATTAAATAAACAAATAAAATTAATTCCCTACTATACAAGCTTAGTAGGTGTATGATCTCATCAGCTGATCGAAACTAGGTCAAGTCCAAAACCCTTGACCTACATATGTTATGTATACTTTCTGAAAATACACTGAACCTCTGTAATATCCTAACTTGAAATACAAAACATAATAAAATAAAACATTTAAAACAAACAAAATATTAATATAATAATCAAGTTGACATTTAAATTATTTAAAATAAACAATTCTTAATTTTACATTATTTTCAAATTTTATCAAAATTCTGTCACTGGTTTAAAATAAAAAGTTTATATTCTTTATTATAAATTCCTCTCTTCAGTTAACAGTTTAATTCTACATTACTGTGGGTGTTGTAACTCATTTATTCTTATTTACTGTATTAGATTTCTATACATATATGAACTTTCTCCCTCTGACTCTAATATTAATCGACTTCAATTACCATGACACCCATCTCTACCAGAATATCTACTAATCCCAAAACACTCTAAACCCCAACTTACCATTTAACTCAAAACGCCACCTTCTCTACATATATAAAAAAATACTCTCTAACCCTTTGTACATAGGATACGTGTTTCCCCTACCCAAAACTCAATTCCCTTATTTGGCCCCTGGATTCTACCTAAGGCGGCCCCTCCTCACTAAAATCGATACCAATTCCCGTCCCAACCCTTATTGCGGACTCCTACATTACACTACCCTCTAATACAAAATTGCCTTCCCCAAAAATCTCAATCTCATTACCTCACTACAAATACACAAAATAACCTCATTAATTATAAACATAAATATATCATTCAGAACTTTACAATTATTCTCCATTACTACTGTGTCAACATCAATATTTCACAACATTCGGTTACATTACATTAACTCAAAAACAACATTACATCATATTCTTCTCTACTATTTCAAATTCAACTTTGAATTCAATTTGGACAGGTCTACATGTCCCACAACATATTTATCACCCATGAATTATCTTTTATTAATTTGCATAAATTATTGTTATTTTATTTCTCATATTCTTTTTATCCTTACTTCAAAATATCTGTAGTACATTAAACATTAATTACTTGTAACATTTACAAACCAATATACCAGCGACATGGTATTGCTGATCAGCTGATCCTACTAACACAATGAAAATACATCTCACAATTGAATAAATTATATGAAATATACATATTTATTTATCATCACTCCTCACCTTCTGGTTTCCCATTTTCTCTGATTCTGATAGTTTATATTGACCGCCTGCCAGACGATTTAATTATTGGCTTAGTTAAAAATATACACACATGATTAAAACACATATTTTATCAACAACTATATCTATTTACTACAATAAAATAATACACTTAAAATTATGGCATGGATAACTTGTATTGAAAATATGATCATCTAGTTATTCGAGCAGAGCGCAAACATTTTTATTGGATCAAACTTTGAATGAGCAAAAAATTTCTTTATTTTATAAAATTTAAGTTCGTGACTCGTTTGAGTCACCTCCTAGCCACACACACTATTTCAGATTATGGTGGACTGTGGCGCCCATTCGCTTCCACAGAGACTGTATATTTTGGAGCAGGGTTTACCTCTCCGTGTCTCTGCTTCCGCTATTAAGTTCTAAAGTAGTGAACATCGTCATGTTCTTGTTATATAATCATACACCCTTAAAACGGTTCTACCACCGGTCTTGCTACCCCAAATCGGGCAGAGTGGCAGCCGCTATTCCATAGTGCCAGAGATTTCCTCTAATGTCACCCCCCAATGAATTTCAAATATATACCAATTTCAAGTCAGCTATGGTCAAGGGACTTGGTATGACCATAGCTGGCCGCTAGCCAAAACCACGGTTAGTGCTGGTAAGACAGTAACCGCCCGAAAAGTCGAGGAAATCTAAACTTTAATTTAATTGCCTGTTACACATCACTACTATGTGCGACACTGTCATTTAGTAATGTTTACTTTACACGGATAAGGTGTGCCGCACATTTATCGCCATTTTGGCCTCCGATGGAGGTAACACTCACCGTTACCCCCAACCCATTTCGCTATCTAAGAGAGCACAGGCCACCCCCTCAATAGCAACTTAATAGCTAAGTAATAGAATTTTTATATACAACATTCTAATGTGACATCTTCATCCATCATCAATCATTAATCATCCTTCATAACTTTCTACAATTAGATTACTTAAAATTTTCAAATTCATTATTAATATTTATTTTTCATCATATCTCAGTTATTATTACCCTTTAAATCATTATCTCAAGTTATTTTCATTATTGAAGTTAAAATTCGTTTCATTAAGTTAAACATTTGTGTACATTTTATTATATTTGACTTGTATCATAAAAATGTTATACTTACAGTCCATAATTCATATACTGACATACATAACTATATACACCACTACTCCAAGTAACCTCTGAAACATTTAACAAAAAGTTATTTCCAATCAACAACTTATCATTTAATTACCAACTTCACTTCTCGTTAAACCATTTAAATTCATCAGAAAATTCAATTATATAATCTTTGAATTAATCAAAACATTAAAACATTTCAAATTATTTTAATTAAATTAATTAAATATTTACATTAGCCAATTACTGTTTTCAAAATTAATTCGGTTATTTGTTTAAATTGCAAATATTAATATTATTATTACAACAATCATCTACACACACATTGTTTACTTAACATTCTACAATACATACAAATAAACTTACTAAACATTTATTTACAAATCTGCATCCTTATTTATTTAGTCATATCACACTTCAATGTTCAAGGTTGCGAGGTCAAAAAACCATAAAACAATATATTTAAAATTGTCCATTGATTGTTTATAGTTTAGCCTCCATCGTCAAAGGTCAATCTTTGTTTTAAATAACACTTTTCGATTTCATTGACACACAGATTGCTGTTTTGTGTGTCATAACCACAAAAATCAAATTCATCCATTTTATCAAAATAATCCGGAAACAAGTCAACACTCAGTATATCTGTTAAGTCTCCGTTAGTAAATTTCTTCAATATCGGGTCAGTTACTCTTGTATTAAAAATCAAATCATTCTTATTTAAATACTCTTCTAATACTTCTTCCAACTCACCATAATCTCTCTTTAAATTATATACTTCTAATTCTCTCTCATCATAACACCATCTCATACTTATAAAATCATTCCACACAGAGGGTATAATATCATACAAATAAAATAAACAACTCCAATCTTCTACTAGTACGGGACCCTTGCCCTTCAAAAACTCTTGTGACCACATTAAATCATCGTAAATAATAAAGGGAAAATTTGCCCTCTGTCCCCACTCTACTACAACATTATTTCTCCTCTCTCTCTCCAACTCACTGACACACATTAACATCTCATAATCACTACATTCTACACTTTCATTAATACTCTCATTATTTATTTTTTCCGTATCAGTCTCTGATACTAACTCTTCAAACACATTAATATTCTCGGTATTCCGTACATTATTTTCGACATTATTGTCCTTATTTGTTAACTCTTTATCTGGCATTACATTTTTGTATTTGTCATTACAATTTTCATATTTATTCTCCTTATCTGTACTCGTCACATGTACTCCCATTCGCTCCACACTCTGTTCTAACTTATTCAAATTAGTTCTTATCGTTACGTTAGTACTTTCTACACATTTATTCGTTTCTTGTATTTCATTTTTTAACTCGTGAAACTTGACATTGGAATCAATTTGTTGCTCTTTATATTTTGTATTTATGTTGCTATTTATATTTTCAGACACGGTTTTTATTAAATTAAACAGATCGTCTATTGACACCTTTTTTTCTTCCACCCCTACGCTAGCGTTAGGTCTATTCTTATCTTGTACATCGGTCATTTTCAAAATTTATTTATATCATACCCTTTATATAACGTCCCCTTAAATCAAAATACCCCATACAGAAAACAGTTATTAATACGTAAAAGTAAACACCTGCTCGCTCTACCTAAACATAACCTTATTTAGCGTAATTATATACGATAATATTACATAAATACGTCATTACCACATCCTATTTTCTGTGTATTAAAATAGGTCTAGTTCCTGTAAAATTTATATACGAACATCCTGGCAGGGGCGTCACTGTGACGTTGCTCACTTTTTGTGCACTGATATTTAATACATTCCACTCTTCATATACCGTAATAATACTTACCGCTGCCAGAATTTCACTTACCGTCATGGTCCCCGTAAAACTTATCTTTTGAAAACTGCCCAAGGTCGCCACGATATTTTTTCTAGAAGGTAAAATATCGAAAACTTATATACTCTTGCCCTTATAAAAATCCCGCTATCTGACTGTAATAGAATTTCAGAAAACCCCCGATTCCGTTAGACGAATTTTTTCCACAGAAATGAGGAAGTGGCAATGACGAAATAACTTAGACTAACACATTTTGGTTATGAGATAAAAGCTTTTTACTTACATGACTGGAATTCCTTACTACAAGCACAACACAATAGATATTACAACACCTTTTAAATCCGTTACATATAGCTTACCGTTTTATAATTAAGCATAAATGAAAATAACATCAAAATAACAGCCCAGCTTCGCTCTCACACACACTCGTACAATTGAATATATTCCCCCTTATTTGTGTTTTACGAAGTCTGTTTCTTTATCCGCGGTAACCCGATTACCGCAGCCGACCGAACACGTGTTTTCGTTTTCAGTTACATTGTTCGTTATTCCTTTAAATCTGCCACTGTCACTGCCCGGCAACTGTTTATAACTTAGTTCAATTCTTCAGGTCCCGGTCGGTCTTCTTGGATTAACTACATTTGGCGAAAACTCGACCAACCGGGCCCGACACAAAATATATAGGCGTCTGTTACTGAATGCGGCTCTAGCTGACTATATTGCGTCTCTGCCTAATGTCGACTGGTGCAAACTTTTGTTTGTACACTGTTAATACTTTTAATGACTGTTTTCACACTTTCTAAGATAGGCCAAATTTGTTTTAACGGCCTATCTTGTAAACCCGAGGCCCCTGTTTTAAATTCACAATTCTATTGTCTGATGCTGCTTACTCTCTGATACCAAACTGCACACTGGAGACTGTGTCACACAAGCCTGCTGCTATGTGATTACGCAATGCGTCTGGCAATTGTTTTGGCTGGCTGTATGTTGCATTGCTGTACTGGAGGCTCCTTACAGGTGAAGTCTGGCAATTTAAAAGTGATTGAATGGGTGATCTATGTTAATATAAAATTAAACTGTGGTAGCTCCCATATATGAAATGAATTGTACACTTTTAACAAAATCAAAACCAAGATTAATAAAAAATAAAAAACCTTCTAATTTGACCCATTACATACTATAAGCCAGAAGAGAAAATATACTGCTGTTTGATTATTTATTTTACATAAATACAGAACAATAAATTGTTTATATTTTTAACTACGTAGTTTAAATGAGTCATACCCGTATTATAAAGCCTACTTGCTATGTACAGTTACAATGAACTTTCAAAGTAACGGACACCTCAGAACCCCTATCAGTCTGTTATAACAGGCATTACTGTATATTCATAATGAAGAGCATATTGCTCATCATTTACCTTCTTCTTCTTCTTCTTCTTCTTCTTCTTCTTCTTTTTCTTCCTCCCAATGTGAGCCCTTTCTTCCAACACCAATCTTCTCCAATGTTTCCTATCCATTGCCATCTCACTATAACCCCTCATATCCATTCTTCTGATATCTTCCAGCACATCATCCAACCATCTTATCCTAGGTCAATCCCTCTTTCTGCTTTTGTACACTTGTGCCCTCAGGATTTTCTTTGGGATATGCTGATCATCAATCCACTCTATTCTTGGTTCCATAGTCTGATGAGACAATGGGCAAGATAGGGAAATATCTTGCGCTTATGGGTTTTATGTTCGCTACTATTACACGACTTAAAAACCTTGACAGATAAAAATGAAGTACTAGATAAGTCTACAAATGTACACAGTAGTAACAGTATTTTAATTCTTCACATTTTGGTATATTTTAAATAAATTTAACCCAAAAATGAATCAGTAAAAATAAAAAATGTAAAAAAAAACATCGCACACTTGATTTAGTAGGCTACGTATTAACATATAAACTGTCCTTACGCTAGAAGTTCGTCCTCTTTAAATATAATTTTTTTGTATGTGTAGTCCAGATCATGTACATCATGTACATGCTAATTCAATTTAATAATATCCTTGTAGTAACAAAATATAAAAAAGTGTCATATACTGTATAATTTTAATTTTTTTCAGTTGGGAGGCGTAAAAAGTACCCTGCAAGGAACTTTATTCTTATTGAAGACAGACTAATACATTAAACAAGTAAATTGTACAGAAAGGTTCAAATTTAATTTTGATCCAACTCCCAATGTTTTATCTTTATTGGTTTCCAAATTATTGTGTGAATCATACAGACATACTTCAGTGGTCACTCTGCATACAATTTTATTGTGTGTGTGTGTGTGTGTGTGTGTGTGTGTGTGTGTGTGTGTGTGTGTGTGTGTGTGTGTGTGTGTGTGTGTGTGTGTGTGTGTGTGTGTGTGTGTGTGTGTGTGTGTGTGTGTGCTTTCTACACTTCGTGATAGTGTAGGGAGGGCCTTTCCATAAATGGTAGTGGGAATTGTTCACTTGAGGTCAGCATCAAAGTTAACAGCATAATATATTTTGGCATAATACAGTCGACTCTCGATAATTTGACACTCGTTAATTTGAATCTCTCGATAATTTGAAATTTTTTCCTGGTCCCTTGAAAAATACTCGATAAATTGAATAAAATCAATATTAATTGGTCCCCTCGGTAATTTGAAGTTGAAGGAATAGTATCTTGCCCGCCAACATGCAATAATTTGAAGTCCGGGCTTCCCTACTCTCTATAATTTGAAGCGTTTATCATGCACAGACCTGTCGTTTGTTTACATAAATGAGATATGAGTGAGTTTGCAGTTCGCATTGCAGTCTTCCTTCAAACGTTAAAGTGAGTCATGTTAATGTTTGATTTGTGTTATTAAAATGAATTCAAGAAAGAACAAGTGTCTTTCCATAAGTGAAAAAAAGCGTGTGATTCAAGCTGTGGAGGATGGACAATTAAAAAAAGATGTCGCTAAACAGTTTGGCATTTTACCATCGACATTGTCGATGATTTTGAAAAACAAAGATCGCATCACCGGAAGTGCCTTAATTGCGAGTAGAAAAAGGTCACGCCAGGGTGAATTTCCCCGTCTTGAAGAGTGCTTGCTTAAGTGGATTCGTCAGTGTAGAGGACAAAACGTTCCCGTCGGCAGTTTCATGTTGAAGGAAAAGCCAAGTCTTTTGCGCAGTCTCTTGGAATTAAAGGATTTGCAGCAAGTGAGGGGTGGCTCTCAAATTTTCAAAAATCGACACGGCATCACATTTAAAAAAATCTGCGGAGAGAGCGCCAGCGTGGATATTTCCATTTGTTCTCAATGGATTGACGAACTAAACCAACTTTTGAATGGCTATGACCCAAGGAACATATTCAACACAGACGAAACCGGGCTTTTTTATAAATGTCTTCCTGATCGCACTCTGACGTTCAAAGACGAAAAGTGTCATGGAGGGAAACTCAGCAAGGATAGATTAACTGTTCTTTTAGCGTGTAACATGGACGGTTCTCAAAAATTGAAACCACTTATTATAGGGAAATCTGTGAAACCACGCTGTTTTAAAGGAATAAAATCGCTGCCTACAGCTTATAGGTCAAACAAAAAATCGTGGATGACGACAGAGTTGTTTAATGAATGGCTGACCTCAGTGAACAGTGACATGAAAAAGGAAAAACACAAAATCTTACTGTTTTTGGACAACTGCACCGTGCATAATAACCCACCACCATTAGACCACATAAAATTGATTTTTTTTCCAGCCAACGCGACATCAAGATTGCAACCGTTAGACCAAGGCATAATTCAAAATGTTAAAACTCTCTACCGTAGAGAAATTGTTTCTCTTGTGCTGGATAGCATTGAAAAAGGTGAGAAGGTAATCATAACAGTTTTGACCGCTATAATCATGATTGATAAGGCCTGGAGAAATGTCAACCCTACCACTATTATAACTGCTTCAGAAAGTGCGGGTTTAAGCAAACCGAAAACGTAGAACAGTCATCGGAGCCGCCAAAAATTACATATTCTGACTCAGGGTGGGGACTTCTACCTAACTATGGAGAATTAACATTTGAGGATTATGCTCATGTTGACGATGACATCAGTGTCCACGGTGCCCTAACCGATGCCGAACTGTTGAATTTGGCCCCTCTGGATGAGGACAAGGAAGAAAACGAAGAAGAACAACCACCAATTCCAGTCACATTGAGCGAGGCAAGGAGATCTCTTACTACCCTACGCTTCTACGCCCTCAGAACCGACACAAGTGACGATTTCTTCGCAGCTCTCACCACTATCGAAAATCATTGGACAATGATAGACTGAAGTCGCTCACTCAACAGAAAATTACGGACTTCTTTTCAAAATGAACATTTTTGAATAATTGTACAAATGTTTAAAATAATAAATCACGAATTTTGATCAAACTCTTGTTTACTTGATTTTTTCCTCCCTCCCTCTTGGTTATTTAAACTCCTGTTATTTTGAACTCTTGGTAATTTGAAATTTTTCTCTGGTCCCTTGAGTGTCAAATTATCGAGAGTCGACTGTATGTCCAATTTACTTGCCTTTAGTAGTGTGTTAATTTGTTTTCAATATCACGTATTGTAATAATTCATTGTACAATGCACTTCAGGAAGCAAATAAACCAGAACCATCAAGTTGTTAATGCATGCCAGTACACTTCATGTTAAACCAAAAAATTTATTTTAACAAATTATAATATAATTCTTTCATTTGAAAATTATTATTTTTATGAGTACAAATTCTTACAAATATTACATGGAAACTTGAAGTGAATGGATGTGGTAAATCATAATTCCCTATATTTCTATAGCATCTCTTTTTGTAGTAACTCTTGATGTTTCTTGCAGTAATGTATGTTATATATTATGTTACCAAACAATAAATTACTGTTGCAAGTGTACTTTCCTTATTTTTATAGCTGCATTTGCACAAGATACACTTTTCAGAGAGTCGGTCTCTATCATTAGAGATATATAAATTGAATTATGTATATAAACAATTGCTTTTAGCAGTATAGAAATAATGCAATTAAGCAGTATTAAAAGTAAGCTGCATACATTTTTATATTAATTGTAACGGAACAGAATTGGGGAATTAATTTTATGAAAATTGTACATGTGACGAACGGGAGTTACCCACACAGGGCCTCAATTTTAACATTAGACATTCACTGTCAGGGCATCCAGTTGCACGTTTGGTCTATCCACCCCTCAGCATGCTACATTTCCAGGTGCTAAGGTATGTGAACAAGTGCGTGTATGCTTGCCCGCACATATGAATTGTCACGTACAAGGCTCGCTAGTCAACCAGAGGGAGTATACAGTACCTCGTGGTCGCTAATTACTGTGTCATGTGACGCCAGCTTGACCTATCACAAGGCAAGTTGGTGATCAGGCGAACGTTTTTTGGCCATCTTGGAAGCGTCGTTTTGGTGTCTGTTGTTCTACAGCTGCGACTCCGGCCCGTTCAACGTAAAAGGCTCGCGAGCCAAAAATCATTTTAAAAAGTATAAAATGTGAGTTAAACAAAGAATCTAAAGCTATAAAAACAGTATAACATTAACTAAACTCAGTGGCATTGAAATTAAATTAGTGCAACATCTTTCGGGCAAATAGTGATAAAAAATGCGGAGTGCACCACATGGTCAGCAGGGACGTTAAAGTTAATTGGTTAAAGATGGTTAAAGACGTAATTGTACAATACCTAATCAGTTATGAAAATTTAAATTAAACCAGCGCTTTAATTATATGGTGTAAAAATGAATGAAAGTGTGTGTGGCAAATACTGGGTTGTCTTTAATTAATTTGATTAATCAGTTATTTAATTATAAGAATTAAGAAGTGTTGAAATTGTGTCTGTTTTAATTAAATGGTATCTTTACCTAAATGGTGAAATTTGTCGATTTAAATGGTGGAGAATGTAAAAGGAGAAGGCATGTTTTTTTTTAATTGAATCATAAAAAAGAGAATGATAAAAAGAATAATAAATGAAGTTGAAATAGTTAACCGTAAATGAGAGTAATTATTGCAACACATAACCCTAAATCACGCTTATAGATCACGGATTCGTGTGAAGGATCCTGGCAGACAAAGGTAAGATGAGTTTTATTATAATTAAAATGTGGTAGAGTGTTTGTATAATTACATTTGGCGCGCCGAACTTGGACTGTTTATAAAAGCAATTTTATATAAACCACACCTACAAGTGGATATAAGCATGATTTGGGAGTACGTAGAAATTACGTGCAGGTTATGTGAGGCTGTTACGAAGTAAGACTTATAGTAGTAAGTGATACCGGATATATGTAAGGTTAAAATTTTTTAGGTTTAATCTAATAAATAAAATAAAAATGGAAAACGAAAATAAAATCAGTATGTTGGACGTAACTGTCACGGGGGAGGTAGAAATTCATTCAGACCCTAATGTGGTCAAAGAAAGCGTTTTATACGAATCAGATGATATAAATGATTCAGGAATGGAGACAACTCCAAGCCTGATAGACGAAAATAATTTGACACAATCTGTAATAATGAGTGAAGCAAAAGCAGAATCTACTCCTGTAATAAGTAAAGTAAAAGAGTTGTCACTGGACGATATATATAATTTCATGAGAACAATGTCCGATAACCTGAGTAGTAATATTAACGTAAAATTTGACGTTCAAAATAGTAATTTTAATGCTAATTTGAGGAAGTAAATAATGAAATTAAGGAAATAAAGAGTAATTTCAAGGTACAAAATGATAAATTGGACAAATTAAGTAATGATATTAACAAACAGAAAATAAAATGTGAACAATAGAATGTTAAAAATGATGCTAATTTTAAAGAAATTAAAGAACAGAACTCGAAGTTTGAGAGTAGTATAAATGTATAGTTTGATGATCTGAGTAATGTATTATGTAAACGTATTGATGAACATTTCCAGACAGTTATAAAACAAATACAAGATGATGTAGATAACGTTACAAGAAATACCGGTAAGTGTAGTGGGAATGTAATTAATGAAGCAACTGAGAACAAGGTAAGTGGTAATTACAGTAATGAGTCTAATATTGAAGTAAAAAGTGATCCGAAGTAAAAGTTAGCAGTGATATAATTAAAAATGGGGTGTTAGAGAGTAACAGGGTAAATAATAATAGTGGCGAGGAAGTTTTAGTAGAAATAGAGAGTAGTAATAAGATAGTGGTTGATGAGAGGTTAGGTTTACAAAGGGCAGAATTTCCACGAGTATATTATGAAACAGAGTTTTCACAAATGTTTTATGAGGACAGAGTTTCCTCCCGTGATTATAGAGACAAGGTGTCTCTAAGTAGTTCCCCTAGTTCTCATGAGTTCCCTGGAAAAATCAGGATGTGTCATGATGACTATATGTTGCCTTTTGTGTGGATTGAGAGAGAAAAGGAGAAATTGTGTTATGATGAGAGGTATTGTGAGAGAGTGGTAGAATTATTTACATTGAGAGAGAGAGAGAAATAATATTATTTGATGTGATTAGAAATTACGAAGAGCTACTAGAGAAAATAAAGAGAGAGAGAATTAGTAATAGTGTTGACTTACCTTGTTATGAAGATAGTGCAGAAATAAATAATGATAACGTTGATAATTATATTGAATGCTTACCTGTGCATAGATGTGGAATATTAATAGCAGATGATTCTGAAAATGAGAGGTTAAAATGCTTAAGGGTGATAGATAATGATACAGACGGTGACAAGATCAAAACTAATGATGTAGACAGGTTATATGATTTAATAATAATGTGGGATAATCCAGTAGATTATTATGTGGGTTTTACGGAACAATTTGAAATATTAACGGGTTATTATATAAATGATAATAATGTAATGAGTGTAAGTAAAGATGATAATTGTTATATGAAAGTAAGACTAGTTTACGATGATGGTGGTTAGAGATAAACTGTGAATGAACATTTTATTATTTTAGTTCATGGTAATGACTTGGCTAGATTATGTAATGAGGTGTGGTAAACAATAAAATAATAGGACGAAAAAATTGTAAATAAATTTATAGTGAGATTAATTGTGTTTGTATAATAGGTTATATGGTACTTTGTAGTTCATATAAACAATGTATGTATGCAAGGTGAATTGGTTATATAATAATGATAATAATAATATTTTATCAGACTAAATAAATAATGAGAATAATTATGAAGTTTATAATGCAAATGAATTGTAATTGTTTTGAAGTAAGGTGATTAAAGTAACTTTGTGTTTTTTAGAACTGATGGAATTAAATAATTTGAGATGAGTTAATTAATCAATTAATGTTGTATAAATGTACTTTGGTAATCAATTTAAATGGTTTTTCTGAGATTTGAACTGTATAATAAATAGTAAATGAATAAACGTAAAATGTGTGTAGTTGTTGAGTCATATGACAAGTGATCATGTTTTATTTGATTAAATAGTTGACTATATGTAAGTATAAATTTTATAATGATTTTGAAGTAAAGTAAAATGTTTGAATAATAAATTTTAAATGAGTTTCAAAGGTTTTAAATTAGGAGATTAAATTAATTTGTGGTAGTTATGAATTTTCTAGTGTAATTTTCAATGATCATATTAATGTAGAATGTTGTAAAAGATGGAGTTTGGGTGATAATAATTATTTCAATAAGGCAGTGAGTCAGTCAGAATTAACCTTAAAAGGATGTTAGACAAAATAAGAATTTGTTGAATAAAAGTAATACAGAAACGGAGTATTAGTAGGGACACAGTAGCTAGAGTGAATGTGTGTAGAGAGAAAGGGAGTTATGTAAATGGAGAATAAATAGGCTAGCAGGGTACATATATTTTGTAGTGAGGGTGGAGGTGTAAGGAGTCCTCAATGCAAAGCATTATGGCGGGTAGTAGAGTGTTTTAGAGGAGTGTCTGCCGATATACCCGTGAGGGGCAAGAAATTATGAATGTGAATTAAGGGTGAGGGAACACACATCCTAGGTACAAAGAGGGTATCAGGTATTTTGTAATAAGAGGAGAATGATGTGAGTGGAGGTAAATATTACTGAGAGATCGGTGTCGCCCTATGTAAATCCGTTAGTGGTTGTTAGAAGGAAGAAGGGGGTAAAGTTATATCTAAATGCCCATTCAATAAATCAAATCGTTGTGAATGACTGAGAATCACCCAAACAAATTAATGATAAAAAATAAAATAATAATAGAAATTCATGATTGAAATGTTTTTTATTTTTTAAATAGTAAAGGTAACAAGTTAAAGAGTTAATAGAATATTGAAACTAAACTTAAAGTTTAAATGTTTGTAAATTGTATTCAGATGCAAATGAGATGTTCATTTTGATGAAATGAGGTTTATGTTATGAATTAAATTGGATAATGTTGTGTATTTGTGTTATTTGTATTTAGTGTGCCTAGGGTAAGGTCATTCACCTGGGAATAAGACGTCAGCTGATTACTGGTGAAATGTATAGTATGTCTTATGTAATTAGTTCATAGGTTCTTTTAGTAATTAATTTAATTTAATAATTTGTTTCTTTTTATTAATTGTCAGAATATATGTTTCTGGAATTTAAATTCATTTAATTATTGAAAAAAAAATTTTAATTTTTTTTGTGAAGTACAGATTGTGTTGTGTCTTCATGTTCACTATATATTGATGAGATGTATGTTGATGAGTTATCAGCTGAGTAATAGTGTTTACAGTATATGTTTTGTAACCAAATGTAGTGGTAATGGAGTTGATGATAGAGATAAGTTGTTTATTTTATTTTGTTCATTATGATTGTTAACATATAAATTAAGAGGAGTTATAAAGAAAAGTAAATTCATTTAACAAATTTTGGAATTTTGAAAGTTGCAATTAAAATGATTAACTGAAAGAGATGATGTAAATTAACTTAAATGTGAATCTTTGATAATGGACTTAGATTTATTTCACTACCTGAGCGAATTTTAAATAATTTAATTTGATTTAAAGCAAAATTTGGTTTAAGCAAACAAATTAAAAGTTGAGAAATGGGAGCGAATTTTGTTTAAAGGTAAAAATGAAATGTTTTATGAGAATATTATAATAATAATGAATATTTAGAGATCTTGTATTTAAGCTAGTAATGAACATGTGTACGCACCCAGTACTTTGCTAAAGGCAATCCAGTATATATATAAGGGGAGATATATCGGTTGAGGATCTGGTTTGGTACAAGGCCAGTGGTTGATTTTTGTTGAAATGTTACACGGTTAAGTGGTACTGTGGTGAGTGCCTGTCCGCCTTTACGGTGTTGGGATCTCGAACAGAGAAGTCCAGTAATATCGTTCAGGTGCAGCCATAGTCGCCGAGCTAGGGGGGGGTAGTTTACCCATGATGTACTAAGGAATAAAGGGGGGTCGTTGGTGCCATATCCTCGCTGATCCTCTTAGGGCACCCGCAGATCCAAGGGGGGCGATAGGGGTGATCCCCCAAGGGTTTAATTATCAGTACATTCATAATGCTGAATATCATCACAACATTGAATATAAAATTCATCACAGGAAAGTTTTATTTACTACCATATAAGTACTATATTCTGTATTGAATATTTCTTAATATAGTTCTCCACCCCCCAAAAGTTGAACAAAAGAGCAATCTGTAGGTGTGGTGCATTAGGTCACGTAACTAGAAAATTTTAACAGACGTCGAACTGTTTAAACTGTCTCGCTCGTTTACTATCGGGGGAATTGGAAATTTAAGCTAAACTGTCTCGCTCGGAAATATTATCAGGTAGTATATTGTGGGCTCTGAAAGGTTGCAAAGTAAGCGGGAGGTTACCGTTAGCGGGGAAAGGTCCTTCCCGGAATGGCGGCAAAACAGTTCTGTCTTTGTACTGTCGCGCCGTGCCACGAAGACTAGTTCGAAATCAACAGTCAAGATCGTTTTGTGGATTAGTACACTGCGTTTATAAGTGGTATTATTTGTAATTGGCTTTTAAAGTGTTTATTATTATTCTGTGATTTGTTTATATGTTCGTTTACCAAAATGTCTAAAAAAAGAAATGAGGATCATCATACCAATGAGGCAACTATACGCTCCAAGTTGACACATTTTTTTACTCGAACTGATCAACAAAATAAAGTGTGTCAAAACGATACCACATTTAATAATTCAATTTCTGGTAAGTACGACACCAACATTACTTAGATTTAAAGAAATTGATTTCATGCTTTCGCGAAAAAGTGGTTTACACATTACGTAGTGTTATTTTTCATTAGTAGTATAAAAACGGTTCTGATATTGCACAGTTTTTAGAAGTAGTTCTCTTGAGTTAATACTAAAGTGTAAAAAATATAAGGGCGTAAAAATTTAGTACTAAAACTATAATAGCAGTAACAAATTATTGATATTTTTTTAACTTTATTACATTTTTTGCATTTTTGTATATAGATTTTTCATTGTTTTCATAAAAATAAAAATAAAACAATTTTTTCAAATAATTTTAAATAATGATATAATTCTCAACTATTCTATATTCAGACCGAACGAAAGAGAAAAATTTGGTATTGCCGTTCCAACGAAAAGACGAGGGTCATCCCGTTCAGTCGGAAAGCTCGAACGACAAGAAAAACGAGCCGGTGTTGCTGATCCAAGAAGGAGCAGACCATCAACCCATTCAGTCGGACAACTCGAGTTACAAGGAACATGATCCAATATTGCCGATTCAACAAGAAGTCGATCGCAAAATTCTTCAGTCGGATGGCTCTCTTGTAAAGGAAAATGATCCAAAGCTGCGGCTGCATCGAGAAGGCGATGTTTCTCGAACATCCCTCACCAAGTACTTCGAGTAATGTAGGTACGATCGAATATAGTAATATCACCACTCTCGATGTTGGTGATTATGTAGGAATATCTGTAAATTATTTGGCCAAGAAAAATTTGCTACTGTATCCATGGGTACTACCTAAAAACTATAATTTTCCATATTCAGTGCACAACAAAAAAGGTAAAATGGAAAAAAGTTATGCTAGTGAAAAGCATTTAAATAACTTCAATTGGCTTGTTTTTTCTGACAGTAAGCAGGGATACTTTTGCAAATATTGCCCTTTTTTTGTTAATGCTGGTGTAGGTGGTTATGCTAAAAATGTACCTTTAATCAAATTGGTCTCCCAACCTTTAAATAATTATGCAAAACTTTTGGGTGAAGACGGTGCTCTTTTAAAGCATGAAAAGAGCGAATACCATAAGCATGCAGTATTAGCAGCCAAAGATTTTTTGAAAGTTTGTAATAATCCTGAAGTAGATGATGCAAATCAAGTAAATAGTCATAGATTGTATCAAATTAATGAAAATCGTGCAAGGTTGAAACCTATTTTAGAAAGCGTAATTTTTCTTGGCCAACATAATATTGCGTTTCGAGGACATCGTGATGATGGCCCTCTAAATCTAAACTGTACCGAAAATGAAGGAAACTTTAGAGGGCTGCTAAAATTTCGCGTTAAAAGCTGCGACGTTGAGTTAGAAACGCATTTGAAAACGGCAAGCGCTCGTGCAACTTACATTAGCAAAACTGTACAGAATGATCTCATCGAGTGCTGCGGTGACGAAATTTTATCGATCATTCTTAACCGCGTTAGAAAAAGCAAATTTTACAGCATTCTTTTCGATGAAACTACCGACATTTCGTGGATATCACAATTGACTCTATGTTTGAGATATGTGTATAATAAGGAAGCACACGAAGATTTTCTTAATTTTGTGGATTTGTATGAAACTGTGTATAATTTATCAAAATCATATACTTTGAACATTTTAGAAACGAAAGTGACTGGTAATAGCTTGGGTCACGTAGTTTTAGATACATTAAATTCGTTGAATTTGAATTTGAAATTTTGCGTAGCTCTTGCAACTGACAGATGTTATGTCATGGTTTCCGAAGCACACGGTGTGGTTGCGATTGTAAAAGAGGAGTGCGTGAATGCTGTCTATTCTCCGTGCTTAAATCATAAACTAAATCTCTCGCTTTCTAAGTCTTCGAGTGTACAAACCGTTCGAAATGCAGTCGGAACAATGACAGAAGTTATAAACTTTTTTCATTCTGCGAAACGCACTCACGTTCTTAAAGACGTTTTGGGCTCTCAATTAGATAACTTTTGCGAGACTAGATGGGTTGAAAGGCATAAAGGTGTTTTACAATTCAGGAGTGATATCGCAAAAATCGTTGATACTCTCGATACCATTGCATCATGGCACGACATTAATGCTGCTAGCAAAGCTAAATGCTTAAAAATAGCGCTTTGCGAAAGCGAATTTTTGATTGCGATGGTTTGCTTATCCGATATACTTGCAACTACTTTGCAATTAAGCTTGTTTCTACAAAGAGTCGATATTGATGTGAAAACTGCTCGAGATACCGTTAGCGATACCATTAAACTTCTAGAAAGAAAGCGCAAAAATTGTGATGTAACATTCAAAAGTATTTATGATGAGGTTATAGGTATTGCAGAGGAACTAGATACCGAGATTAAAGTGCCCCGAATTTCTAAAAAACAAAGAGAGAATTATCCTACCGACGATGCGGAGGCTTATTATAGGCAATCGATTTATGTGCAACTCTTTGATAATATTATTATAGATATAAAAAGTTGTTTCTCTGATAAAAATTTAGATCTGTTTCATCTGTCTGTATTGTTTCCGGATTCATCAGTACTAGCAAATGAAACTGCATTGAAAGATGCCGTAAAACAAATAGCAAAAAAATATTCTACTTTTTTTGAAATGTCTGAAGGTGTTTTAGAGAAAAGGATCCTTTCAGAACTTGATATGTGGAAATTGAAGTGGGAAAGAGAAAACTATGATTCTTCTTATACTGTGATCAATTTGTTAAAAGCTTGCGATGAAGATATTTATCCCATTTTGCAAGTACTTTTAACAATTTTTGCAACTATTCCCTGCAGCGTGGCAACTTGTGAAAGATCCTTTTCAGCTCTAAAACGCCTAAAAACATGGCTTAGGTCAACTATGAAAGAAGAAAGGCTTAATGGGCTTCCTCCTCTCCATGTACATAATGACATTAAGTTAGACCTCGATGGTATTATAGACAGATACGCAAAAACACATAAACACAGATTAGAATTTATATTGTAACAGTTATGCGAATGTATAATGTAATATTGCGTAAATGTATATATGATAAATGTATATAACGTATATATATATATATATGATAAAAGTAAATGTATATATGATAAAGAATAAATGTATATTTTTGTATATGTATGTATATTTTGTCACACAATGCGAGTATTAACTTTCCAATAAAAAAACCAAAATATTATGTAAGTTTTTTAAATTTTCTTTCAATTAATATACTCATTGATTTTTTATGTATTTTTAAATTAATTACTACTACTATTATTTAAACAATGATTAATAATCAATTATATGCATATATTATACACACAAGCATATTATTTATATATATATATATATATGTGTGTGTGTGTGTTAAACCCCCCACTCTCCCAATCTCCAATGCAGAGCCCACAAATCGCCCCCCCCCCCAAAGCGGAGCCCTGGATCCGCCGCTGTCTTAGGGTTTAGCAATGAGAGTTTTTCTGTTTCGGCAGAAAACCTCTCATGGGGGGGGGGTATTGTAATGGAACAGAATTGGGGAATTAATTTTATTAAAATTGTACATGCAACGAACGAGAGTTACCCACACAGGGCCTCAATTTTAACATTAGACATTCACTGTTGGGGCACCCAGTTGCACGTTTGGTCTATCCGCCGCTCAGCATGCTACATTTCCAGGTGCTAAGGTATGTGAACGAGTGCGCGTATGCTTTCCCACACATATGAATTGTCACGTACAAGGCTCGCTAGTCAACCAGAGGGAGTATACAGTACCTCGTGGTCGCTAATTACTGTGCACGTGACGCCAGCTCGACCTATCACAAGGCAAGTTGGTGATCAGGCGAACATTTTTTGGCCATCTTGGAAGCGTCGTTTTGTCGTCTGTTGTTCTACAGCTGCGGCTCAACGTAATAGGCTCGCGAGCCAAAAATCATTTTAAAAAGTATAAAGTGTGAGTTAAACCATGAATCTAAAGCTATAAAAACAGTATAACATTAACTATACTCAGTGGCATCGAAATTAAATCAGTGCAACTTCTTTCGGGCAAATAGTGATAAAAAATGCGGAGTGCACCACATGGTCAGCAGGGACGCCGTTAAAGATATAATTGTATAATACCTAATGAGTTATGAAAATTTAAATTAAACCAGCGCTTTAATTATATGGTGTAAAAATGAATGAAAGTGTGTGTGGCAAATACTGGGTTGTCTTTAATTAATTTGATTAATCAGTTATTTAATTATAAGAATTAAGAAGTGTTGAAATTGTGTCTGTTTTAATTAAATGGTATCTTTACTTAAATGGTGAAATTTGTTGATTTAAATGGTGGAGAATGTAAAAGGAGAAGGCATGTTTTTTTTTAATTGAATCATAAAAAAGAGAATGATAAAAAGAATAATAAATGAAGTTGAAATAGTTAACCGTAAATGAGAGTAATTATTGCAACACATAACCCTAAATCATGCTTATAGATCACGGGTTCATGTGAAGGATCCTGGCAGACAAAGGTAAGATGAGTTTTATTATAATTAAAATGTGGTAGAGTGTTTGAATAATTACATAATGAAATATAGGTTAGTATTAAAGCTGATATAAAACCAAAATCTGAAGATACAAACTGTGTCTTCATTATTATTGTAATAATAATTATAATATTAATAATTATTATTATTTTTTTACAGCTAATTGTTTTTACATTACATAGGCACATAGAATATGACCACCTTTTTATATTTGTTTTTTTATACCATACCAAACCTTAGTCTTCATAAGTTTTAAGGTCAGCTGCATAGGCATAAGGATGCATAAAAGGCATAAAAATCAATTAATATATTTACATGTAATTGTATTAGTTTAATAAGTTTGTAAGTTATTGAATAAGAATAGATTTAAATAATATTTATGCTATTAATAGGGAATTCATTATTTAGGATTCTGAATAACGTTTTTTGGGAACCGGTACTGTCATATGAGCTAAACAAAGTAGGCTAATGACAAATAACTACGGTACCATTTATTTTTGCACCCTTGATACAGAGATTGCTGGATGGCCACATTCTGAAGTATCTAGGTCTTTAACTAGCGTCTGTTCAAAACTCCTGTATCCTTTCAAACTCATTTCTGCAGATAGTTGCTCGACAAACATTATTTGTGGCTCTCTTTTTGCGCTTCTGTAGGATAGTTGGCATCCTATTGTATTAGAATTTTATACAATGTACATTACTGTTTTACATATTAAATTAATACTTTGTAGAATGTTTATTTTATTTTTTTCTCTGTTCAGACTTGCCTCATTTATTTTTGCACCCTTGATACAGAGATTGCTGGATGGCCACATTCTGAAGTATCTAGGTCTTTAACTAGCGTCTGTTCAAAACTCCTGTATCCTTTCAAACTCATTTCTGCAGATATTTCCTCGACAAACATTATTTGTGGCTCTCTTTTTGTGCTTCTGTAGGATAGTTGGAATCCTATTGTATTAGAATTTTATACAATGTACATTAATGTTTTACATATTAAATTAATACTTTGTAGAATGTTTATTTTATTTTTTCTCTGTTCAGACTTGCCTGAACTAGCAACATACAATTGAGGATCATACATGTCTGAGAAGATGAGATAAATCTTCCATTGCATGAGAACAGATATACAATCAACATACAACAGTATATTCAGTTTCTTACAGTAGGAAACCTAGTTTAAAAATAAGTAATTTTCAATACGTCATTAACATTAACATATATTTATGAATCCAGTTCACACAATACTGGATTTAAATATATATTTTTGATATCAGACAGCTGATAGCTAACGTTAACTGGACCATAAGTTGTGACTGTTAGCCAAATTATTTATGTGTTTCAGTATCCAACAATGTTTTGCCTCATTTAAAGTTCTCTATTGTTGAATTACGACCATCCACAAAGTACATTGTAAAAGTAACAGGACACAACAGTGCTGGAAGAACATCAGCTGAGTACAATGTCTTTACTTTACCTGGTTTGGATTCTGGAGGTACGTATTTGTGTGTGTGTGTAGCATGTTTGCATTTATTATTATGCATGCCTGTATGTGTATGATTTACATTTTGAAGATATAAATTTCTGACTTATGAGTAAGAAATACTCAGGTCTATTATAAGTACAATTTAAAAACAAACAGAACAGGCATGCAAAGAGTTATTATAGTTAAGAGTTGATGAAAAATATGCTAGACTACTGAGCTATAGTCCCATGTTGAACCTACCAGAGGACTGTCTGGTTGTTTGAATATGGGACTATGGTTGAAGAACCAGCAAGTTTATATCAAGTAAATGATTTCATCTATAAAAGCTTAAATGTAATGAAAAAGTTGTATTGTAGTTGTAATTATAATTTGTTCAAAATTAGCATTTAATACCTGTGAATTTTAGGTATAGAAAATATCTGTGTAACCCAGTGATACTGTGTAATGACTTATTCGATTCACTAAGTCACTTGCATATATGAAGGGATAAAAAATGTTATTGGAATATAACTTAAATAACATTTAAGGCCATGTGAAACAAAACAATAATAATAATAATATGTTTAAAAACCTTCCTATAATTTGTAACAGAAAAGTGGAGGAGCAGGAGTAGAAGTAACTTCAAAGTGTGTAACTTAAAAGTTGTGGTGACTTGCTTAGCAGAGGCTAGAATCAAGTAAAGTGTATAGCTGCAGGGAATAGGCGTAGCATATTCAGTTTCCAAGACCACCACAGCCTGTAAACTCAATTTTCCTTTATCTGGTAACATGAGCATTGTTGTTTGTTTGACCTATTCTGAGCATATACAGTATTCTGTTTGTGCAATTATGTGGTTAATTTTAAAAATTCTTATTAATTATTAGTGAACTAAACTCAGAATTGGGGCTAAATAATCTGTGCTTTTTAAACAAAATATTTCTCATAGGTAATTATGAACCTATAGATAGATAAACCATATTGTTTGAAATTTATTAGAAACTCCATTTTCTAGGTGGAAAGGTAATATTATAAAAGGGCTGTTTTAATACCAATAACAGTATTGAATATTATGAAATGAACAAACAAAATTAATTCCTCGATGTAGCACTTAGGCATACAAAATTAATACTGTTATAATATTTATTTTACAAATAAAACTCTTTTATATATATTTATTCATATATTATGTTGTATTCAGTGTACTTTGTGCTCTGCACTGTTTTATGGGGCTATAATAGAAATGAATGTGAACAATAATGTTCCTCCATAAAAAAAAAACTTATAATCTTATCAGATAAATGAATCACTAAAACTGTAGACAATGAGCTACCACAGGTTTTGTTGTAATTTGTCAGGAAATTTAACAGTATTATACTGTTATATTATCTTCCAATGTATTTAAGAAATAGTCTAATGGTACTGCATTTAATTGTTTAATTAGAAACTTGATACATTTTAACTTCATATTTGAGATTTCTTTAATATTTTACTTACTTTATCAAAAAAGATTTAAGACTAAAAAACAAACTACACCTTGGGAATCAGATGACAAACCTAAGAGAAACTGGACAGAGACATGCATGAAGATTAAAGTGGCTCATAGGGCAAATGCAAATTAAAAACAAGAACTACTGTATAATTACACTGAAATAAGTTTGAGACCATGTGATCAACTACTCCATGTACTGTATATTTTGTAATCTGTGTTGTACAGGTTAAATAAATTTGCAGGGCATACTGGTACCCACTATTTCCTGAATATGTTCCTTCTTCTTAAAGATAGTGTTTCTTACCACATATCCCAGGATTCATTATGTCTGCTAAAAACAGCCTTAATTAGAAACCCGTCAGATATGAACTCTTGTATTGAGTTTAATATAGAAATAGCAAAATTCTATACTGTAGCTCTGTAGTGTTATGTACATTGTTCTTATAAAGTGATATTATTGTAATTTTTTTCATTCCATATGGATGTTCTTTTCCTGAGAACATCTAGTGATAAACTGCAAGAATGTTTTTTTAATTCTTGCATACAAACTGTCTGTATCTCCTAAAATGATCTAGGCACAATGATTTTTAAGCTACTAAGCAGTGGTGGCTCGTGGCTTAAGAGGCTGGAGGCTGTGGCTTTTAGGCTTCTTAAATATTTATCAATATTTAATTTAAAGCATAATAGAAATGTCGTCAATATTTGATCAGAATAGTAACACATGCAGCATGCAAAGATAATTTAAATTTGAACTCACCTCAAATATTGTGAGCTGTTGTAGAGAGTCAGCAGTTTTATTAATAAACATAACCAGACACATTCTTAGTCTCTTTACTGCCTCCTTAGTGTAGAAAGTGTCCACAAAAATGTCTGTAGGCCTACTGTTAAAAAAAAGTAATACACTATATTTACACTATATTATTTTTATGATAATATACTCTACACAGATCATTTATTTATAGGCAAATTCTATTCCCTTTTCTTTTAAATTAACAAACTTTTCTAGCACTCTATCATCAAAGTCCTTCATTTCTTTAACAAGTTCCATGTTTATAGATAGAATCACAAGGGCATTCAGTCTGTCGTTTTTCTGTGTATTTCTCAAGAAAGTCTTTAATCTTTTCAGAGTTGAAAAGCAGTGCTCAGGTTCAGCAGTTGTCATGGGGGTTGTTATGACAATTTTTAGAAGTTTCAACACTTCTTTGAAAACTGACGTAAGATTGTTTTCTTCTATAAAGTTAAGAAGTTTTATTGCACCTTTAATATTAAAAGCATGCCATCTGTATAATAGTTCCATTCACTCTGAAGTTTGTTTTCCTAAGAAAGGGTTATGCCGAATCACTTACTTGAATTTTTCTTCCGGAGGTTTTAGAGAAGAGTGGAAATAAGTCAGTGGACATCAATGAAGCTCCTTCCAGGTGACCCGTGTAAGTAAATCTATCTTTTACGTGAGTTATAATGATGTCACAGACTTCTTTTGCATCCCCTATTCTAGTGCTATAACCAACATTATTGTTCCTTTTTCTTGGTTGCTCAGGGAACTCCTCATTTATTTGTGTTTCCATTTCATTTATTTTCTCCCTCGCTTTCTGCATCTCATTTTCAAAAATTTTGATGACACTTTGCCACATTACACTGTCTTTGTTCCTACTTTGTAGCTGTTTGTACAGAATGTACACTTGGGGTAGAGTTCAATGGAAAAAGTTAGCCAGAACATGAAATTTTGGTCCTGAAGACCCCTTCTGTGACTACTTGTACACTTTAACTGTGAGTTTGTACACTTTTCTTCAAGAACTTCGAAACATTCTTCCAAGTTATATCGGTTTTTGTACACAATGTTGACTGTACAAATGTTGTAATTCCATCTTGTTATAGAAACTCTGGGTAACATGGCTTGCACTACTTACTCCAAAATGTCCGTTCGTAAAAATGAGTGTGAAAAAACTGCTAGAATGTCAGACAGATTTGAGAATCTAACTTTGTTGTGTACACTTGTTGCTTTTCTAATAGCAAATTAATTTGATGAGCATAACAGTGTAGAAATATGCGAACGGATACACTACCCTAATTTTTGCCTGCACAGCTCCAACAGTACCACACATAACGTTAGCACCATCATAAGTCTGAGCTATTAACTTTTCCGTTGATGTGTCCATAAAAGGATTGATGTTGTCCATTATGCATTTTGCTAAGATTTCTGCACATTTACCTTCAGGACTGAGAAACCCCCAAAACCTTATACCAATTCTTTAAACACGAATCTAAAAACCAATACTATTTGACAGTGGTTGTCACATCAGCTGTCTCATCACATTCGATTGCCACAAATTCAGAAGGTTGTATTTCCTTTCCTATTTCTTCCATGCAGACACTAGGCATACAGTCCAATGTATCATTCTGTATTATTTTGTATGTACCTTTGAATACAGTGGCCAATTCTGAATGGTCTATTTGCAGAACCCAGCTCCGCAGTAAAATTAATTAAACCTTATAGATGATTACAAACCTTAATCCGGATTTGTAGACAATGCTGATTCATCATGACCTCTTAGAGGCAACTCAAAAACACTACAGAATTCGATACACAAAACCAGCCGTTTTAAAATGTCTGTTTTTGCTGACTTGAATATTGTGCTTTTCAATGTTTTATCTAAATTGTGGGTCCAGACTAGACAGTATGTTTACTTTGTGTAATAAAGAAAGATCAACAACACTATTCATGTGATTGGCGGATATTTCATGCTTCTTGATTTTTTCTGTGAGATGTTTTGTATCATTAACTCCTTTTACAGTCAACAAGCAATCATAATTTCCTGGGAGAAAATAAAATACATGGAAAACAGAACAAAGATTTCTGAATATCACAGCCACAGATCCAGTCATTTATTTGATATGCGTTTTTGAAAGCACTTGCCTTTTGAAAACATAATTCTCACTTCTCTTATTTTATGTTTGCGTCATGCAGAATTGAGGAGTTGTCTTACCTAATGACTTTATTTAAATTTTTTGATCAAGAGTTAATCTTGCAAAAGTTATTGTTTTAAGCACCTGCACTGAATTATTCATGTTTGGTTAAATGTTAAAAAAAATCCTAATAATTCGACACTACAATAAAAACACACACACACACACACACACACACACACACACATAAATCCTAAACACTAAAAAACCAATCTCATATTATCTAAATATAATTATTTCACTAACGACTCGGAACACAAAGTTTTTTATGAGTAAAAACATAAAGTTTTACCTTACAACCTGTACCGGTTTTCACTTTTAATAAGCTTCTTCAGAGGTTTCTTTAAGTTTGTGTTTTTACTCATAGAATTTTGTGTTCCAAGTCGTTAGTGAAATAATTGTAGTTAGTTAAGTAACGGACACGTCATGGACAACGAAGTCCAAGAACTTATATTATCAATTGTCTCCAATTAGGTGTGCTGAGTGAATCACGCCACTTTCTGCTCAACAAAGTGTGGTAGCATACGCACTAATTGGCAGTAGAAATGTTGCCTATAAGCTTACAAGTTCACTCAACTTTGGAAAGAGTGGGGGAATGGAGAAATGGGAGCGACTGTAACAGTGCCGTGATGCATGCTGTTCCGAAAATATTTCTGCTATTACCTAACACAAAAACATTTTCTGTTAATGTAACATGGATTGTTTAATGATATGATTTAAACTGGGAGGCATCCCTTAGCGCCCTAAGAATGAGCCGCCCCTACCACTAAGACATACAAATCGCAGGAAAATGGTACAGTTGCAAATGGATAAACATCATTTTACACAGAACTCATAGATTGAACATAGAGAATCAATTAAATATAATTCAGATTTTGAGACTGAAGCGTAATGATAGACATAGACATTAAATGAAAAAGAATCTTAACCAAAATCTGAATATAGCATACAGTTTTGTAAATTTCAAAAGTTTTTGACCACATATGGCATATTGCTAACATAGTGTTATTCATGCACTTGGTTGTCAGTAGAATAGCTCTTATACTGAATACAGTGATTAGGTTGATGTATTTGTGACATCCACTTTCTATGCAGTGACATTCACATTCCTTATACAGTTGAAAAATTTGGTGTCTATTTGCATATTTCATTATCAGTACATATCCAAAAGTAATAAATTCCTTATGTTGTGATTTAGAAATCCCATTCCTTCATAAACATAACTACCTTTACCTACATTACTTTTCTTCTTCTTCTTCTTCTTCTTCTTCTTCTTCTTCTTCTTCTTCTTCTTCTTCTTCTTCATGAATCATTTGAAGCTTACCGGTTTGCATATATGCATAGTGCGTATTGCTTATTGCTTACCAGACATGGTTCCCAAAATATGTTAATTGTTTTGTGGGTAAACAACCACTACAGTTTGTATATAATCCAGAAGTATATTTTCCTGTCTTTCAGATTGAATTTTGTTGAAATGTACTAATATACCAGGAACACAGCCATGATTTCCAGCTGTGGGTATGGTTTTGGAAGTTCTTGGGGGGAGGATGTAGATCTTTGTGAATAAACTACAAAAGTAAAAGAAAAATAAGTCTTTATTTGCCATTTATTTTGTTGTAATCAGGAAGGTAATCTGGTGGAAGCTTATAGATGGAAGATTATATTGATAGATGTTTAAAGTTTAACAATGCCATGAAACAATAAAGATGACATCTTACATCACAATATAAAGCAAATAAGTGATACCATGAACTTTAAATTTTCCCCCATTTCTGCAGACAATGGCAGTGTTAAATGTTTTGTACATTACAATTGCATGGTCGGCTGTTAATTTTACAGAGCTGTTAATTTAGGTTTATGTATATACAGAGCTGTGAATGACTAATAAAGCATTAAATGTGATCAATGTTCATGTTTTTCCCTTTGCTATAGATTTTGTATGTGTACAGTGTTAAAATTTGTGTGTTATTACTTTATGACATTTTCTATGTGTATATAATAATATTTCTGTCTGATGCTGATTGCTGACATAAGTGTATAAAAATTTGCCATTGTGTGTAACAGGTAAATTACAGGACATGAGGATGTCTTTGTACTATCATTACTACCAACATTGACAAAATTTAAAGAATGGTTACTGTGAGTTTTATTACTATTATCATTGTATTGGTAACAAATATGTAACATTCATATGGCACCACACAAATAGCATTCAAACTATATGAATTTAAAGTATTTTGCTCAATCTAGCAAGTTCTTAATTTCTAATTTCAGAGCATGTAATCCATGAAACTCCAGATCAAGAAGTCAAGAATGATATGCCATTCTTTTTACATGCGCAAATTATTGTCATGTGTGTGTTTTCCTTCCTTCTGGTAATGATTGTGGTTGGTGCACTGTGTATATGTTTCCAAAAGAGTAAGTACACAGGGTTTAATGTATATGTTTTAATAAAAAAAAGCTAATAATATATAGTAATATTTAATACATAAAATAAATTCTAGTATATAAAATGTTTCAGGCAGGAGATAGTATTAACAACATGAGTACATTAAAAATGTGTGTCAAACCAAGAATTATCAAAATTTTTCTGTTTTTTATATCTTCTGTTTCATTTTTATCAGGTTTGTTTTAAACTAGTATTAAAATATGTAGTCCACACTTTGTAACGGTACAAACTATGAGGATTTGTAATTTAAATCTTTTCAATTTTATTTAACCCGAGTACATTTTGTGAATGGACTATATCTTCAAGACTGGTGTGACTTGTTAAAGTAATGTAAAGTTATCAACAAGGGTGCGCATTCACACACAAGCGCGCGGACATCGGCCAACGTTCTCACGATAATGGCATGTACGTATAGGCCTACATTCTTTCGCGCTTGGTGCACAGGGAACAAAGACAGTCGGAAAATAACATCTCAAGACAACAGACGCGAGCAGTTGTGTGCGTCCGCCGGCTGGGCACAGTTTTCATCTCGCCCGCTTATAAAAATTGGAAAGTAGGGGAGAGTGTTGTACCTAGAGAATAGTGTACCTTGGAACACTCGTGGTTTTTTAATCAGTTCTGTGATATAGCGGCCTGTGAGGTAACTAGTTCGATAGCTTGCCGCTAGAGTGCACGTCAGTTTGAGTTTGAGTAGAATCCGACATGGTTTGTGGCTTTGCTGTGCAAATAAAAGTTTGACTGTCAAAATGTAAATATAAATGTTTAAAGTTTTTTAATATTGCTATTGAGTGCAAACTGTATGTTGTCTGAATCTCTGTGGTACTTCATTCTGTAGATATTGGTGAGTAAAATGCTATGTTTTATAATGCTAGTAAACACTACGTTTAAGTGAGGTTAATAGATTCAATAAAAATGGCGACCTCTTGTACCAAGGAACACAGCTACATGACGTACCTTGGAACATGTTCCTAGGTACATCATGTAATATTTTTCTCTCTTTTCGTTTCAGACGAAAATGCCACAAAATAAAGCAGGTGTGAAGAGGACGCCAATTGATCCCCAAAATATGCTGAAAGCAATTAAAGCCGTGACTGCAATTGATGATACAAAACTTTCTATTCGGGAAGCTTGCAAAGTCTATAATGTAAAATTAGCTACTCTGTCACGAAATTTAGCTAAGTTCAAAGAATCTGATCAAACAACTTTCAAATATATATCAAACTATGACATAAATCGAGTTTTTTCAGAAGAAGAAGAATCTTTGTTGGTAGATTACATCAAAAAAATTGTGAACATGAAATACGGCCTTTCTAAAAAAGGCGTGAGGCTTTTAGCATTTATTTTTGCCATTGCAAATAAGAAGAAAATTCCTGACAACTGGGAAGCGGGAAAAATTGCAGGTGAACAATGGATGAGACTCTTTTTGAAAAGGCACAGCGACACACTATCTATCCGCAAACCAGAAGCCACAAGCCTTTCTAGGTCGAGCAGTTTTAATAAAACTAATGTTGACTGTTTCTTTAACAACGTTGCTGATGTTCACAAACGCTTCGGTCCAATTCCTGCTCACAGAATTTGGAATCTCGATGAGACAGGACTGTCAACAGTGCAAACACCAGGTCCCATCGTTGCTCCTAAGGGAGTTAAACAGGTAGGAGGTTGTACTTCTGCAGAGAGAGGCACATTAATTATGTTGATTGTTGCCATTAACGCAATAGGAAATCATACTCCTCCAATGCTGATTTTCCCACGTGTTTACTTTAAAGACAGAATGATATTTGGTGCACCTCCAGGAACAATCGGCACAGCTACCCCGACAGGGTGGTCAAATGAAGAAATGTTTTTATGATTCTTGGATCATTTCATTGCCCATGTCAAGTGTTCAAAGGAAGAGCGCGTTATTCTACTGCTTGACAACCACGAAACACATTTATCAATAGAAGCCCTTGACCGAGCTTCTGATGCTGGAATTATAATGGTTACATTCCCTCCCCATTGTTCTAACAAGCTCCAGCCCCTTGACCTGACAGTGTACGGACTTCTAAAAACATTTTATAACCAAGAACTTGATGACTGGCATTTGAACAATCTAGGGAAGACATTCAATATCTATTCAGTCGCAGAGGTGGTTAGGACAGTTTTTCCACGTGCTTTATCAACGAAAAACATTGTTAGTGGTTTCAAAGCCGCTGGGATATTTCCCCTAGATCGAAATGTGTTTACTGACGACGATTTCTTGTGTTCTTCAGTAACTGATCGTTCAATGTCAGGGAATGGAATTAGTCTTCCAACAAGCAGGCCTAATTCAAATGAAGCTTTTTCTGATCCACAGCCTTCAACCAGCTCACGTGATCCAACGCTAGTAGGAGCTCCTGTTCCCATCTGCAGTGCAGAAGTTAGCCCTAACCATGCTGAAATAATAAAGATACCAGTGCCTAACAATCTGAGCCCATCTTATGGTGTGGTTTATCAGGCTCAGAGTGTGATAACTCTAGAAGAGATACAACCATATCCGAAAGCAAACAAAAGAAAATCAAATAAAAGAGGAAGGAAACAAAGCAGGACTTTAATTCCTACAGACACTCCTGAAAAAGAAAGAATTCGCCAAGAAAAAGAAAAGAAATGGATGGAAAAAGAAAGAAAGCTAGTAGGCCTACAATCGCAAGGAAGAAAGACACGTAGAGAAATTGACTTTGATATAAAAACATCTGAATTGACTAGATCTGAAAAGCACCCAGCTAAACTAAAGAAAATAATACAAGTGAAGAAAAGGGAGCGAGACATTTCTTCATCTTCATCTGAGGATGGCATAGTCCCACTAGTCGATGCGGATGATGAAGACAGTGCAGATGAGGAGTGCATGTTCTGTCATCAACCCTTTAATCAAGACCGCAGTGGTGAACAATGGATCCGCTGCACAGCATGCAAGCGATGGACTCATGATTTATGTGCAGGGTCAGAAAAGAAAGGATGGAAAAGTTATGTTTGTGATTTGTGCAGGCCGTGAGGTGTTGACATTTCTAATTCCATTGTATTCAATCAAAAGACTGTTTTCATTTATGTTATCTTTGTGACTGGTGCAGACATTGAAGTGTTGACATTTTTAATTCCATTGGTTTCATTCAAGAAACTGTTTTCATTTGTTATCTTATGTCTGCAACTGGTACAGGCCCAAATGTTTTGCTATTTGTAATTCTATTGTATTCATTCAAGAAGCTGTATTCGTTTTTTATTCATTTTGTACATTAAATACACTATATTGTAACACTTTGAGTTGTTAGTTGTTATTTCTCCAAAAGATTTGAGTGTTCCAAGGTACAAGAGGTAGCGTTCCAAGGTACATCACCATGTTGTGTACCTAGGAACACTTGTAAGCCTTTTAAGTTTTTTATTGTTTTATTGTTGTTGTCAAAGAATTTGCTTAAATAAGTATGGTAGAGGAGATAACGTAGTTTTTGTTAATAACATTGACTCTAATAAAACATTTTAGTTTTTTAAATTAAAAGCTAGAGTTTAAAAAGTGTTCCAAGGTACAACACTCTCCCCTAGGTCAAAGACAATTCGACTAATAACATATAAACCGCGTGGTTGCGTCGGCGCGTGGGTCGACTAAATTTCAACGATGTAGACTGACGGGCAGAAAAGGGAATAAATTAAACTCGAACAGTTCGGCAGTGACCAAAATTTAGTGAGGACGTAGTTTGGACGCAAACGGTGAAATACCATGGAAGAAGTGCAACGCGTGTTCACGTGTTCGGCAGGAAACTACCAACAGAGTAACTATGATAACTAATAATTATGAAATGTTAAAAAAGCGCTTTAACTAAATACAGGGGAAAAGAATGAAAGTGTGAGCAAATACTGGGTTGTCAAATAAAAATAAAAGGTATATCGCTTAGTTGAATTAGTAAATTTTGTTTTCTTAAATGTTTAATGTATAATATTATAGAGTTGATAAAGCAAAGAATTTGATGAACTGTTAAGAGTTACAAACAGAGAATAATTAACTTTTAAAATGAATATAAATAAAATGGATTAATAGCGTAACCATGTGTTAAGTCAATTACTACGCCAAATTAACATCACCTATCCCGTATGGAAAATTTCACCTAACGAACCTGGTAAGTAATTGAATTCTAAGAGGGGAAAGTGTTTTAAGGTCTCCATATCTGTCCTTTAAAGATATTGGTGGCGACCTATAAGTAATTTGGAGTCTTCTGTTTTGGTAAGTCAGGGTAGAGTGTAATCATGGCGAGTGCGTAAAAAGATCGCTCGAGGTAAGTAGAAGTCACGTGGGGGAAATTGGTAAAAAGTAACAAACATTACAAATGGCGACCCTGCCAGGATGCTTCTATTAATGTTTGCCCTGCCGTTTCTGGTCCACAGTTTTCTCAGTTCATCCTGAAATCATTAGACTCCTTCTTAGGTTTTCTGCTCATCTTGGATAGCATAGTATTATCTTGGAGGTTCAGATAATAATAGGCAGGTATACAGTCCAGTTCTGTTTCTGTTTTGGTAATGCTTATATGGTGTTTGCTGTTCGTTTTATTCCTTCCCATATTCACATATTTGGGAATGATCCTCAGTGAGCATCACTCCATAACGTGGCAGACTTCTTTATTACGCTTGTTTATCAGTCTTGTTTTAGAACCATAAATTAACACCTACATTATACAGTTATCAGATATTTTTTAAATACAGAACATGTTTATTACATGTATTACAAAATCCAAGAATTTAAATTTTTTCTTTCAGGTGCAACAGATATCTCTAAGTGTTGAGAATCTCTTAACAAGTTGTCTAAACACAACTAATTTAAAATATTTAAGTAAAAGTGTTTTGTTACCATGCAGTCAATCTCTACGACAAAGTTTAAAAATCTATTTTCCTAAACCAGTTAATTGTTTTATGGATAAATAATTTCTACAGTTTGTATGTGATCCAGAAGTATATTTTCCAGTCTTTTAGACTAAATTTTGTTGAAATGTATTTATAAATATGTACATGTAATTCAACACTTACTAACGTACCAGAAGCACAGTCATGATTTCCATCTGTGGGTGTGGTTTGGGCAGGTTCTGTGGGGGGGGGGTAGATTTTTGTGAATCTTCTTCTTCTGATAGTTCCTATCCATTTCGGGTGTTGGATATCATACAGACTATTTTAACTTTCTGTACTGCTGCACAGAATAAGTCAGTTGTATTCATGCCAAACCAGGTCCTTAAATTTCTCAGCCATGATATTCTCGGTCGCCCAACACCTCTCTTTCCAAGTACTTTTCCCTGTAGTATGGACTGCAATAAGTAAAATCTCTGTTCATTTCTCATGAGATGTCCCAGATACTGAAGCTTTCTTATCTTCATTGTGTTAATAACTTCCCTTTCTTTCTTCATCTTTCTAAGAACTTCAACATTAGTTATATGTGCTGCCAGGAAATGCTCAGTATTCTATGGTAAAGCCACATTTCAAAAAATTCCAGTGTCTTAAATGTGGCTTCAGTCAGAGTCCAAGATTCTACACCCTAAAAGAGGACCGAGAATACATAACAGCGTAAAAGTATCATCTTTGTATTTATTGTTAAATCATGACTTTTGAATAAACTGCTCATTCTAGTATACACTGCTCTTCCCTTTACAATTCTGCTCTTTATTTCTTGAGAGTGGTCCCATTGTTCATTGACTATATATATATATATATATATATATATATATATATATATATATATATATGATTATATGACTATATAAACCAAGATATGTAAATTGGCTTACCGTACACGTTCAACTGGCCTTTGGTTTATATTAAGGGTACAGTTTGTGAACTTGTTCTTATATACAATCATTAGCTTCATTTTATTAACATTAATGCCTAGACCACATATACGGCTGCTTTCTGTCACTCTATCCATTAGTTGTTGAACCCCCTCTAAGCTATCTGTGAATAGACGGTATCATCTGCATAACATAATATGTTATATATTCTTTCACCGTTCAGAGAGATTCCCACATCACATTCATCTAAAGCTTCTCTAAAAATACCTTTTGAGTAGATGTTGAATAAAAGCGGAGATAGTATACACCCTTGTCTTACTCCACACAGAATCTGTATCTCTCCACTCCAGTTTTCTCTTTATCTACTATAACCACTGCAGATTGGTTCCAATACAGTGTAGCTATCATCCTTAGGTCTTTTCCATCTAATCCAGTATTTTTCAGGATATCCATCATTTTCTGATGTTGGTCTCGGTCAAAGGCCTTCTGGTAATTGATGAAACTTGGAAAAACATCACAGTTTACATCTCTACATTGTTGGAACACCACCTGAATACTGAACAGAGCATTTTTTTTTTAATAAACTACAAAAATTAAGAGAGAAATACCTCTTTATTTGGTATTTATTTTGTTGTAATAAGGAAGGTAATGTGGTGTAAGCATATGGATTGTATTAATAGATATTTAAAGTTTAACAATGTCATGAAACAATAAAGATGACATCTTACATTACAATATAAATCAAATAAATGATAGCATGAAACTGGCCATGAAATTTTCCACAAACTTCAGCATACAATGACAGTGTTAAATGTTTTGTAAGTTACAATTGCATGTGTAATGGGGCAAAAAGGGAGATTTTATTTTTTTTTAATAAATGTATTTAAATGTGTATGTGATCAACGCAGCAAGTCCCATGTGAAATACGGTTCTATTCGGACAATGAACAATGACATAGCTTTGAGAGCGAGGTGTGGCAATAGAACGCAATATTATTCCGAGAAATCAAGTGTTGTTATAACGTACCCACGTTATAATACCAGGAACCTGTGCTTCATTGGCTCTGGTCAATTACACAGGCTGCCATAGACTTAACCAACTTCTAATTAAACACATAATTTTGAGATATCTCTATAATTGAAGGAAAATGGACATGGGTTCCTGTTGATGTATTCACTCAGTTTTGTGTGTTATATAATGACATCTCTTTATTATTCTATAACCCTAAAATCTCTACATAAGGTTTTCAACATAGCTGAGTCTAAATTTACAGATTACAGTTTACTACATATATTTCAGAAGGGCCCTTTAAATAAGGAAGTTAATGTGTTTGAATTCTCCACGGATCCGGGATTTAAAACTTGTTTGTTAATAATGCTCATTTACTCATATACTATCTTTCAACTTAAGCCATTTGAAGAATGGACTTTATTTAGCTTTAGAAACAGAGACGCTCTATAATCTAAGCGTTACTTTCTACTACACATATTTTTAAGCATATTACATACTACTGGTTACAATTAGTGACTACTCTTAAAAGTCTTAAAGTGTTATTTAAATTGTCTTTGGTACATTTATATTTGAATATTACTTAATCACGGAAGACTGGCTTCTGCGTCACCTTATGGTATCCTGATGTTGATTCAGATTAGGCTCCTCGGTCCTTGGGGTGTCTACTGATGGTCTGTCATTATTGTAGTTTCCGTTGACGTTGAAGTTCCTGAAGTGAGTTTGGTGATTCTGAGGCTGGTACTCTCTTCACGGATGTCTGGTAGAAAACCTTGTTAGTAGTATAACTCATGTTAATGTTTGTTCCACAGATATGCACTTTACATAATTATTGATAAGGAGTTTTCACCTTAGATACCTAGTACCTATTTTATTTTAAATACATTGTTCTCTTATAAATTAGTATGTAGAGATGTCATCGCGCACACTTATTCATTCTTTTTAATTTTATATTACATGTTTATATAGGACTCACTATTTACTGCTACATTATGTTGCACACTGTTCTTAGTTGAACTTAAAAGAAACAAAATATTGTTTTGTTTTGTGGCATCGTTCGGATGCGACCAGTTTACTGCGTGAGCGCTCCATCACTAGTACTGTACGTTTATTGGGAGAGGTAAAGTAACTTCGCGGAGTTTACGCTTTACCAGAAAAATAGTTCCGCCTTTTAATCGATATTTACCGTTTTAAACTTTGACACATTTATTATCCAAAGATATCCTTTACTTCAGAAATGATTATTGTATACAACTGTTTTTTCCTTGTTTATTTTTATTGAGTTGCACTTTACTCATATTATTAGTTTTGTTTATGGTTTAATATGCGTGTTGATGCCGGTTACCGCCTGTCAGTGCATGGTTAATTTATTAAGGCTGTTTCCTTACTTTTATACTCGCATTCCTTTCGGTTTTTTAAATCTCTTTATTAAATCTTATTTCTGCGTTATTTTAGGGATTTAAAGTTTGTTTAAATGTGCGATTTTATTTAATTCTAAATTTTCTCCTCTTCTTATTTATTTTTTTTTTATTTATTATATTTATTATTAATGAAATCGTCACATACTCCGCCACTTAAAGAAGACACAGGTGTGTGAATGGAGTGAATTCCCAAATGGAAACTATTTAGTAGTTGCTTAGAAAATCTTATTGAATTCTAGTGTGTGAAATTTTTCTTATGACTCTTTTTTTTCGTGAAGTTCCCTTTCTCTCGTTTCTTAACTGCTAACTTAATTTTATTTATTACTCCTAGTTCTCGTAACTTCACAATATCGTGGCCCGACTGATTTTGTTAGCATACTCTAACTCACGTAGTTAGTTTTCTGCTCTTTCATTAACCTTTTCCAGTGCGGCGCCATTGTGACTTTATTACGTGCTTACATCTATTTCTCTTATTTATACTTAATATAATATAAAGTCGATCCCATACTCAACTTTAGATTATTCCTAATTCTAATACCTTACGCTACTGAGACAAGCGGAATTTCACGAAGAGGTACATTTATTTTATTTTAAACAATCAGCTGTTACAATGCAAGAGGGGTCACCAACTTTACACCTTTTTACGAAACCAGCTATCTCGCTGTTCATATTTTCCCAATGATATTCTTTTCAAATGCGATGTATCATTTTATATATTCCCATATGAGCTCCAATGGTGGAAGAATGGTAGTATTCCATCAGCATAGGTTTAATAATATCAGGGGCAATTATTCTTAAATATTTTCCATTTGCTATTCTGTAACATAATACTCTATTACTCAATATATATTTTTCTGACTTATTTCCTTTATCTAGCTGTTCTATAATTGGCCTTAAATGCGGGTCTTGTTGTTGGTAATGAGCTATATTCATAAATGCAAGGGGAAATTCGGTAATTAACGTATTAATAATTGGAGTTTCTCTACTCTCCTTACTTTCGGAAGTTTTAATAGGCGGCTGGAACATACGGGACAGTGTTCAGCAACTACATTTTGGGTACCTCGAATATGTTGTACTTTAAATTTGTAACAATTTAACCTTAATACCCATCTTCCAATATGGCCTAGGTGTTTAGGGTGATTTAATAACCAAGATAATGCTTGATTATCCGTTTCCAACAGGAACTCTTTATGTTCTAAAAAGGGTTTGAATTTCTCAAATGCGAAAACTAGCCAAACATTCTAATTCGTATGCGGAGTATTTCTTTTCTTGGTCAGTCAGAGTTCGTGAAGCGTAACTAATCGGTAATCTATAGTTATCTACTTCCTGATATATTACTGCACCTAGGGCTACACTTGAACTGTCTGTCTGCACTACGAACGGTTTAGTAAAATCGGCTAATTGTAATACTGGGGGTGATATTATGCTTTCTTTTAGTTTTTCGAATGCAGCTTGGTGTTGCAGACTCCATTCAAATTTCGCTCCCTTTTTTCTTAAGGCATTCAGCGGTGCTGCTATATCGGCTAGATGAGGAATATACTTGTGGAAGTAATTTATCATTCCCAAAAATCGGGCTATTCCTTTCGCATCCCGTGGTGGTAAAAATTCTCTGATCGCACGGGTTCGTTCAGGGTCTATGCTTACCTTTCTGTTGGCCTTTACTATGTGACCTAAAAATGAAAATTGTGTAACGGCAAAATTTACTTTACTGGGATTTACTGTTAATCCGGCTTTCTTTAATCCGGATAGTACTTCACGTAGATGTTTCACATGATGGTCTATTGATTCGCTGTAGATAACAATGTCATCTAGGTAGTGATACACATATTTAAATTTTATATCGTGGAATAATTTCTCTAATAATCGGCTACATACAGAACTTCCTTGGGATATTCCAAAGGGTACTCTCTTAAATTGGTACAGGTTGAATGGGACGGCAAATGCCGTTAGACATTTGGATTCTTCTGATAGGGGTATTTGATGAAATGCCTGATTTAGATCCATAATAGTGAAAACTTTCGCTTTCGTAAAATAATGAAAAGCACTGTGGATGTCGGGAAGTGGTATAGACTCGAATTCTATGTTTTTATTTAATTGCCTGTAGTCCACAACTAGTCTATGTTTATCATGGCCTTTAGGTACTAAAAACGCAGGTGATGAATAAGGGGAAGTAGAGGGTTTGATGACTTCTTGTTCTAATAATTTATTGATTTGGTTCCTCATTATTTCCATTTTTGGCGGCGATAGTTTGTATGGGTGTAGACGTATCACTTTAGTGTCGCTCAAATTGAACTTATACTCAATCAGGTTAGTTAATCCTAACTTCGGAGTGAGGACGGTTGCAAATTTGTTTATTAGTTTCTCTATTTTCAGTCTATCTTTACTTTCTAGATGGGTTAATTTAGACTCGTGGTGTTCTAGATGTGTAGCAGCTGTTCCATTATTTTTACTGTTATTTGTTTCACAATCAAAACTATATTTTTGTGTACGATCAAATCTAAAATAATACTTCTTATCATGAATGTCAAGAATTATACCTGTTTTACTGATAAAGTCAGCTACCAATATTAAGTCGGGTACCACGTTAGATTTTTGATTTTTAGTTTAATCGTGATGCTGAGTTTTATCATTAAATTTTGTTTGTTAGTTGTAGCGCATTTAATATTCATAGTTTGACTGCGTTTAACTAGGTTATGTTCAAATAAATTATCAGCTAGCTGTAGACTGATTAAGCTTCGAGTCGATCCAGAATCAATTAATCCGAGTGTGGAATTTGTAACAATGTAACACCGAGGTCTACTTGTATATATGGTAATTGACACTTACTGATTTCACATTTAGTAATAGTATTACATTTATCAATAAACTTCTTAACATAGGGGTCTAATTTTCTTTGGTTATTTTTATTGTTTAATTCGTTGACTTTTCGGGATTTACCTGTTTTCATGATGCGGCGGAAGATGCAGGATTTCGGATCTCCCTGCCTCACATGTTTTTTGAATAAGGGTGTTTCTGATAGTGCTGTTTCTGTTTACAGTTTCTACTGAGGTGTCCAAATTTCCTGCAGTTATAACATTTTCTTTCACTACGATTGTATCCTGTTGAGGTCGTGTGTTATTTGATTTACCATGGTTGTGAAAGTTTGTAGGTCTTCAAAATGGTCGTCTTTCACGCTGGGTTCTTGCATCTGTTACCAGGGCTTGTGTTTCACTTCTACGTTGTACAGTGGAGAGTAACGCATGTCTGTTCTGATCTGAGTACCACACGTTTGACGAGTGAATACTGCTCTGTTCTAGATCAGCGAAAGTGTTGGACCTATTTATTAATGCTAAACGAGATCTCTCTTCCGGAGATAATCCTACTAAGATTGTATCGACCAACTGTTTTTCTCTCCAGTTGACTTGCAGTAGTCGGGAAGATTCTTTAATATCAGCAATATAGTGGGCCAGTCTCTCATGGGCTCCTTGTACTCGAAGTACGGTGTTGCGTTTGAGTTCCTCATAAATCCCAGTGGGAATAAAGTGTTTTATTAAGGTAGTATGAAGTTCTTCTACTGGAAGTTGTGAGCTTAATGACTCCAGTACATGATCTTTTAGCGGTGATTTACATTTGGGTAGAAGGACTTGTAAGATTTGCCAATCGTTTAGTTGCTGTAAATCTTTTATCTGTAGGAGGTATTTAATGAAGTTTAATAGTTTGGTAATACTCAACCCATCCGTGTAAGGAATTTCTGTTATAATTTTTTCTACTGGATGTGTGATCTTTCCGTAGAGGTCTGCACTAAGATTTACGTGAGGTATAGTTCTAGGAGGGCCAGATGCTGGGTTAGTCATCGCAAAAGCATACTTATTGGTGCGATTATGGAGACCACAAGGAGGTGGGGCTTCTGATATCGCTAGGGTATTTACGTCTCTATCTGGTAGCTGATCATGACTCAGTTGTACTCTCCGTGGGTGATTCGTGATTCGCGGTGGTGGGCGGGTGTTCTAAAGTAGGAGATTGAACTGGGGAGATATATAATTTCTGTAAGGATTGCTCGATTTCCTCCTTCCTAAATGTGTCGGACATTCTTCGCAATTGTCTTATTATGGTGGGTAACTGCTGTAATGCCTCATCCGCAAATTTTTGCACATCGGGTGGGATTACAGTAACGTTGGGCCAGTTTAATAAATTCTTCATCCAACGGGTTAAATGGTCTATTCTCTGCGTGGTACGCAATATTACTGCAGGTGATTTTTCGTCGTGTAGTGTTTGAGATAATAACGTCAATTCCCGGTACTTCGCATAACACGTTTCTCTTTCGCTCTCATAATCTAGCTCGCTTAATCTACCTAACTGCGCGGGTGTATCTGATCTACTTTCATGTAATGTTTTGCGTAATTCTGCAACTGTTAAGTTCGCGTGAGGTAAACCGCGTAAAAGTGCTTCGTAGCATAGTTCGTCTTTTAATAACAAATCAGGGTTAAATAAAGCCATGTTTCCTTGATGTTAAGTACTATACTAATACTAAATTCTATATACTAAATACTACTCTCTTTTGTTTACTAAAATAAACAATTTTAATTAGCTGTGGAATATTTACATAGTTTTTACGAGAATTGTATCTCGTCTCAGAGAAAGAGAAATCTCAAACAGACGTCATTTAATTTAGAACATATGGTGGAAATATGTTGTTACTAGGCACGGGAAGTCGCACGCTTTGAATAACAATAGGGGGAGACGGACAATCGTTTAACTCGCCATGACAATAGGGTGACAATTTACCGTTTTATGCAGGAGAGAACAAGATATCTACCGGTCTGGGATTGTTGTCAAATCGACACATTGGTGACTGAAATTTTCAGACAAGCACATACATGGGCTTACACATTTAAATTCACAATTATCCTTACCTATATTATATTATATTCTAATTATTTCTTTAATTTTTTTTTTTTTTGGACTCTTATATATTATTTTTGTAAGTTACTGGAATATGTTAAAGTAACTGAGTGAATGGATCTACAGAGTGGCACATTTTATCTGTGTCACGATGTACAAATATCATAAAGAATAAATAATGGCTACTAACGAAAATGAAATTGATGTAATTGTAGGTAATGAAGCCGAATGTAAATTGATGTATGATAGCAAAGAATGTATGTTAACTGAATCGGCTGACAAAAGCGATTCAGGTATTCAAACAGGGGCACTGTTAATAAGTGACAGTAATGTAGACGAATCGGTAATAATGAGTAAAGCAAAAGCAGAATCTACTCCTGTAATAAGTAAAGTAAAAGAATTGTCATTGGACGATATATATAATTTCATGAGAACAATGAATAGTAATATTAAAGTAAAATTTGATGTTCAAAATAGCGAAATCAATGAAATCAAAAGTAATTTTAATGCCAAATTTGATGAACAAAAGAGTAGTTTTGACGCTAGATTTGATGAACAAAGTAATAAGTTTGATGCTAGATTTGATGAACAGAAAGATAAAATCAAAAATAATTTTAATGAAAAGTTGAATGAGATCAGAGATGAAATCAAACAACAGAATTTTAATTTTAGTAAACAAGTAGATGAAATTAATACACGTTTTGATAATATGAAAGATGAGATAATAGAATCAATAGATCATGGGTTTGATAAACAAATAAACAGAATAGGTGACACAATTAATAACTTTACAAAGAATAAAGTAAACAAAAATTATGAGATTAAAAGGGGGGTAGAGACTAGTGAAAAGTTCGATAAATTCGACGAAAATAAAGAAGGTCAGATGACATATAGTGAGGCAAGTAGGGGTGAGAATTACGATGATATAATTAAGAATGTGGCATTAGAAAGTAAGGTTGTGAGCGTAGAAAGTGTTGATGAGGTTGTGAGAGAGTGTGATGAAAGGTTAGATGGACAAAGGGCAAGTTTTCCCCAAGTTTATGGTGAAACAGAGGTTTCACAGGTATTTTATGAGGACAGAGTTTCCTCCAGTAGTTGTGTGGAAGACGAGGTGGCTTCAAGTAGTCCCGTAATTTGTTGTAATATTCTTGGAAGTGCCAAGAAATGTAGTAAGTTTGTTGTGCCCTTTGCGTGGTATGAAAGAGGTCAGGGGGGTTGTGACAGGTGTTATGATGATGAGAGATATTTAGAGAGAGAGTTGTGTGTAGATAGGGAGATAGAATTATATCAGTTAAAGAGAAATTATAAAAAGTTGAAAGAAAGGTTAGAATTGAAGGAAATAAATGATATAAAATATTTATCTTGTGAAATAAAGATTGATGATTATGTTGATGATACTGTTGTAGATTATAGACACTTACCTTAGGATGTGATGAGTGTAGTGGAGGAATATGATGACAAAATAACTTACCTTATGTTAACCAAAAATACTGATGGAGACAGAACTAAAATTACCAATGTAGATGGGTTTTGTGAATTAATGGTAGACAAGAATGTAGTTAATTACTATGTCAATATAATTAATGAAAATAGTCATTACAATAATAACTATAATGTAATGTATGTAGATAAAAATAACTTGTGTTATAAAAATATTAGATTATTATATGATGATGGTGGTTAAAATAAAAAATAAGTGAATGGACATTTTAAATATTTTAGTTTGTGGTTATGACCTGGCTAGATTATGAAATGAAGTGTGGTAAACTGAAAAATAATGACAAGAATTTGTAAATAAATTTAGAGTGAAATTAATTGTGTCTATGTTGTAAAATGTATTTAATGTAAACAATGTGTGTAGGTAGTAGAAATCAATTTAATAAAAATAATAATATTTTGGCAGACTAAATAAATAATGAGAATAATTATGAAGGTGATAATAAATGAATTGTAATTGTTTTGGAGTAAAGTAATTAAAATAATTTGTGTTTTGAACAATTGATTGAATTAAAGAATTTGAGATTAATTAATTAATTAATGTTGTATAAAGAGATTTTTCTAATGAATTTAAATGATTTTATGAGATTTAAACTGAGTAATAAATAATAAATGAATAAATGTAAAATGTATTTAGTTGTGGAATTATATGGTTGTTAAAATGTTTCAGAAGATAAATGGAGATGTGTACATGATTTGGTGGTAATCAATGTTTATATTTTGTGTCTATGACAGTATATGAATGATGTAATGTAAGTATGAAATTTACAATGCAATTTAAAGAAAGTGAAATGTCTGAATTTTAAAAGATATAGTGTAGATGAGTCTCAGAGATGTTAAACATGAAAATTTGAATAATAAAATAACCAAACATATAAGAGTTGACCATCCGTGAATTGTAGCAACGGTGTCAGTGTGAGCCTTATATGTCTTTTGGTAGTTCCCCACATTTCGGGCGGTCACGGCTTCACCGAACCCTGACCATGGATTTATGTAAGTAGATTCTAAATTGGTGAACATAGAAATTGACCGGGGTGTACCTCAGGGGAAACTACATAACTATGGAACAGCGGCTATCATCAATGGGGGTGATAGTGCCGTTTTAAGGGTGTGTGAATCATTTTAGTAGGATTACTGGTGTCCTCGGACATCAGTAATGCCGAATTTTATATAACGCCATAATATGTAATGAATTTTATATATGTAAACTTCAGTTCTTGGGGATCCAAATGGATGCCACATTACAACACCAGGAAACAATAGTGTGTGTGGAAAAGGAGCTGGCCGTTACAAGCCAGGGGCACAGATAACGCATCTGTGCACAAGGCAAACGCTCGATCCGGTTTACCCGGCGGGTGGTTACCTAATTGTAACTGGATATAAAGGGGGGAATTTAAGAAAATTGATGTAGTAAGAGGGTAACTGAAAATTCAGTGAGAGAGTGACGACCTCTGTAAACAGCGGGCGATCAATTTCACTTCCTCTATAGAGAGAGTTGGTGGTTGACGACCCAGTTCCTGTTCAGTAACAGTTCCTATAACTATGACTCGATGATTAGTGAAGTATTTCACGCATGAGAGCAAACAATTTTAAATGCTAGGGTCAATTATGATGATGTTAATTTTAGAGAATATTTATGATTGCAACTATATAATTTTGTGTATTTGTGGTAATTGTATGCAGTATGTTAGGGGTAAGGATTATAAACATGTGTACTTGGTATAATTTTGAAATGTATCTAGAGAAAGGTCATTCACATGACAGTGAGACATCAGCTGACTGCTGGGGTTATATATGTATTATGTCACTTATAAGTGACTTGCAGATTTTGTCAATGTAATTAAATGTTTGAATATAATATTTTCAATGTGTCTAAGAGATTTTAAGTCAAATGATGAAATTGATTTGAGATAGTTTTGAATTTTCAATGGTTAATGTAATGTAAGAAGTGGTAAAGATTAGAATTTGGGTGATTATTATTTCAATAGGACATTTAAGTCAGTCCAAGGTAACGTTAAAGGGGTGTTAAACAGAATGAGATTCTCGAGAATAAAAGTGCTATAGAAATTGAATATTGATAGTGACACAGTAGTGATAGTGGGTATATGTAGAATATGAAAGTGGTGTAATGGGAGAGTAATTAGATGATGGGGAAATTTTGTAAAAGGGGTTGGTGTGATAAGGAGTCCTCAACGAAAAGCGTTGTGGCGGGAGGTGAATAGTTTTAAATGGGGTTTGGCGGGGTTACCTAGGGAGAGTCCAGGGACCAATAAGGGAACGAGCATTGGGAAGGGAACACACGTCCTAAGTACAAAGAGGGTAGAGAGTATTTTGTTATAAGGGTAGAATGATGTGAATGGAGTTAGAGAACTATAGGTAAATATTTTGAGAGAGTGGTGTCACTCTATGTAATTCTGTTAGCAAGTGTTAGAGTCAGAAGGGAGATAAGGTTATATTTAAACACCCATTTGTAAATCGAATTATTATGAATAACTAAGAGTCACCCGAACTAATTGAAATGAAAATGTTATAGAAAGAATCATACTTAAAATGTAATAATAATTGAAACAAGTGAAAGATTTTAACAGAATTTGAAAATAAAATAAAGCTGTAAAGTGTGTAAATTTTGGTCAATTTAAATGTGAATTTTATTGTTTATTGTAAGGTAATAATAACCATGTTAATGGTGAGTGTTCTAGATTTTATTGTGTTGTATTACGTTTGAATGAAAAAATTATAAACAAGTGATGTATTTTACCTTGTATGAATTTTGAGCTATATCTAGAGCAAGGTCATTCACCTGACCCAGAGAGATCAGCTGATGGCTGATGTTAGAGACAGGACAGATTTCTAGTAATTGATTCATGAAATTTTGTTACTTAATTAAATTAAATCATTTTATTTTTTCTGGATATTGATAAAAGAAATATTTTGAAAAAAAAAATTTATTTTTCATTGTGCCTGCCATATAGATGGTGTTTTGATGTTTAGGGTATATTGTTGATTGTATGTTAATGTGTTAACTGATTTATATTATTCATATTGTATGTGTTGTAAACAAATGTAATGATAAGTGAATTTATGATTTAGTAAGATGTTCCGTTTATGTGTTTTTTATGATTATTAGTAGTAGTGAAGAAGAATGGTAGATTCATATAAAAGATTTTTGGTATTTTAATGAAATTAATGGTAATATAACATTTTGTTATTGGACTTAGATTAATTTCTTTGAGCTAACAGAATTTAAATGATTGAAGTGGAGTTGTTTAATTTATTTTGATTTGAAACTATAACGTCCAATCTTAAAATATTAAGAGAAGTAATTGAAGTTAAAGTATGACATTTTTATAAATTTTAAATCAACCAAGTAGCGTATAAATATTATATTAAATAATAATGAGTAGGTGTACGCACCCAGTACTTGCTAAAGGCGACCCAGTATGCATGAAAGGGGGAACATATCGGTTGAGGATCTGGTATGGTATAAGGCCAGGGTTTTGATTTTGGGCAGAATGATGAAAGGTTAGGTGTACTATGGTGAGTATCTGTCCGATTTTATGGTGTTGGGATCTCGAACAGAGAAGTCCAGTAATCTCGTTCAGGTGCAGCCATGGTCGCCGAGGTAGGGGGGTAGTTTACCCATGATGTGTTAAGAATTAACGGGGGGTTGTTGGCACCATATCCTCACTGATCCTCTTGGGGATTAGCAATGAGAGTTCTTCTGTTGAGACAGAAGACCTCTCATTGGGGGGGGGGTCTTGTAATGGGGAAAAGGGAGATTTTATTTTTTTTTAATAAATGTATTTAAATGTGTATGTGATCAACGCAGCAAGTCCCATGCGAAATATGGTTCTATTCGGACAATGAACAATGACATAGCTTTGAGAGCGAGGTGTGGCAATAGAACGCAATATTATTCCGAGAAATCAAGTGTTGTGTTACAAACTAGTACGTGCAAACACCAGCATGGGCGGGGATGCGATGCTTACAGCTTCGACCCACGCCAAGTAAAATGGCTAAGCTGTAAAATTTTCTTGCCATGTGGTTTTGGGATGGCGGAAGTCCAGTGAATGTTCCACCTACAAAAGCCTCCTGTATCGTCTCTGTGTAACAACAGTAGCCACGTGGCCTATAGCCGAATACGCATACTATGAAAGACGACTAAAACTTTGTAGCAGGATGGCATTCCTTTTCCTGTTCAGCAACCAGATGTGGTGGGAGTTTGGTTGGTACTATCTGCCGCAGTTCGCATAACTACGCTTGCCCGGCCGGGAGCACAAAAGAACTCGTGTGAATCGAAATTTCTTTTTAACTGCAAATAAATGACAAACAGTCATCAATAGTGAACAATATATCAAAATGAAGCAAGTGATGTGAATAAAGCAAAATTAACAATATAGTGAATTAAAAGGAAAACATTCGGACATAAACTCAATGCGGCACGAGACGACCAAGATTGCCGATGGTTAAGTAATACACAACCAATTTCATTTTAAAAGGCGCTAAACAAAATAAATGGGGGTTTTCTTCTAAAAAGTATGAATGAGTGAATGAGCAAGCTGGGTCGTCCTTATTAAAATAAGTATTAGAATAAGTATCATGTCGAAGTAAATGTTGTGTTTTAATCATATAAGAAAAAAAAGAGAAAGTAATATGATTGGAATAATAAATGGTTAACAAATAAATTCAAAAGCCGTATAAAAAAAACTGAAATAAAATTCGAGTTGTTTTACATAAATGCGAGTCGAGTATGTTATTGATTCAACCTTGAAACCCTGCTTGTATTACGCCGTTCGTCTGACGAACTTTGGAATGGAAGGTGAGTTATCCTAAGGTGGTATATGGAAGGTGGTATGGCTGGGTTAGGGTTGCCAGACGTCCCGTATATACGGGATTGTCCCGTATTTTCACGAACTGTCCCGGTGTCCCGAAAATATTTTTTGGGACACCCAAATGTCCCGTATTTTATTCAAAACTGCAGTAAAATAAATTAATATTTAAGTAGAGGTGCTCAGACGACCGCATAACATTTGGCAACACTACCTAGTCAAGGCCAACCACCGTTAGTTGTCATCAACTTGTTATATGAATCACTTGTTTTGTTTAGTTTATCATCTGTTGTTGTCACGTCTCAACTCTTTCTTACGCTATATTTGGGTGGTTCAATTGTGCGATATTTAGTGTTGTGTGTTGCTGCCGGTAGCCGGTTATTACCAGTTGCGGTAAATCATTAATTTCATTGGTATTTTGTAACTATAATATAATGCCAAAACGTAAGTGTTGTTTTAACTATGATTATACTAAAGAGTGGGATTTTATTCGAAGAGGCGAACAAGAACATGAAGCTACCTGTAGGTTGTGCAGTTGTACTTTTAGTATTGGTCATGGTGGGAAAGCAGACATTGTACAACATATGCATACAAAAAAAACACAAAAATCAGATTCCAGTTCCATCATCCTCGAAACCTGTAAGTAGTTATTTTTTAAAAAGACATTCAGATGAAGATGACAAAGTAACTGCAGCTGAAATGACAATGGCGTATCACACTATTAAACATCACCAATCGTTCAGTTCCAGTGACTGCAATAACAAACTTTTCAGCACCATATTCCCGGACTCAAAAATTGCCGAAAAATGTTCTAGTGCCCGAACTAAATGTACAGCCTTAATTAAAAATGTGATTGCACCTCTATCAGTAAAACATGTCATAACTGTTGTAAAGAATGAAGCCAATTTCTATGGGATTTCTACCGATGCCTCTAATCATAACGAAAAAATATTTCCTGTTACTGTACAATACTTCACCCCCAAAAATGGTATGGAAATTAAGTTAATCAAAGTTTCTTCTTTGCCAAATGAAACATCTGACGCTATTGTAGAACTGTGTACTACAACTTTAGAATCGTACGAGTTGGATGTAAAAAAATGTGTAGCCTTTTGCGACGATAATTGCAATACGAACTTTGGCGGCCATCAACGTCTTGGGACTAATAATGTTTTTTATAAATTGAAAACAACTTTGATGGTGACATGGAAGGAATTGGTTTCCCTGCACCTTTACTGCACAATACAATGCGCACAGCTGCAGATACATTGTCAGTTGATGTAGAAGTTATTGTAATGAAAATATTTTCGCACTTTAGTACATATACTGTGCGAAATGAACGTCTGAAGGATTTTTGTGAATTTGTAGGGGTTAAGAATCAAACAATTGTATCGCATTCTAAGACGCGCTGGCTGTCACTGTCAAATGCCATTGAGAGAATTTTAAAACTGTTCCCAGCTTTGAAGTCATATTTTCTTTTGCTTGAACACCCGCCAAAGATACTGTTTGATTTCTTTTCATCTCCTTTAAGCGAGTGCTATTTGAATGTAGTACACAGCCTCCTTCATGCTCTCAAAATGAAGATTTTAGAAATTGAGGGTGGAGATAAGAGCACTGTAGATGTTTTGGGCACCCTTAAAGAAACAGAGAAGATCTTTAAGGAACGACATGATGCGAATTTTATTCCTATCAGTGTAAAAACTCTAATTAAATCGGAAGATATACTACCAGAAAAGGCAGAAGAGTTTTTATCTGAGGTCCAACGATTTTATAAAATTGGTTATGATTACCTTCGAAGCTGGATGGATGCCCTGAATAAATATGACGTATATTCGTGGATGAAGCTTAATAGTTCACCAACATGACAGCAATTGGAAGAGAGTTGTGTGGCTTTAAAAGAGAAGAATGTAGGTATTGACGACAATGAACTTTTCATGGAATGGAGCAATCTTTGTGAATTTGTTACAAACGAGCTTGAAAAAAATAAAGAAAACTGGACTGAAATTTCAACTCAGCATAAGTGGGTTCGTTACCTAAGTGCTTGTGAACTTAAATATCAGTACACGCAGCTGCTGATAATCTGTCAGTATGTTTTCAGTATCCCTGCACATAATGCACATGTGGAAAGGATTTTTTCAATGATGTCTTTGCAATGGATGAAGGAGCGCAACCGCTTAGAATTATCTACAGTTGAAGCTATTTTGCAGATTTTAGTCAACGAAAGGAAGTCGTGTTCTGAATTCTACAGCAGTGTTTTGGAAGATAAAAACTTTTTGAAAATCGCAAAGAGTTCCAACAAGTATTGAAGTTAGAACGATAAAAAATAATAAATAATAAAATTATTAATAGGGTCTGCTTTTGTAACGCTATTCTGTTTGTAAGATTAAATACTAACATTAATACTAATTAAATACTTCAAAAATTAGGCATACATGGTTATTTTCTTAAATGTCCCGTATTTTCATTTTTAAAAAGTGGCAAGCCTATCCTGGGTCAACAATAATTTAAATGTGGAAAGTCTTTTAATAATTTGAGTAAGTACACATGGTTGGCTGTTAATTTTGGTCTAAGGTTTATGGGTGTACAGAATAGCAGACACATTTTAAGATTTTATTTGTTGATTTGTTTCTGAAATAGTAATAGAATACTACATTAACAAATTACTAAATACAAATTTGAAAACCATGTACAATTTTAACCACATCTGTATAAGACTTGTATAACAAAACAAATAACTTTTTAATATAGAAATCCTTTAAGTTGCTATGAAATAAATTATTGAACTATAAATATCATAAACTGAGTCTGGTATACTTCAGGCTGAATAAACATTGAAGGTGTCTCTTTCTTACTTATTAACAGGACATAATCTCTATTATAAAAGTCATACAATAAAAAATAAAACATGTTATACTCACATAATTAATTAGCCTTAAGATTTACTTCAACTTATTTCAACAACTATATTTTAATGGCACTTTATTTTATAGCCAACACTTCTTTTTTCTTTGTCCCTCAGAGGGAGGGGGATTAACCACTCCCTCATTATGCCACTTTAGATGACATAGTAAGGCACAAGAAATTAAGTAACAGATGTACATTATATGCCTACTTATATTATTGTTGTAAACATGAATTCCAGTATTGTAAATCTAAAGTTCATGCAAATATAAAATAAAGTGTGTCTACTTCTGTAGGTAATTTCAGAAAAGGTAATACCGCATGTGTTCCACATCATAATTAATTACATAATAATCAAAATTATTATTTTGACTTTTACATCATCATATATACAAAATATATGTGGTGAACAAAATCAATATTTTTCTGTTTTTGACCGAGTTTATAATAAATGGCTTGGCTTCAGCTAGCTCCAAATCACTTAATTAAGAATAATTGCTATTTACATTATCTGTTACAAAACTACTCCTGCCATTTTGATTATTTATTTTATTCTTACTACTAAGGTTCTTCTTTTTTATTATATGAATTTGATTTCTTGAAGTTGTAAAAATACTCCAAATTGTTTTTAAACATACACGAATTTCTTCACCTTTTTCATTTTGATTTATAACCTCTTTTACATAAAATAATTTTAATAACCCATTAAAAATATTAAAAGTTTTAAGCCCCAACTTTGTAAAGGCCTACAAAAGTATTTTTGTTGTTAATATCAGACAGCTTATGAATTACATTCACACTTTTTTTAATCTCTCTCTCTCTCTCTCTCTCACACACACACACACACACACTCCGATCCCATGTGTTTTTCCAGGCACATATTAGCCTTACTACTTACACAGTACAGTCCACTATTTCTGTATGTGTTAGCAGTATTCCTCTTCTAGTTTTCTCTTGTATCTACCTGCTCTTTAATTAATAAAAATGCTATTAATATGGCATCCATTTTGTAAAAATAAGAATATTACAACACAATGATACTATAAAGCATGTGTCCGTTAAGGTAAGGAAGAATTATCACAGCTGACTGAGGAAGTGATTTATAATGTGGTATAGCTCCTTTACAGATCAACTGAATGGCAGAGAGCCTAATAAATTTAGAGATTTTACACAATGATAAGAGTTTTTTGCCACCAACAAAGCAGTTAAAAATGAATGGCACTGCTCCTTCTCTTTCTGGCCTTTAAATTATTGGCATTAAAGTGATGTAAGGATTATGATAATATCTACCAAAAATATCACAATGACCTCTATGTACTTAGCCACTCTAACCTGAGTTAAGGTAAAGCACATTTTTATAAACCATAACAGATTTAACAAACCATAACAAAGCATAACAGATTTTTTATAAACCTTCTGTACAAAATTAGTATCATTGAAAAGTCACTTATGGCCACCACTCCCACTGCCATTGTGAAATGTAGACTGCCAGACCTAGAGGTGCCAAATTCATATAATCAGGTACTGTAAGTGAAATTAAACAAAAAAATAAATATACCAATTAGGCTTAGGTCAGTATTGACATAGGTTTGTATAATGTTTATAGGGTTAATAGTGTTAATATGTTTTGTTTATAATTAGCATCAGCTTTTGTTCTGTTTTCAAGAAGGTGTTGTTGCACACCATTAAGTGTATGTCTGATTATATCTTCAGTCTCTTTAAACTTTATAAAAAAAGTATAAAGGACCTTCCTGATAAGAAATTATGATTATGTTTTGTTTTGAAAGCACCTTAGGACAGTTAACCTGTACTCAAGACAATAGTAATCAACAACAAAAGTTTTTTGGTTATTCTTAAAATGCATCCAATTACAGTCATGGCCAGGGAATGTAATTATGAGACATGTCATTCGTGTATACAGTTTACATTTATAATATCAGAATAACTGACAAAAACAGGACAAGTGTTATTGAATTTTCAATAAATACAGAATGGAAATGAAAATTTAACAACAGTGGAAGATAAGTGGTGAACTTATCATAAACTTGTAAAGTTTATGAAAGACAATGATCTAGTAGCTGGACTTTGAGAAATGTACAGACAGTGACAGTCCCCAGGAATACAAACTCTACATGTTCATTTTCTGCCTTAAAAAGCATTAACACTTATTGCAGGTGCACCCAAGGTTTGAGAGGTTTGAGCTTAATTTCAGTTGAAAAGGAAATGTTGCAAAAATTATGACTAAAAAACTCTTTATGACTCAGTAATTGAAAAACTTTTGACGAAAGAAAGAAGGCTAGAGTTAATATATAAGTGAAACAAAATGTTCTTTCATGTTAATAAGAATACTGAAATTCTAATACACTAATAATAATAATAATTTTCATTTTTATTTCTATTTTTATTTCTTATTGGTTGTATTGTTATATTTACTTCTTATTCATATTTTCTTAGAATTAATAAAAACAATAGTTTTTTTTAATATGAATTTATAGTTATTTGTATTATGTAATTAATTAACTGTCCATCAGATTGTAAATCTATAGATCATTGAGGCTCCAAAACCACTTATTTCCATCGCATCTGCTGTATTATGAAATACACTGGGCTTGGTATTGTACATGAGACAGGCCTCTGAGTGTCTTTAACACGTTCTCTGCCATGACAACAGTGACATATCAATGAAAATTATTAACTGAATTTACAATCTGTGATCTAGGATGTGTCATTACATAATTATTTGAAGCTGTTTTTTGTATATACTGGTAAGCATATATATAATGCAAGTGTGGTCAACGTCATCTACATTAAGATTTATTATATACAGTGCCATCTATTGATTAGGCTCAAAATATCAACCTGTGCAGCAAACCCTGTACCAGACACCAAGGTATGCCACTGAACTTAATTAAATTCATTAATCTTTTACAATTTAGTTTTCATATGTCCCATGGTGTTAATTTTCATAGTTTTGCTATTTATGATGTCATATTCTGTATATATCACTGTATGTATCATAATATTAATCCTTCAGTTACTTAATATTTATTGTATTCTAATAGTAAGGTAAAAACGGTAATATTGTGTTTCATCATTTAAAGGAGAAACATTCCTAAGGCGTGCACGAAGTGAAGAGCCTCAGACATCTACAGCTTTAGTGGATAAGTACACAGAACACCGTGAAAGGGACCAGTATTATGCTACAGTTCGCAAGCCACTTCAGTCTCCATGCAGAGATGTGGCTGCACTTGAACGTATACCAGGTGTGTGTATTAAGCATATTATGTTATAATGGGAAAACTTCAAATAAATATAATTGACATAAAGTTGTCATAGCAATTAAACCAGGTTAAAAAATATTTTAATAAAAACAATTTTTGGAATGAACAATTATGTTCTGATGAAAATAACATCTGTTTGAATTTTAAATTCATCAAACTTGTAATAGGACAAAATGGGGAGGTTTATTTTATTAATTTCTGTATTAAAATTGACATTGTGAATTCCCATGACAGTTTGAACAAAGAACTACAGCAGAGCTTTTTAAACGTACGTTAGTCTGGAACGGTGTGCGCGGTACAAAATTCGAGAATTGTCATGTACAGAATGTGAGTCCACACGCACGGGTGCCTCACCTGCGCCGAACAAGTAAAAAGGACGCTCAGACGCTGTAACAAAAAATGGCGTGAGACGACAAATTTGCACCGCGGGTTTTTGAAGACGAAGGAAATGGTGAACCACGGCCTGTAATACCGCCACCGAATAGCATCGACGGTCGAAAAGAACCAATGAGCTGTCGAAACCTCACAGTAAGGAGCTTAGATGCCCTCATATTTCCGCAAACATCTAGTGGGGAAGACAAAAGAAAAATCCTCGCCAGCCATTGTGGCAAAGCCTCAATCTACATCCAGTGTCGGGACCGGCCGGTCGTGTGTGTAAGTCATCTGAGTAATTCAAACCGAATTATAAATAAAATGTGTTGAAACTAAACTAAAAACTAAATGTGATCAAGAAACCAATCATAATGAGTAGCGGACAGCTAAATTTATAAAATGAACAAACTGTAGTGAAAACAGTGCGTGACACGTGGTAGCATAACAACGTAGAACCTACAAAAAGATGAGTACCCAGCATTTTATATAAAGGCCTAAATATAATTAATCTAATAACAAATTCCAAAATTAAATTCATTTTGACCAAAATCTAGAAATGGGGTAATTGGAATGTGAGTGTGTGTCTAATTACAAAGAATTGGTTCGTTTTATGGATATAAAAATTATGTCTATTTTAGTAATTAAGATTTTGTAAAATGTAAAATTGTTTGTATTAGTGGGAGTTGCGAGACGCAAAAGCCATTACATGTGTATTAAGTAATTTGATGAGGAGAGGTGGGAGTGTAACAATAGATTCAGTAGAAAGAGAGAATGTCATGTTAAAGAAAATAAAATAATATTTTATTTTAACTTTATGAATATGTATTTGTTTATTTGTATTTGCCTATTATTCTCTGCCAATACACTAAACGATATCCTGGTTAATCTTGCAACACGTAAAGTCAATTATTACGTAATAAATACAATACAGTTTCAGTTGGAGTCCGAACTAAGGAACAAATTTAAATATTTAAACACTGAACATACTTCAGTCGATGCCCGAACAGGGATGAATTTAATTATTAATTACACTGGAAATACTTCAGTCGACGCCCGAACAGGGATGAATATAAATATTTAAACACTAATATTATTTAAATTTAATTATTAATTACACTATGCAACATGATTTTCTATGTTTCTGTAGTCTTAGGTGTTCCTAAAGCATTTTTGTGCACTGATTCCAGATCCGCAATCCGTTTCTTTCTATGACGTACAGTTATTTTGCAAATCAAATGAACTCATCTTTTATTTACACGTAAGTTTCACAAGGGGAAATTTTATTGTGGGGGAGGGATTAGTTGCCCACACTTGTTACACCCAGCTGGCTGTTAGGCGGGAAACAGTAGTTCATTGTTTACATGCTATAGTGCTGTGAGGTTATATTTGTGCTGTCATATATAGTTTGTGAACTTTCTGTAGAAATGAGTTCCCGGAAGTGTTTGAATAACCCAAACGTGTTCTGTTATATTCGTGGTAGCTAATTGGTAAGCAAAAACAGGACATTAATAGTTTTGTGAGAAACGTGTATTACGCGTACTTCGGCATAAGGCTTGGTGATGAAGACAAAAGCTGGGCACCACACAAGGTATGTCGTACATGTGTTGAGGGACTGAGACTGTGGAAAAATGGTGCAAAAAATCAATGCCTTTTGCAATCCCAATGGTTTGGAGGGAGCCACAAAATCATGTTAACGATTGCTATTTTTGTATGGTTAAAATTCAAGGTCATAACGCAAAAAGTAAGAAGGATATACAATATCCGAACATTCCTTCGGCCTTACGACCAGTTACACATTGTAATTCTCTCCCTATCCCAGTGCCACCTCGCGTTCTTGAAGATGTGCCACTGGCGAGCAGCTCAGAAAATGAAAGCGATAATGCTGATGATTACAACCCGGAAGAAGATTCTGCACCAAAATTATTCAGTCAAAATGAACTTAATGATATTACTCGTGACTTGAACCTGACAAAAGATGCCACCCAATTGCTTGGGTCAAATGAATGCAAAAAATCTTCTACTACCCGGAGTTACGTTCTCTTGGTATAGGTCCAGAGAGAAGGAATTAATGAAATTCTTTAAAGAAGAAGACTCTCTGGTTTATTGTTGTGATATTGAGGGTTTATTGAATTTCTTTATCTTCACTTACAAGCCAAGTGAGTGGAGGTTATTTATAGACTCGTCCAAAACTAGCCTCAAAGGTGTACTTTTACACAATAGAAATTTGTTTGGTTCAGTACCCATTGCACATTCAGTTCATCTCAAGGAGACGTATGTAAATCTCAAAGCTCTGCTAAAATACGTGAATTATGAAAAACATTCTTGGACAATTTGTGGGGATTTAAAAGTAGTAGGTATGTTACTTGGCCAACAATCCGGCTACACAAAAATGCCTTGTTTCATTTGTGAATGGGATAGTCGAGCCAGAGACAAACATTGGAAGAAGACAGACTGGCCCAAAAGCAAAACCCTCCAACCCGGTTCACAGAACATAATAAATGTACCACTTGTTCAACGAAGCAAGATACTATTACCTCCTCTGCACATAGGGTTGCCATACGTCCTGAAAAAGCGGGATTGTCCTGAATTTGAGCATGTGTCCCGACGTCCTGACTGAATTTTTAAAAATCCCTAAATGTCCTGAATTTTAAAAATCATAGCAAGTTATTTAAAATTTTCCCGGGAGCAGCGTGTTTCCGTTTTGGTTACTATTGCTAAGCAGACATTTTACATGGTGCTCAACGTGGTTTCGGCATATTATCTGTCTTCAACATTGGTCTAATTTAGTTTATTTGCGTGTTTCTGTAATATACCATTCACGGAAAATAGTTATAAAGGTATTATTCACAAGTTGTAGTATTCAAAGTTGTATTATGTCGAAAAAGAGACTTTCAAAATTCAACGAAACATGGACAAAAGATTTTCTATCGGTTAAGTGTGGAAGAAATGAACATGAAGCATACTGTGATTTGTGCAAGTAAGTAAATGAAAATAATATTCTGTGGTGTTATAGAATAGGTTAGATTAGACATTTATAAGATTTATTTCAATTTACGAGAACGTGAAGTTAGTTCCGACCAATAACGTTCACTGCAGTTAATCTGAACAACCGTATTCACAATTTGGCCTATTTTTTTAATAGGCCTACTTTTACTTTTATTCTCGTTGGAAATTATGGTTTAACTTCGAATCGTGGTCTTTTAGGTTAAGTTAAAAGGTTAAATTAGGTTAGCTTACGTTAGATTACATTAATTTATAAAGGATTACATAATTACATAATGCTACTATGGTTACCCGTACCTCCTAAAGTGTACAAGTGCCGGATTGGATTAGGTTATGTTAAATCTTTACTTGGTCTTGAGCACGGGGGCAAGGATGAAAATATCAAACATTTTTACGGGAGCAAAAACACGATTGCGTCCCCGTACCACTATATGCACAGGGGCAAGTGCTCCCATGGAGTCGGCGCCTATGGTTGGAACTTGTCGATGTTGGTGTCCTGAATTTCATCCTGAACCTTATGGCAACCCTATCTGCACATCAAACTCGGATTAATGAAACAGTTCACTAAAGCTCTTCCAAAAGATGGTGACTGTTTCCAGTACTTAGTAACAAGATTTCCGAAAGTATCTTATGAGAAACTTAAAGAAGGGATCTTCGTGGGACCGCAGATAAGAAAGTTAATGAAAGACAATTTGTTTGAAAGTACAATGAATCCAGTGGAAAAAAGGGCCTGGGTTTCGTTTAAAGAAGTTGTTGTCAACTTTTTGAGCAACCACAAACATCCAGAGTACAAAACCATGGTTAAAAGAATGTTGCAGAGTTTCATGAAATTAGGATGTAACATGAGTGTAAAGCTTCACTTCCTACACTCACATGTTGATTTTTCCCTGCGAACCTCGGCGATGTCAGTGAAGAACAAGGCGAACGTTTCCACCAGGATATCAAGGACATGGAAAAGAGATACCAGGGAAGGTGGAATGCCAACATGATGGCCGACTACTGATTTTTGCTAAAAAGAGACGGCACTGGTGAAGGGAGACAATCACGGAAGAGAAGTTTCAATCCACATCAGAAAGATCTTGAAGCAGTAAATTCAGCGAAGAAGAGGAATTAAATAGTCATATATGTGTTGTGTTTTCGTAATAATTATAACATTTTTAAGTGAATGTATACCATTGTCTACTGCACCGCCATGTGTTGTGATTTTATGGAGGATTAAAACATAAACAATTTTGAAATCACAATCAAATAATAATAATTTTCCCTGTTCACAAAATTCGATTTTTTAAAACTTCGAAATTGAATTGTATAAAAACCTTACGTGATACAGAAAAACTAAAACCAGATTTGAAATCAGCATGAAAAATACTTTTAAAATCGCCTTACAGTCTTAAAACATCGTACCAAAAGTTTTAAAATGTTGCATAGTGTTACCATTAATACTTCAAACTTCTGTTTAACATGATTAAAATTGTACATTTTTCTAGGAATGTAGAATAAACTTTGTTAAATGTAATTAAAAATGAACTATACAAAATTGTAAGTGGAAAAAATTATATCTGCTTGTGTGTATAATGAAACAACACTATTTTTTATACAGTTTAACAGTGCCAATATTTTACCCACTTACAGTGTGGCACCCTCAGTGGTTGGAGTAAATAAAGCTTTCATGTCATTTAAATCTGTTGTTAGAACATTGTTTTATCAGACCAAAGTACAAGTGTACTTAATTATAATCCTTTATTTCTTGTGCAAACCTTATATTCTGCATTTCTGAATGAACTACTCCCTTAAACACACACTCACACACACACCTTCAGTGTATCAAAGATTGTGTTCTTCAGTATAAATAAATCATTAAGTACAATATAAGAATAAGAAACAAAATCTGTAAAACCCAAATACAACACAACATTGCCAAATAAACATGTCTTCACAGCATATCTTTACTTTTTTTGCATTACACTTATCATGAGAAAAATTTCGAATAATTGCTATCATTTCGATCATATTGGTAGTTAATTATTATTTATTATGACTTTAGAGCTATGTATATATAATGAAATAAACTCCAATCAAATATCCCCTAATAAATAATTGTCAGATATCCCTATTTAATGAGTTTTACATTTCTTGGCCATACAGTCTGCTAGATCTAAGCATCAGCAGCTTGATCCCCAATTAAGTTTGGATATTTTTTTACATCCTACAGTATAGTTCATGTCCCCTTGTGCCTCGCCTTATTTAATGTGAGAATTTACAGAAATTAAAATGTGTTAACCTACTGTGTTATGCTAGAAACTCAAGATCAGTAGATAAGTACTGAACATGTAGCAGCGGTTTGAGTAATTTAGGCATAGCTATGTATAGTTACAACTTAGGCTAACTAGAATATTGTTACAGAATACTCTGAAGACATTTACCCTTATGCTACGTTCCATTTACCAGAACTGAACAGCGTTGGATCTAGTGCCAACCCATTACGTCGACATGTCTATGCCTACAGCAACTCATCTGCTGATGCAATTCCTGTTTCTAAAGTAAGTATGTGTGTGTGTGTGTGTGTGTGTGTGTGTGTGTGTGTGTGTGTGTGTGTGTGTGTGTGTGTGTGTGTGTGTGTGTGTGTGTGTGTGTGTGTGTGTGTGTGTGTGTGTGTGTGTGTGTGTGGTTTTTGTCACACTTGCATTTGATGAACCAAAAGCAAATTCACCGCATCATAATAAGAAACACAGACACAGAAACCTCTTTTAGATGCCTCATTATAGTACTGGTAAAACGTTTTGTAATATAATATGTAAAGCAGTGTGTGTTTAAAAAAAAAAGAAAAACAACAACAAACTGTATGAAAGAGAATAAATGACCAATCAGACACTCGATAAATTTTTCTCTGAATGAAGCAAAGCATTTTAAATAAAACTGGGCTTTTGTAAAGAATTTATTGAACGATACATTTTGATTTATTGTTTTTTAACATGAGGTGTTTAATTTATTGTTTTTTAACATAAGATGTTTAACTCAGAAATACATTGGCAACCTTTTTGACAAATTATATTTGGCATTTGGCATGTGTTAATATCGTTCAAAAGTACCATACACACATAAAGTACATATTAGAATATACAGTTAAATACTAACATAAAAAAATATAAACCATTTATTAAAACACTATTTAATAAAAGAACACGGCAGTCACCGAGATTACATTTTATAAATTTAATACTCTAGTGACTAGTTATCTCTAGGCAGTGGTGTAATTAGTTTCTGAGTCCCTTGAAGCAGCTTTGCACTCCCCTCCCTCCTGGAAAAGGTACACCCCACATTTGTGTAGTTTTTTGAGACACTTCACTTTTAAAATTTTGAACTGTTACATACCATAATTAAGCTTGGATTCAACATGCTTCTTATCATGCCAATTCTACATGCTAAAATGGTATACTTAAGTTTTATTTAAATGAAACACTACAATACAGAATGTTGCATTTCTAATTTTTTTCATTGTGGAACAACATGTTTGTCAGTTAAGTGAACTAAGTCTTTATGCTTATGATCTTTCATATGAATGTGACCATTTTTTGTGAGGCATGTTTACAAAATTATGTGCCCCCTGGAGCAACTGATCAATTGCTCCACAGAAGTTATACCGCCTTCTGTGAATGCAAACAATGTATGATAGATACAATCAAAATAATTTCGCTTTTGTTAATAAATACTATTTACATGTAGGTGAAGTGTCATAAGACCTTATGATATTGCCCTATACTGTATAAAATGTGATATAACAAATATGAAAGCATTTTGAGCACCATAATACATGCACATGATATCTTATGGTTTTGCTTATATGGATGGAAACACTTACCATGTTTACCAGTTACCAGTAGTGTCATATAAATAATAGTATATAAAATATTTTTGGTAAGGTTGATCCCGAAAAATATCCTAAAATACATAGAGGGCGTAAAACCAAAACAACCAAGTCTGAAAGTGAAGAATATGATTCTGACAGTGAGACGGAAGCAGCAACATCAAGTCGTACTGAGTCTTCAAATCAGTTGGATGGAGGCATGCGTCTCAGAACACCTCACGACAGTAAGTTCAAAATAAAATGCTATTTATAAAAATTAATTTTTTAATCTATCCATGGTGTAAATGAAATATCTAATGTATACCAATCTGTATGGAAAGTGTTCCTCAATCCACACGTTCTTTCAAAAACAGCAGGTGATTCTTTATACCAAACTTCAGTCAGATGACTTACATGTTGTTACACATAATTCTCTTTGGTATTAAACGATAACAATAAATTTTTTTAATTGATGACACAAACATCTTAAAGTTTGTTCAGTAAATACTAAACTATGCTAATCATTTGCTATTTAGAGTACTATTATATACAAACATGTACAAGTGTGTTTGATGTTCTCTATCACAACTGGTATATATTTTGTTGTTTTAATTCTAAATCAAGTCCTACTTTCGGTGCAAGTCTAATTCATTCTCTATTTTAAAGAGATTATAAAATTGTCTACTAACATCTGATTTTAAGTTTTAAAACATTAAGTATATTGCCAGTGATGTAATACCTGAAACATACTATTTTTAAAGTTGCTTTTAAGATTTCAGATTCAAGATATAGGCCATCAACCCATTGAAAATTGAATTTGTTATATGAAAAATCTATTTCACTTACTAAGAACTGAAAAAACAACTAGGAAGTAAAAATTGTTTGCCGTACTACAGGTGGGATGCCACGCTCAATTTAAAAAGTACTAAAAAAAAAACTTTATATAAACATAGATCCAGAATGCTTGTTTTTGAGTTATGGCTAGTAAAAAATTTCATACTACTTTCATAGCAATGGAAGAATGAAACTATACAAAAATTCATAAATATTTTAGGGTGGAGTTTGTGCTTTTATAGATATTATAACTTGAAATTTTTTTAAAGTCAATTGAAAACAAACAAAATAATAAATATGACTTTTATTAAAAACAAAGCAGACTAAAATATTGCAGAAGGTTATAAATGGGTCACATTAACCCCACTGTACTAACATTTGTTGTCATATGAAAATCATTATATGAACAAAGAGTAAACATACAAGAGAGGAATTGTTGATAATAATTTCTAATGCTACAGAAATTATACAGGGGCTCTGATACAGACACCCACCTAATAAATGTCAGATATAGGAGAGCAGTGTGTAAACTGTGACAGAAATTTTGAACAATTTATGTACTGATGCTGTAATTGGGACTTTGTAATATGAATTCTTTTATGCTTATTTGAAGTAGTTTATTTTGATTCTAAAGTTTTTTCAGTATCAAAAATATGTATTATTTTATTTAAAACTGTAACATTTTTTATGTTATGTTTGGTTCTTAATAAATTTCAACGTTATTATACTTTTCTTTTGTGAATTAACTTACATAAACTTTCTTATAATTAAGCGATATACAAATTCTGTTACAAAGTTTTAATGTTTATTGGCAATTTGACCAGGTAAATTTATGCTAGACTTAAAGAGAATTTTAGTATAACATCATTTTTCTGTTGATGCATAAAATAGGATGACATTTTTCGCTCTCTGTAATTCAAAACCAAAGTGTTTCCAGACCTATGTTTGTACAAATTGTTTTCTTTATTTGCAGCCATAAAATATGTAAGTGTGTGTGTGTGTGTGTGTGTGTGTGTGTGTGTGTGTGTGTGTGTGTGTGTGTGTGTGTGTGTGTGTGTGTGTGTGTGTGTGTGTGTGTGTGTGTGTGTGTGTGTGTGTGTGTGTGTGTGTGTGTGTGTGTGTGACGTTTTAGATAATTTTCTATTTCAAATGCCTTTAAAGTTCAGAACATACCAGGAATATTTAGCAAATTGGCTTATACATTCAGTTCCATCTAATTGGATTTTCCATTGGACAGTACTCAGTGGAGTAATATTTGATCATGCGAGACCATGCAAGATCATCCTTCAAAATGGCTCTCACGTTATAATATTTCAAAAATAAATTAATTCTGGATATATAACAGAAAAGGCAGTGTAGGTAATATTAACTATATAGTACTTTTATTATATAGTAAATGTTGACCAGTTTTAAACTTATGATATAAAACTGAAAAATGTTCAGTACTGACTATTGTACAATTATATTTCTTTTGTGTATTCTGGTTCCAGATTTGTTGTGCCACAGACACGGATCAAATACATTGGCCGGGCTGTCACCAACTTCTGAATGTAAAACCAAACGTTATCGACATGGTGAAAAGTTAGGGTAAAATCAGTATACTTTTAGTTATATGTTAAAATATTGTTACGATGGTCTCACTGCCCCTCATATGGTACAGTGGAAAACAAAATACAAAACACCAATTAAGTCACTAATCACTAGCTTTAATTATCACAATTAAACAGTTTGTAATCAACAAGATAGTCTCATACAACAAATCAAAATAAAATTGTTCACAGGCAATAATAATGTCAACGAGTATAAAACACAATTGCATTACGATTGTTCTGCACAGTTATAAACACACATAACACTTTACCACAATATTACGAATCGCACAACAACATTGTTTTTCTGCACCCATCATAACGGCAATGTGATACAGGGATCTTATGACTACAATGTGATGGCATAAACCCATTAACCCTTCACTGCATAACTTTTTCTTTTGTGATGAAAAAAGATTACTATATGCAGAATGCATCCTAAACAATAGGAAAAATGTTCAAAAAATTTTTACTCACCTTGATTTACTTCCACGGCCCAAAAATTGGTTTGGGTCTCACGAGGGACACTGTGCATCAGGCGATAATTTGTATTGGTACAACATCATATGTAGGGCTACTTGTAAAGTTTTTTTTTTTTCATACAGTCACATAATTTATCACATATAATAACACATGCTCACTAATAAAATGCTGAACTATCTCCTACAAATTATAACAATTATTAAATATTTATAACGAAAGTTTATTATTTTATATAAAATTGTAAAAGTAAATGTTGCCGAAAAAACTTTTCTTCATATATTGTGATTTTAATTATTATGATATGTTAAAAAACAGTTCTTTTTATTGTGGAGACACAAGTGGACATCACACTTAGTACATTTAGAAAATGTTTTAGCACCACATCCTGGTAATTTGCAACGCTGACGTGTATCACAAAAGAGGGGCCAATGTGATGTTTGATCCAGTCTCACATCTCTCGGTGGTGCTGTAGCTGCTGGACCTTTTTTCTTTTTTAGTTGTATCTCTTCTTCTACTTCATTTCGTGGCCGACCTCTTGATGGAGTGATGGGTTGCCCATATTTGCATAAGGCTACACCAATTTCTGTGCGAAACTGAGCAAGTCCTAATTTAGCTTTTTCACCTCCTTCTAAACAATTTCTTTTATACAGCAACCAGGAATTTACAATTACCAAGTCTACTAAATGGTAAAATAACCTAAAATACCATTTTTTGCTTCTTAAAATATTCTTATACCTACCAATCATGCTGTCCAATAGGTCAACTCCTCCCATGTGTCTATTGTATACAGTAACTATTTGGGGACAGTCGACAATTGTTTTGCGTTCTTTCCTATCATACCTTTTCACTAATGTTTTAGGTTCTTCTCCTACAAATGTTGAGGCCAAAGTAACGGTTCTGTTATCTTTCCAGCCTACTGCTGATATCTCTACTCCTTCAATTGAAGTAGTGCACTCTTCAGAGTACCCACGAGGCATTTTGTTCATATCCTTTTCATTAAGAAGTTTAATGCCAGGAAATCGATTTCTGCGAAAGGTACCCAGACCATGGATCTGTCTCTTTTCCAGTTCCACAAGAAGAGGAAGAGTTGTGTAATAATTATCGAAGTATAGCTTGTAGTGACAGTTGCTCGGAATCATTCGAGAGAGTCTTAAAACTATATTTGCGCTTGGTCCTAAGTCTCGTTCTCCCAGTTGAGCTCGAAGCAGAGGATCATTTTCTAACCCAGTGTATACTTCTACTTTGTTTGCAAAGCCACTTACTCCAGCAAGAATGAAAAGTTTGTATCCCCATCTGTGTGGCTTTGCAGGCATAAACTGTTTTAGAAAATGACTCGCCTTTGTAGCACACATTTGCTCATCGATAACAAGTGACTCTTCAAGAGGTACCAAAGCAAACCTCTCATTAATAGAATCCAGAAATGGCCTTAGTTTATGAAGTCTATCATGCCTAAAATCATTAAATGGTACAGCAGTGTCATTATCATTGAAGTGTAAGTATTTTTTAATACTTTCAAACTGATTTACAGGCATAGTTTCAATTATTGTTTTATTTCCAAGAACCTCATTCCAGTAATTTCTGCAGTTAGGAACATGAATTAATGACATCATAACACAAATACCTAGAAACTTTTTAAGTTCAGTTTTTGTGAGATGAAAAGGCTCATCATCACTATCTAATGGTATTGCCAAAGGTATGTTTACCATCTCTTCATCATTATTGTGCAATAATCTCTTCATCTGACAGAAATTTATTAGACATTTTTAATATTTTATAATGAAACTAGTTCAAGAAATGTAAAATAAATGAAATATATAAAATATAAAAACAAAAATATATGAATAAATCTCAAAATGACAGCAGAAAACACGCTCAAAATGAAAATATAAACACACACCACCAGCTAGTTTTGTAAACAATCAAACATAACCTCAACTACCAATCGAGTACGTAATGCACAGTGGGTCTCACGAGGTACAAACACTTTTCAGGAAATATCTGATGATAAACTAAAATAATTATGAAAACAAACAGTTTACACTAATTTTAAATCATATCAAATATCACTTATATTTTTTAAATTGCACTTAGGCCTTGGAATAACCGCAAACACAAAATCTAAAAAAACAACTTGCACAAGATCAGCTGTTGCTGTGCTTTCATAATATAAAACCCGTATAGACTGGCAACTGCTGACACCTAGTGGATGATTCATGAGCTAACATTTGCTCACGGTTTGGGTATTACAAGGGACATCATGCAGCCAAGCAAAATTAATTTCACACCGCTATAATATGCAGAACTCAGTTTGGGTCTTGTGAGGACGCTGACTTGGCTACTTCAAACTCTTGGGCATGAACAAGAGCTTCTGAGCTATTTTGGTGTCTTGCCATTCGTAACACTTGCTGAAGTTTGCAATCTTGGATGCCATCAATAAATTTCTGCACTGCAAACCTTATTCGAAAATCTTCTGGTGTTTCAGGATAGGCCAACCTAATCAGTCTGTCAATACTTGCTTCAAACTCTTGAAGACTCTCTTTGTAAAGTTGTCGTCTTGTTCTCAACTGAGCATAGTACACATCTTGCAAATGTTTGTCACCATACCATAATTCCAGAGCTTTTATCAATTTGGGAAAGGTGTTCTGGCTGTCAGGTGCCACTTTCTATAGTAGTTGTGTGGCAGGTCCTTTTAAAGTGAGAATGAGTGAAACTGCCTTGTCTTTCTCTGTCCAATTATTTGCGCATGCAGCAGCTTCAAATTGGTGGAGGTATGTTGCCCAGTGACTGCTTCCATCAAAGGTTGGAGCCTTGACATGAATTGTCCCAACCATAGGCAAGGTGACTTTCTCTATTGTCTTTTCTGTCTTTATCATTGGTACAGTCTGTTCTGAAATTTGTTTTGGTTTTATCTTCATGCACGGTTCAACTTCACTTTTAATTTGTTCTCTTATGTTTGCCATTGAGTTTTCTGCTGCAGATATTTTATTTGACACAGATTCTTCTATGACAGATATTTTTGTAGACATCGATTCTTCAACAATCGAGACAGACTTTTTCTACTTCAGCTATTTTTAATATCATTGATTCTTGTACCTCCGATATTTTAGTAACTTGCTCATTAAGCTCACCTCGTAGGAGACCCAATTCTGTGGTACTGTGTTCTTGCAACTGTTTCTGCATAGCTTCAAAAACAGCTTCCGTTTTATTTGCTTATTGCTTACATTTTTCATGCTTGTTTTTCTGCTTCTTCTCTTTCTTGTCTTCATTCTTCTTTTTGTCGTCTTTCTGCTTCTTCTTGTGTCTGCTGCAGCAGTGTTTGGAAAGCTTCCATCATCTTACTGGCATCCATGTTTGCAGATTAATTATGAATGGACACTAATCTTTTACAAAGTTTCCACTGTTAATGGTTCTATCCACGGATACTAGAATATACGGTAGGGATCATCAGCGAGGTGCGCAGTAGCAAGCTCCGCCCACTGACGTAGCGCGGGACCCACCGCTGTGTTCAGCCATGCTGTTTCTCCATTTCTGTGTATTGGAGTGCGTGTTGTTAATCAGGTGGATAATATTTATTTTGAGTTGTCTGGTTCACTGAACCAAGAATGGTTTGTTGTGCTATAGCCGGCTGTACGCACCATACCAGACATCAAAAAGGGTTAGGTTTCACGTTCCACAGGTTTCCCAAAAACAAGGAGTTAACATTGAAGTGGATACATGCTTGTAAGCGTGCAGATTCATTTTCTGTTAATGAAGCCCATGTGTGTTCAGAGCATTTTGACGACTCTGATTACTTACGAGATTTGAAAAGTGAATTGTTGAATCTTCCTGCTAAACGTGTTTTGAAACCAGATGCTGTTCCACATTTAAATTTACCTGTTAGCAGCGTTGTTGCTTGTAAGGAAAAAATCAACGACAAAGTCCGTGAGGTATGTTACAATCCTACAATATTGCATTCTTTTTAAATTTTGTAATGTTTTAAGCAAAATACTTAACTGAACTATTTAGGCCTAACATTCAATTAAACCATGCTTTCAGTAATATTTAATGCTATAAAATGTTATCATTTTACCATAACATTTAAGCACTAATTACTTATATTTAGACCGTGGTCTCGAGGTAGCATTCCTGCTCCTCGCGCGTGCGGCCTGGGTTCGATTCCCGGTACTGGCAAATAATTTAGAAATGCCAGGAGGTCTGGAACGGCATTGACCCAGCGTCGTGAGGAAAATTGGTGCTGACCACATGACCTCCCATCATCTGCAGGCCTTGAGCCGAGCAGCAGTCGTCTTGGCAGCTATGGGCCTGTAAAGGCCTACGCGGTGGCACATTTCATTTTTTACTTATATTTACATAACAACACGTACACAGTTCTTTAGTGCCAAAGAAAACAATTATGTTATTGCTGTACTGTATTATTTCATGTAAGAGTAAAAAAACGGAACAAACATAAAGAAGTATTAGAAATTTTACAACAATCAACGAAAAACAATGAGGCTTCCTCGGACATGACAGACAGAAACAAAATAGGAGAGGACTCATAAAAAAAAACCGAAGTGGGGGAGAACCCAACAATTGTGAATGAAATGGAGGTAGAGAACTTCCGAAAATGTAAATGTGATGTCGTTGGTTTGACGGAAAAGCTAATAAGTATTGAAGAAGAAAACGAGAAACTTAAAAAGCAAATAACTGATTTACAAGAGCGCCTATCTGAAGCTCACGGAGAACTTTTGAAAATAAAGAGAATAAGTAGAGAAAGTAGTAGAGGGCACATTTTCACAATGTCAGCAGCAAGCTGTAATAAAAGGAAGGTGTTCTAACTGGTCACCAAATGACATCGCTAAAGCCGCGACATTACGTTGCATTTCCCACAAAGCTTTGGGTTTTGTGAGGGATGTATTGAAATACCCCCTTCCCAGCGAAATGACAATTAAAAGACGTCTAAGGCAGTTTTCAGTTCCCCCCGGATTCATTGATTTAAGCATTACCATTTTAAAGACACAGGCAACACTTCTATCAAACTTGGAAACAGATGTCATTCTCAGCTTCAATGAAATGAAAGTCAACAGCGATTTATGTTTTGATCACATGGAAGAAATAATTAGAGGACCACACAACAATGTCCAGGTCATGGTGATTAGACCTTTACTTGGAAAGTGGATGCAACCTATATACTACAATTTTGACACGGCCGTTTCTGTAGAATTGTTAACTGAAACTATTAAAGTTATAGAGGAGACAGATTTCAAAGTCAGAGGTTTTGTAAGTGACATGGGGTCTTCTAACAGAAAATTGTTGTCTGATTTACAGGTATCATGGACTAGGTCATTTATAGAAAATCCAGCAGAAGAAAACAGAAAAGTTTGGGTTTTTTGTGATGTGCCACATGCACTGAAGTTGATATGCAACCACTTGCTTGATGAAGGGTACGAGCTTGAATCAGGCAAGCTTTTCACGAAAAAACCATTTGTTAAACTTGCTGAACTTCAGAGTACCGGACAAGACCTGCAGTACGCCCATAAATTAACAATGAACCACCTTCTTGTTTCTGGGACCGAGAGACAGAATGTAAGGAAAGCAGCCGAGTTACTGTCTTTGACTGTCGGTAAGGCCCTCATTCACAATTTTCCCGAATTCAGTCATGTTGGAGAAGCTGTTATTATTGTCAACAATGGGTTTGATGTTTTGAATTCTCGTATACCAATTGACGCCATTTAAAACTTGAAAAGTGCGTATGGAACTTGTTTAAAAGAACAGAACGATGCCCTTGACAAGTTGTACAAACTGATACATTCCATGAAAGTAATAGCAAAAAGAGACAGAGGGAAGGAGGACAAAGAAATGGAAGACGGGGAATCTAATGACGAATATTTCCAAATGAAAAGAACTTCTGTATCTGGAAAGAAAAACAGAAGACCGTCCAGAAAGACAAGAGAGAAACAAGCAGAAAACATTCTTCTACCATTTCAGAAAGGATTGCTGATGTCCATAAATAGTCTTCGTGGATTGTTTACTGATTTGAAAGCAGAAGGTTATTCGTACGTTATGGCATCAAGATGCAACCAAGACATTATTGAGAGTTATTTCTCACAAATCAGGGGTTTCGGCCGATTTTATGATCATCCTCTACCAATTACTGTATCGCAAAGGATTAAACATTTGATTCTGAGCCGCAATGCAGGAAAGCTAATAACGAGTAGCAGTTGCTTAACTGAGAAGGAAATTGAAACTTTAAGTGGAGACATTCTGGCTGATTGTTCTGAAGACCAAGTTTCCGACCTCTCACTTTCAGAAGAAATGAAACCCAGAAAGAGCAATTCATGTGGACAAGTTAAAGGAGAGTACAGTGATGATGATGACGAAGAATTAACATCAGCAGTCGATGGACTCATCAGGCACTTCCAAGAAGAAAACGAAGAAAGGAATATCCAAGACAGTGGTGTCTCAGAAAAACCAGAGCTACTTGAAATGATTGCTGGTTATATAGCTTACAGGATGAGGAAAAAATACCCAGAAAGGGGAAATGTTTATGGAAGTTTCACAAAGGATATTTCCTTTGCCAGCAAGAACTGGCTACAGAACATTTCAAGAGGGTCGTTGATGAAGCCAACAGATGAATTCATGCAAAATGTCTTTAAAATAGAAGAAGAGTTTTAAAAGTTCCACGAATGTTCAACTAACAAAGAGCCCAAAGTTTTCAGAAACCTACAAGATATAATCAAAAGTAAATATCCAGAAATGGATGATTTCATGGTCAAATGTTTTGTATGGACGAGGACTTTCATAAGAATGAAATCACTGAACAAACGTTCATCAAAGAAGTGGAAAGGAGCAAAGCGTAATGAAAGCGAAGAAAGAAAGAAAACGAAAAAAATGAAGAAAGTTGTGTCACAATAAAGAAATATTCTCATGTATATATGTACCAGATATAGTTCTTAGATTTCTTCTTTGCATCTGCAATTCAATTTTAAAACCACAAAACAGCTATTCAGGTTTTTCCGTACCACAGGTCTATGATGGCCTAAGCCTGTGGGAGCCTATTTATCCTTAAAAAAAAGTGCCCTCCGAGATGGTGGAAGAGGATGACGTCCTTCGGAGCCTTTTCACCGGCATTCCACTGGCCATCAGCTTAATAATGTTATTTGCCAGGGGAAAAAGACCAATGGAAGTCGACCCCTTTAAACAAATAATTATAAAAATAATAATAATGTTATTTGAATTTTATTAATTCTTTATAAATCACGTTAAAGGAATTAATGACAAGGAAAAATCAATGTAATTTATAAACGGAAACAAAAGCTCCTTTTGTAATTTATATTCACCGTAAGACTACATAAAACTAAAGATTTTGAAAGCTAAGATAGTAGACAAAATTAATACGAGGACTGAACAGGAATATCTGTACCTAATTAAAATAAAAATCGTATTGAACGATGCGAAGTACATGCGACCCGCTTGGCTGTTAATGTAGAGCGGCAATGGGTGGGTCCCATGTGACGTCACCGCTCAGCCTCGCACCGGCCAGGCTGCGCGTGATCCCTACCGTATATTCTAGTATCCGTGGTTCTATCCCACTTCTAACACCACTGTTACGATGGCCTCACTGTTCGTTGTATGGTACAGTGGGAAGCAAAATACAAGTCACCAAGTAAGTCACTAATCACCAGCTTTAATTATCACAATTAAACAGTTTGTAATCAACAAGATAATCTCATACAACAAATCAAAATAAAATTGTTTACAGGCAATAATAATGTCAACGAGTATAAAACACAATTGTATTACAATTGTCCCGCACAATTATAAACACACATAACACTTCGCCACAATATTACGAACCGCACTCGAAAACATCGCAACTCAAACTGAACTGAGCATCACTGAGTACTTGTATTTATACCCCACCGAAATACCAGAATATTCCATACTACATGTCAAGAACGCTACTAGAAAACACCAGAATGTAATCGACTGCGGCCTTGCACACAGCGTGTGCGGACTGGTGAAATCTGGATTAGTCTTCGCGGACGCATGACAAGTGTCACGTAATTGTTGAGAATCACGTACACACACCACATTACAGCCGGTTCCACTAGAACATTCGAGAACATGTAGATTGTTCTGTAATGCCGTAACAATATTTTATTCGCATTTTGTTCTCTTAATGATAACTTAGAAAACTGAAATTAAAGACTACTTCTTATAAGAATGATATTCCCAAAGGCATTCACATACTGTTACCTAAATTTTTATAATCAAAGCCTTCATTTTACTTTATTAAATTAATAACATGATAATATTCTTTAATATAGATCTGAATAAGACAATTTACCATAACTTGCTAACATTCCAGAACATGTCTGTGTGTTATGTGTACCTGTCATATGAGATTTTACATTTCATGAGGAAAATGTTTTAGTTAACCATTGACATTGCCATTATTAGTATATTTATTACTATTGTAATAGTATTATTATGTATGTACTCTTCTTTTACTTTGAGTACCAACAGCTTCCTGTGGAAGGACTTGATATTTTGACAGATGGAGAAATGTTATGCCACTTTTCTTCTTCTTCCGAAGTACGACAGCCATGTATGAACTTTTGCTTCCTCCACTCACTTGTTCCTCCTGCCAGGCATCTCCAATTCTTGATTCCCATCCTTTCCAAATCTGTTTCCACCTCTTGCAGTCATCACCTTCTCTGTCTTCCTACTTGCCTCACCCATCCCATTTCATGTTACAGGTTTCTTTTTGGTTGCCTGTGTTCACTCATTCACTCTGTATGCCCTAATCAGCCAGTTCTTCTGGCCATAATAAATTGTACTATATCTCTTCCTTTGAGTTTAGTATCTACCTCATAGTTGTTCCTCATCATCCAGATTTCTCCTTCTTTCAAAAGGCCATACATTTTTCTTATTATTTTCTGTTCAGACACTTTTAAAATGGAGCTATCTGCTGCTGAATGGGTCCAAGCTTCCAATCCATATGTTACCACTGGCCTGATCAGAGTTCTGTAGAGCTTCATTGTAGTAGATCAGGAGATTATTTGGATCTGAAGAGGTTCTTATTTGAATGGTATGCTTGGTTTCCAACTATTACCTTCTTGGTGATTTCTTCTGATATCTGGTTTGTATTATTCAGATTTATTCCCAGATATGTAAACCTTTGCTATACCCCTTCACGTGTATAATCCTCAATTTTACAATTTTGAATAGCTCTTCTTGCCTCTGGTGCACTTATTTTTATATATTTAGTTTTTGCATAAAGTACATAAATAAACTTACACCAACTACTTTTCAATCACGTTCAAATGCCGTGTGTCTTTGTATGCCACAGAAAGCATGCAGAAGGTTCTTGCTATTTAGTTCTTGTTTTAATATTCAGATTGCACTGTAGCACTGAAAAAGCCAATTCAAAAAAATTATCAAGAGTTAACAAGCCCTACGTGTTTGTTTCTCAGCTTGCTTATATTCATAGATATTCAAAGCGAAAGTTACTTTCTTTGAATACACATAATTGTAAGTTATTTGTTGAGTTTTGAGGTTTATTGTATATTTGGGCTATTATATACTATATAAAGTATGTTCTACATTTGTATGTTGTATACTCTATAAATAGCCCTGACGTTTTGGTTTAGATAAGATAATATGATTTTAAAGAATTTTTTTCACAAATTACTGATAATACCTTAGTTTATTTATTTTTGGCTTTAATTTTGAAATTAGAAAGTGATGCTTGTTTCCTCTTGTATCCAAGTCACTTGTATGAATGTATAAACTAACCATTTTAATCCACCTTGTGACTAGGTACTTGTTTACAGTTGAGAATGACGTGTTTGAAAGCATTGCTTCATCGGATAATAAATAATCCAGCTTATGAGATTGTCACTAGTTAAAATACAAATTTTGCATTTCAACTATATATGTTAGTTTGTACATACCTACTAATGCGTACAGTTTAAATGCAAAATTGGTATTTTAACAAGTGATGACCTCATAAGAGGGATTTTGTACTGTCTGATGATGTAGATGCTTATGCTTATGCTTTGAGATTTGTTGTTCTCAACTGCAAACAAGAAGTTACAAGGTGGATTAAAAATGTTAGTTTATCAAAATAATGATAAGAAGAATCTAAATAGTTTATTCACAGGAAGAATTAACGGAAACAATAAGCTGAAATATTTTTTATTAATAAATTTTAATAAATATTTATCCATGTTTTAAAATCCAGAGATTTTTTTAAACCGGTTGTCACAGGGATAGATTATGGATTAAAGTGTTGTACTCAAAGTGGTAATCATACAATTCTCTTAATATGCATATCCATATTTTTAACTTTAATTAATTTTTGCTTTTGAAAATGTAAATAAGAGAATGTACTCACTGTTTCCTTGAAATAAAAGATATATATATATATATCTATACAACAACAAAATTTAAGCTGTAGGTATAATTTAGCATTTCATATATAATAATTGTAATTATTGATGATATTACCATTTGTCTAGATGGTTACAAAAACTGCGCTCAGACTGTCCAAAACACAAGCACCAGAACTGGGGACAAAGAAACGAAGGTGACTGCCGCATAGACCCTATAGGCACATTACATGCTCATCGGAATAAAAATCTGCTCAATATTTTTAATCCTAACACAAGTAGCCAACAAGACTTTACAATAGCTGTTTAAATGTTATGCATGACTGTCACTTCAAGCAGTGTGTATATAATTCTTTGTTTTTTTGTGTAATTAATTCCCTTTCTACAACTTATATAATTTTTAACACAGGGTAATTCTAAAACAAAATTGTCTACAAAAATTTCTTTATTAAAATATGTCTTATAAAGTGTATATAATAAATGATGTTTCAATGATAAAACAGTAGTAACTTAATTTCACTATGTTACCTTCTCCTGTGATAATGTTTATAACATATGAAAAATACTATTGCAATTTCTGTATTTACATGTAAATAAATTTGAATATTACTTTTGTACTTTTATATCTATATATTCAATCACTCTCATATATGACAATATGTATATTTGCAAACATGTACATTCTATACGTAACATTCTGCTTTTTTGAACAAACCAAAAATATGGATACTAGATTATACAATAGTATAATTTGGATCAGTGCATTACTGTCATCATCACAGTTGGTATTTCTGTCCCCACTGCTAAGTAAATGCATTCTCCTATTACCAGTAATTCTCCAATAATCTTCTTTCTTGCCCATTTCAGTATACCGGTTCCACAGTACTTACTCAAGTCATCCCTCCACCATGGTAGCTAGCAGCCATTTTTTGTGGTCCCTTCTCATATCTTTGTTACCACTGTAGCAGTATTTTATGATCTGCCATATGCTCACACAACCAGTATTCGACTCACTTCCATTCTACTGTATTAATTCTATAAATGATACTTTATAATTTGTGTACAGGTTACAGCTAAAGTATGAAATTCAGCTATTTTATAAAATAACTAGGTATTTTGTGAAATGTGTGACAGATTTAGTTAACACTTTAGAGTTGGCATTCATATGGGTTATGTTGTAGTGCACATGCCTGCGCCCATGTGCTGTTTGAGAGGCAACTTACTTTCAAAATCAACATGTTTGTTCATACACTGTACAACTGCCACCACTTTGATTGTACAGTTAGTTTTATTGTGAATCCACAAGTAGTCTCAGCTTTCAGATTCATTCCATTTTAACAATTAAATCAATATTTATGAATATCAGTTCACTGGTAGCAATTTACCACCATACGGGCTGTTGTGTAGTGTTTTGGTTAGAAAGCATGAGTTTATACTTCGAATATGCAAACTTCACATGATGTAGTAGATAGTTTTATTGACAATTCAGATTCTGAAATGGATAACAGTGTTAGATAGATGACATCTCATATTTTCTAGGATAAGGCGAATCCAATAATAAATCGGATGGGTAACTACTCAGTTTTCATTCTGTTCTTTTTTTCAACATGTTGACCACTGATTTCTTAGTTTCATTAGTTTCCTGATACTGCTGGTTGCTTGTCTTGTGTTTTAGACGAAATACTATACTATCAAGCACTAATTACAAGAAAATATGCCTTCTAAATCATTTGAAAGGACAGCGACTAGTCAGAAACTGCAGAGACCAGAAGACCTAGTGTTTGAGAAACCTTTGCAGTTTCATAGATTCATAGATCTAGTTATTGAGTCATGCTCTTCTGCTGAGCATTGACTGTCTTATAGATAGTTGTACAAAGTTTGACTGTTAATTTTTTTTTTTTTTTTTTTTTTTTTTTTTTTTTTTTAAGTGGCGGCCGGTGACAATTTGACTGGTAGTGACAATAAATTTTTTTTTTTTTTTTTTTTTTTTGCGGGACAAAGTCTACCAAACCTACTGTATTTTAAATTACATTATTTACAAAACACGAAAACACTATCGTCTGAATTTATCAGGTGAATATTGTACAGTATGTGGTTAACATGCACGATAATTAAAGTCCATGCGTCGTTCTTTCTTGCTGGCAAACACATCTATAACTTTTTTGTTAAAGTTATCTATTTCATTAACAAATGCCTTTTCACAAGACAGCATGCCCAATGCAGTTAACATTTCTTCCTTCATTGTGTTTCTGAGGAAATTCTTTATTCGTTTCATCATGGAGAAACACCTCTCTGCTTCTGATGTCGACATAGGCATTGTAATCAACAACTTTAAAAGCTTAACTGTTTCATCGAAAGTGTCACACAATTCATCATCTATAATTAATAACAAGAAAGATATCGCGTCAGAAACGTTTCTCAATTCGGGTCTACAATAGCACACTTGAAGTTCGCTTTTCAATTTCTTTTCTTCTAGAAATGGATATTTTTTAACCATTTCACGAAGGCAATTATCAGGGAACTCTCTTTGGTATTTGTCAAATTCTTCCACTGCGAATAACCTCGTAGCTACAAGATGTTCAGTAAATTGAAACCTTGATTCTACTTCCAGGATAATGGCGTCACAGACTTCTAAAGCTTGTCTTTTCTTGTCAGCCTTGTCACTACTGCAAACTTCACTTCTTCGTCGTTTTAGGGACTTTTCTTCCTTTGTATTTCCTAGTTTGGTCTCAACCTCTTGACTAATATCGTCAACTTGTTGCCTAACTGACTGCATACTAAGTTGAAAGTTATGCACTTGTTCCCGAACTTTGACAGGATCAGTGCATTTTGTTTGTAGTTGTTTGAAAATGATTTCAACATGAGGCATAACCCTGTTAAAAAATGACAGCCAAAATACAAAATGTTCATCTTTCAGCAATAGCTTGTACGAAGTCGCTTGCGTTATTGTTGTCTGTAACGTTATGTTGTCTCTGTTTTCAATGATTTCCATAACAGTGATTAAATCTTTGCGGTAATCGTAAACTGTCTTAACTCCGCGAGAATGAAAGTTCCACCTGGTTTGTGAACCTTGCGGTAACCTTCTTTGAGCAACGGCATCCAGAATTTCAGTCCTTTGTGAGGAATTCGAGAAAAAAGCACAAATTCCAGTCAAATTTGAAAAAAAAATCCGAGCTTGCCGGTTGATTGACCCTGTCTTAGACATGACTAGATTGACTTGATGTGCATAGCAATGTATAAAATTTGCGTACTAATATTTGTCCTGTATTAATTTTTGAACACCATTGAACCTCCCACTCATTACGGATGCGCCGTCGTAACTTTGTGGTACAAGGTTATTCGGATTATTACCGATTAATGGTTCAAGTTCCTCTAAAATACAATTTGAAATAGCGCGCGCATCATGGCCTTGGGGATTCAGAAACTTCCAGAACCTTTCTACGGGTCTTCCGCCAATAATGTAGTGCATTAGCATCACTAATTGAAATTGGCAAGAAACATCTGTTGTGTCGTCTGCAATCACTGCTGTATAATCTGCATTGTTGATCTCCTTTGTAACTTCGTCATGGTACACTTTCAGCATACATTCAAGCAAATCGTTCTGAATTTTCTTTGATGTACCTGTAAATGCTGATGACTTATTAAGGTGTTCTTTTAATTCGTTATCTAACTGAGCACTAAAGTTTATCAACTCGCGAAAATTCCCCATGTTTTCCTAGTCGTCGGACTCCTTGTGACCCCTTAATGGTAACTCGAAAGCAAAAACGAATACAATTGATAATTAAATTAAGGATATACCTGTTTTTATTTACTTTCTCATTATGTTTCTCAATTGACTGTTGATAGTGGGAACTTAATTGAGTTTGTATATTTATTTTCCCCAACATAGATAAACTCATTACAGCATTCATATGTTCCTTTGATGTTTCATGGTTTTTAATTTTGTCATTGAGATGAATAAGATCCGTAACACCGTCCTTTGACCAGAACAGTCTCCACGAAAAAGTACACACAGAAAACAGAAAAACGCATTTTTCTCGTCACAGCCACATAACCATTTGTTTTTTTTATACACTTCAGGGTTAAATTTCCGCCACCTATTAACTTTGGTACTTTGCTGTTTGTACACTATGTTTAATTTTGGCACAGGCTTACCTAACTGCTTCACTTTCAATTTATCATCGTATGATAGTGTAGAAAACGGAGTCCTGAGGAGAGCGCCTACCGAATTCATTATGCAACACTTAGAAAATCGTATTACTTACTATACACCACGAGGAAAGCCACTCTCAACTGAGCAACGCTGCCTGGGTGACAAGCCTAGCGTGTCACATGGGATACCTGTGTTCCGTTTACTCCCTCCTATACGAATGTCAAGGATGCGCGTGCACTCCACATTGAAACCAATGCTGCAGCTTAACCCACAGCGTGTGACACTCTGTGGCTGTCACTCGAAAGTGAGCCGTTGCATTAGTGAGGCTGTTAATGAAATTTACTCCGCTCATTTACTTTTTTAAACATTGTTATACATATTTTAACAATAAATAACTATTCTCATTTTATTTTCATGCCACTGGGGAGTGACATGTCACCGTGTCACTGCCCCTACGGCCGCCACTGATGCTGACATGAAAAAAAAATTAAAACAGAAACCAAAAAAAAACAATTGTTATGCATTATCATGAATCTTTTTTGAAACAACATAGTAAATTGAAAGTAATTCATTATTGAATGAATGGAAGACAATAACACTACATGATGTGTGTGTGTGTGTGTGTGTGTGTGTGTGTGTGTGTGTGTGTGTGTGTGTGTGTGTGTGTGTGTGTGTGTGTGTGTGTGTGTGTGATTTTTTGTATACTCTATATATATATATATATACTTATGCTAAAATAAAATTACCTCACATCAATTACTACTGGGACCATAGACATATTTCTATTAACATGTTTTACAACAAATTGCTATCCTGTGATAGGTTCAAAGCGATCCTCTACATGCTTCATATGAATAATAGTGAACAGTATGTAAAGCATGGTCAATATGGATAATATCCAATTTATAAAATTCAGCCTTTTTTACTTTTTTCTGAAAAATGCCATGAAAGATTCCAACCTTATGCAAACCTCTCTGTTGATGAAGGTATATGTCCTTTTAGGGGTCATATTGATTTCAAATTTATATAAAAAAAGTAAATAAATATGGCATAAAACTATTTACACTGTATGATGCAGCTAGTGGTTACACCATAAACTGTGATATTTACACAGGAACTATGGGCAACAAGAACAATTCTGCCAGAGTATACCTGAGGTTTATGTAATAAATTACGTTGGCAAGGGTCACTGGATTTACATGGACAAGTTTTATACAAGCCCTTCTCTTCTGAATTTTCTGTGGGAAAAGAAAAATTGGTGTGCACACTTATGAAAAAAACAGTAGGCAGTTACCATCTGTCTTCAAAACAAGAAATTAAGGAAAGTTGAAATTTTATTCCAGCATAAAGCACACTTGCTGGATGCAAGTGGAAATCAACAGGAGATGTATACTGTTTATCAACAAAACATGGAGCAACTATCTCTTCTGTCCAAATGAGAGGTAAAGATGAACCAGTAGATCCAATGAAGCCAGATCTGATTATTGACTATAACGTGAGTAAAGATGGCATGGACACAACTGGTCAGCCATGAGCATCCACCCAATATTTTCCCAGAAAATAATAACCTGAATAATTTTTATTCAAATTATTTTTTCAACTTCTGTACTCAAATTATTAGTTAAGTAAAAACTTAAATTCACTGCCATTGACCAAAATTGGTACAAAAAATTTCCGTGGCTGCATGTATCTTGGGTTGATGAAGTAAGCTGTTTTTTCGGTACAAAGTATATTCAGATGTGTCCAGACTAAACACTTGCAACTAAAAGCAGACATGGATTATAGTGGGAAAGAATTCAAAAACTGAAAAAAGGCAAAGCAAAGGTTTGAAAACCCCCAAAAAGTGTTTCATTCCCACTGAATAACAACATTGCCCATGCTATATTTAGCCATACTCAACAAAACTCCCCTGTTTTAAGACATTTATAAAACATTAAATTCAAGGAACAAGAGGTAACTTAAGAGTCATTAATGGTTATTATTACTGACCATTTAATATCTCATTACACAGGGACAGACTATTAGAGGTCACACAAATTTTGAAGGCAACTTCTTCATGAAATTGCTGAAAATTCACAGTGAGGACAAACCATTTCTTAGGCAGTGGCTCCAAAGTAAACAGAATTATACACACCCTGTGCTACAAAAAAAAATCATCCAGATTATAGGAAGTAAAATAGTAGTTGCTATCTTTACTAAAAAGATCAAACTGAAAATATTTTAATTTATTCAGTGATTGGTGATGATGTACAAGGTATTTCAGGAGATAAACAAGTGATCATCTGTGTTCATTGGTGTTCTGGTACCTCAAGACAGTTTTATATGTTTCTATCAAATTGGTGTAACTTGTGGCTCAGATATAGCATCACTCGTTCGTGATTCTCTCCTAAGACTACAATTCCCATTGGTAAAGCTTCGTGGACAGACCTATGTTAGAGATGGGAATATAAGTGTCATCAGTAAAAGTGTACAGAGCATCATAATCCAGAAGAAGTCTTTGGCTGATTATGTGCATTGCTGTAATTTATCATGAAAGGAAGTTGTGAATCATCTATAACAGTAAACAAATATGTGGAATGAGCCCATCAATTAGGAATTTTGTTTTCTAACACTAAAGCAAAATCTGTTTTTATTCATATTCATGAGAATGTAGCCAAGCTTCCTGTTGGTAACATTGACAAGATCAAACCATTGTGTCCCACAAGATGGCTTTGTCAGCGGTCATAAAGAAAATTTTGAACAAAGAACTGGTAATTAAAACACTGATTGAATTAACAGAACAAGGATATGGCAGAGCTAGTGGTATAATTTGTGTATTTCAGAATGGAGCTACATATCTTGGTTTGATCATGGGACAGGACGTAACTGAACTTCTGGAAATTTTAAAAAAGTGCTTCTAGGGAAATAACACAATTGTGGCAGGACTTATAAATCATTTGAATATATCATTAATGAATTGAATGCACTGATGATAAAAGAAAAGTTTTCATCTGTATTTAAAGAAGACCTCTGTGATAATCTGTGACATATGTGATAATCTGTGACATCTTTGATAAGATTTCCGGACTTTGTTTAGAAAAGTTGAAAGTTCCAAGACAAAAGAAAATACCAAAAAGAATTGGCACAACAACTGACCTACATGCATATTGTCAGTCATGTAAAGAGTACTATAAAAAAAGTATTTTGAATCATAGACACAGCTGTAGCAGGGCTTCAAAATTGAATTGTCAATCAGCTTTCTATGAAGAAACAAGTTTTGCTAGAAAACATTCTTTTGCAAAAGGAATGATGTGCAGCTTTAGCCCATTTTCCAAAATTGACTCATCATCATTTAAAATAGAAATATAAATTTTTCAGCAAAAGTACAAGGTAACATGTTTACATGATGGAAAGATAGAATTTATCTCAATGACTAAAGAGGTCAGAGATCTTTTCAGAAATGTAGAAAGTTTGGTTCGTCTTCTGCTTGTGTGGCCAGCATCTAGTTGTGAGGCAGAAAGAAGCTTCAGTGCTCTTCGAAAACTAAAGACTTATCTTAGGTCAACTATGACCCAGACAAGGCTCAACCATGTAGCCCTATGTCCATAAAAAGATATCAGGTGACACCAATAATAAGATGACAGCCAAAGCACTAATTTCTAATGTTGGTGCTAGGAGAAATGTGTTCGAAACTTTTTGATGCTAAGAATGATCTAGTGAACTTAATCAAAGCTTAATGCAGCTTGAATTGCTGAGTTGTTGAATTGTTAAATGGTTTTATTTTAGTTAACAGAAAAGTTACTAATGTAATGTTTACTTACTATAAATAAACACTGGATTTCTCTATTTGAGTAATCTTAATTTATGCAACTAAGCTTAACTTAGTGAATTAATACCTGACAGTGTAAAAATAAGTTATATGTCTACAATATTGGAACTTTATATACAATAGTAGAACATTGTTTCATGAACTGTAAGAATGTTAGTTCATGACTGATTATCATGCAGTGATGTTATCATATTGTCTCTGCACTGATAGGCTCTCTCAACGCTACATTGACTATGCATGCATTTTGGTTTTTCATACAATATCTTTGACTTTGGTTATGTTATTTTAATTTTTTTAGATTATTACTGATCCCAACTTTGGTTGAGACCATTAGAAAGCATTGCCAGTGTACTTTAAACCTGTGTCATACTATGCTACTTCACTAGCCCACTACTCATGTAGCGGCTACTAAGTAGCCTAGTGTGACATAGATGGTAGCAGCTACTACCACTCACCGGCGAGTGAAAAATCAGTAGCTACAGAAGTTGGACGTGTTCAACTTTTGATGCTACTAAGTAGCCAGTAGCCGACCTTGAGGTCATGTGACTCACCAGCTGCTACCAAATAGCACCCTAGTCGCCCTGTGTGACAACAGAGTAGTAGTAAAGTAACGCCTCCCTTGTCACCACCTGCTTGTCTCACGTCTATTTTGGTTTTGTTGTATTGTGCCTTTTGAGTGCTTTACACTTACAATGAGTGATTTATTAAAGTGGTCAGGTTATGAAATAATTACATTCCTTAACAGATATATAAAATATTATTTTGTGTAGGACACTACGTCTGTAGATTATTTGAAACATGATGCGAAAAAATTGCTTTCAGTTGGTTGCTAGGTAAGCTGGAACTAGCCTGATTACCAACAAAGGAAGATGCTTTAAAAAAGAAGATTAAAACCATGTTGCTTAGTGCAATAAACTGAATAAAAATTAAAAATCTAAAAGTAGTAATGTCGGGACGGAAGGTGCGTACAAACCAAATTTAGTTTTGTGACACTAAATTTAGCAACTCCTGACACTTTGGTATGGTCAATTGGGGGTTGTCAATTGCCAGTTCTCTTATTAGTTTTATTAGTGAAGCACAAAGTTTATTTCCTCTACCTATCCATTCCCGATCCCACATGCATTTCTTTTGATTCCTTATGTTACTCACCAACTCCTTACAAAGCTCTCTAACACCAATCAGGAACGGGTGTCTCAAAGCTTCGCATCGCACACCCACGATGTAATTTTGCACAATACTTTTAATCTCAAACCAATCGACACAACTACATTCTTTGCTGTACTAGCCACTACTACATAGTGGTTACCTAAAAACAGTGTGATATAGAAATAGCCAGAAAATACAGTAGCAGCTAGTGAAGTAACATAGCGTGACATAGGCTTTAAATGGGAGAAAACGTGCTACTAGCCACATTTATTCTGTCAAATAATCGGTATATCAGTACTGCTTTTTCCTTATATCTTCACTATCATGAAATATGAGTAAAGACAAAGTATTTTGCTAGCTTGAAAATAAGCAAGTAGTCACTATGGTAAGTTACCGGTATTATAAATTATTACAAAAATTAATTTTTTCGTATGAAATTTCAATTCATAATCATGTAATTTTAAATTGTAATCATCTGACTAACTTTCCTTCTATAAGAGATAGGTCTAGAGTGTAAGCAAAGTGATTTTAAAACAAACTTTATAACAATTTTTAAGTTACTTTGATCAGAACATGGATAATAAACATTTTGTGTACAACATATTGCGAACAACTTGGTGCTTGTACTGGGTATATCACCCATTATTAAAATTAATTTTGATTTCTTGTCAAGTAAATTTTTAAACCTAGTGATATATTTTTGAAAATAAGAATTCAGCTAAAAAAATTGTTATTAGTATTAGTTTCAAAGGACAAACCAACAGCTTCTAGACAACACAGATAATAAGTTTCCTGAAGAGTTGTATACAATTAGCTTAAAGAAAAAACAAATAGATTTTTTTATATAAAAAGTAAATAACAGTTAATAAATGTCTATTGTTCACATCAAGAAAATAATTATTTCATACTTGTGGTCTCATCTTTCAGTCTAAATCAACAAATAATTATTGTTGATAAAAGCACATTTGCAAACAATAATTAAAAAGATAATTATTTAAAACAAACCCCTATTATCAACCACACATGCTCCAACTTTTCCCCCCAACAGAATTACACACACACACACACACACACACACTTACCTTATGTGGATAATATCAGTGAATATTTAGACAGTGATATTTAGGTATACATTCATTTTATATCCAGATATTTTGTCCATTATAGAATGAATGTATGCCTTCATTATATTTGTATTTCATACCAACCAAAGCAATACCATTTTATTAAGAGTAAATTTCCTCCTATTGGAAAAATCTTGTATAAAGACATGCAAGCATGTGTATTTTGTGACTTCTGTAATAATGATGTGTAATAAAGATCTATATTCTGAACACATATATTGCATATAGTAAACATGGGTTAATAACAGGTCCTTTTACAGGATTTTTTCTTTTGTAGCAAATATTCACAAACACTAAAAAAATCATCATTTTGTGTAATGTTTTTATAGTGGCAGCTAAGTTCTTTTAGCATACAGTCTCCACCTAGTGTCAATAATCCCATTTGTGTTGAACACTGCATTGTTTGAATAATAAAATGAAGAGTCATGCTTTCTCTGTTTCTGGCATTATTAATTTTTTAACTTCCTGAATTCTAAGTTATCATAATACTGATCTGAAGTAGAAAAAAGAAATCATGTAACATTTTCTTGTTTGTAACTTTATTTATTTTTATTTTATTTTATTTTTTTATTATTATTATTTTTTTTTTGTCAAACTTGCTACCAAGAAAGGCATGTTTCCATGGGTAAGCATTTTACTATTATATTTGACATCCCTTCTTCACAATAAAATTTCAGACTAATCTTTCATTATTTGTTTTTCTGGTTTAAGTTACTCATTCTACTAGTACTTTGAGAAGGACATTGTGGAACATCTAAATTTGCAGACTGTACCACACTAATATTTTTCTATAGTCACACTTCATACTAATTAGGTAGTAAGACACATGTCCACCTTGCAGTAGTCCAGGTATCTTTATGTGGGTAGTCCCAATGGCACACACACAAATATTCACTTTCATTTCATATATAACTACCTTTAGTTGGTTAAATTCATAGAATAATTAGTTAAAATGAACACTTCAATAATTTTATAAACTTTAACTGGGTCAGTCAGGTATTTTATGAAACACCTAGACATTTTATAAAGAATTTTATGTTTTAATGGAGACACATATATTTCATTGTTTTCTCTTACTTAATCTTGTTATGTTTATTACTCTAAGCATGGTCCTTTCTGTGTTCAGAGACATAAGCAATTGCAACAAGCACACTGTAATTAGAATTGTCCTTTAAAAAAACAAGGATACTTTATTATTCTTCATAATATTACTTATCTTTGCAAAGCGTATATTTTTTTTATTCCTTTCTAAGGCATTTGCATTTCCATTGTTTGTTAGTTTGTAACTTTTTTACCCAAATGTTTCATTTCATACACATCTGATAATGGTTTACCATCTGTTTTATCTCATAAGCTGTTTTTTTTGTCTCACATGCATTCAGCATTACATTTTGTCTTTCCCATATTTATTCTCAGATCAATTTTACACTCTTCTTGTTGACTTCATTAAACATCTTCATCTTGATGACTATATCACTCTGAACTTTGGCAGACATGTTAAATTTGAGCATGCTCATTTGTATGCCATATAGTTAATGTAGAAAAACATTGCTTGACCATCGGTATAGATAGTAGAACACTGATTATTTAAAACAGGAGTGTGTGTTTATTAAACATTACGTATCACTATAACATGACTTGTTATGCGTATAAATAGATCATCATTTAAATTTTCAAGGCATGTCAAATCTGTGTAATCATGTGCATTGCATAAGAATTAATAAAAGTTCTGGATATAAATTAATCTAAAATTTCTATAGATTTTGCACAACATCTGTCGTGCACATGGCACTGTCTACACCACGCTGCAATCTGGATACACATAGCAACACGAGTTTATAACCTTAAACTGTTGAAACTGATCTGGAATATACTGAAAAAAATATATATATGAATATTGTTCTTTCACAAGTATTCTACAACAGAGAAATATTACCATACTATGTGAGTTCGATGAAGCTTTATGCTTCATGGCTATAGAAGTACTATTAGACCTCTAAGTTTTCCCACAACACTTGCAAAACAGAAATTAATATACAGTACAACCACATTAATGAAGTGACGGAGTAATTAAAAAACACATTTAAGACAATTTTAAGTATTTATTACAACACAATGTGCTTAATATTATGCTAAAACATATGTACTGCTGGAAATTTTCAAACTCAAACAAATAAGCACTGTAGTTGTAAAAACGATTATTGTTATTGATTGTGAAAAAGTCTGTACTTTTTTCTACTTTTTCTATTGACTGTTTTTTAAGGGCCAAATTATGAATCTGGCACAGTGAAATTAGTTTAGGCAGTTCTGATACCTAAAATTCACTGTCACTAATTTACAAACAAAAATTTTAACTATAAATTATTCAAATTGTTAAATGCTGGTAAGGATTGACAGATACCTAACAGTTCTGATGTGGAATCAAGGCCTTTTTTGTAGGTGCTAGTTGTAACTCAAATGGCCATAACTTATTCCTGGCAGATTTTAATGGCTTGCATAATACTTTACCAGGAATCAGCTGTATTATATATTGTGTCCTTTATAGTGTATGGTTTCCATATTTGTCCAATGTTCACATTGTTTTTAAAGGGCCAAATTTTGTAAAAACAACTTCTTGTACCATATTTAGAACACTTGATGACACCTTGGTATAGTGGTTGTAGTAAGTTTGTTATACTAGCAGTAGTATCCATTTGGTAAACATAAATACTATCCGAGAGTTGTTGGTGGCCGCTAGCAGCAGACACTTACAGGAGACATCGAGCCATCGAAGCAGCCAGCCTCGGATGCTCATATTAAGAAGTAAGAAGTAAGTAAGTTATACTAGCAGTAAAAAACGTACATTAGATGCCATCTTAATCAGATGAACATTTTTCTAAATTGTCAGGAGGATGGACGGGAGCAGGCTCCAATACTAGTAGAGCCTTTTCTGGAAGATTTTGTTTTCTTGAGTAAAACCTGGGGATAAAAATCCTCTTTCAGCTATTGCTGGAAAATTTCTTTGTTCATCCATGTATTGTTTTGGGCATAATACTTCATGGACAGTAAAAACAATTGTGTTTTTAAATGAGCGAGGTTTTCTCGCCTTGTCATTGATAGTTAATAGCATTTTATGGTTTACACCACCATCAGAACAAACAAGAAATCTCTCTAACATATTCTTTTCTCACTTTACATCCAGGAACTGAAGATCTGAGCCAGATGCCAATGTTTTTTTCGGGGAGAACTTTCCACTATAATCCCATCTACAATTGGTCTGCAGACAAAACCAGCTTATTAACACATGCAATTAGTTTTCCTGCTATTGCAACACTATTTCACTGTTTGCACTGAGCATCTCCCCTTCAATTTGGAGTTGCATAATACCATAAATTCTTTGAACATATGGGGCCACACCTGACTTCCTTTAATATTTGAGTCACAATCAAGTTCACCTTAAGACTGCTGCTGAGTGAACTGTACATACTTGGCTTCATTTAATTTTTCTAGAGCGGCTATCATTAATCTTTTCCTTTTCAACACATTCCCTTCTGCAGTTTCAGTTTTGCACAGAAACTCTTTAATATGAACCCCATTATTTTTGATATCATTTATTGTGGTCCATTGAATATCATACATTTTTGACAGTTTAGTAATGTTTTCATCTATTTTTTTAAGCAAGTCTTTTATAATGAGCACGTTTAATAGCAGACGTGACCCGATAGCTTCACCAGCTTTATAAAACTAATTAGAAACAAACACAATAAAAAATGTTGTTAGATATCAGTGCAAGATTTTGGTCAGAAAGAATTCTTGGAAAATCACTGATATCTGCACCCATCTTGGCATCAGTTGTCCATTTTTAGAACTCCAGCTACAATTACAGCATATATGTGTTACTACCATGGCTAAAATATTGTGTTCGGAAAGCTTTGATGTAATAATGAACCATCAGAAGTGTAGCACTGACTTTATGCATCAATCAGACTGCATAAAATAGTGACAAAAACCTATTAACTCTGTGTTACCACACTACTTCAGCAGTGTGTCTTCATTATAAAGCAGTTTTGATGTCTAACCTCTTTTATCTGTTGGGTGGGGTTTAACTACTCATTTGAGACTAACAAGGTTTGATGTATAGGAGGCCAATGCCGATATTAGCACTCTTTGGCTGAGGCAACAATACTCAGTTGTTAATGAAGAAAAAGGCAAGGAAAAATAGCTCAAGTGGGTGATGAATTAGAGAGGAAGATGAATTAATGAGGTTCTAATGTACTGTTTGGATAAAATAGATTTTGTTTTTGTGAGGCTTCTACAGTTGAATAAAAAAATGTTCCTGAAGGACTTTTACTACAAATGCAAATTTTCTTCAGAAATCCAAAATGAATATAACAAAACAGAAAGGTTTTGCAGTATTAGCGGACAAAACTCTGTACAGTTCTCTTTTAATATTTATAATAGGACAGCACTGTAGTTCTGTTACACAAATTATTTTTTTGTGAAATGGAAAAATAAACCACTGCTTTTCAAGACATATTTAATGTAATCAACACAATATACACATAAGACATTTCTTAAAATGTTATTATTAATTTGCAGTATAGTTATTTGAGTATCTAAGATTGTGTGTTATAATTCATCTATATTATATTAAATAAGTGTAGAGGATATCACTTGTTTACAAATTCAGAAGTATTCATAACACAGTTTTTCAATTCTTTCCCAAGCCTCTGTAAACATTTAGGGATTTTAAAATGTTAAAAATAAATATTACTTTAACCACTTCAGTTGGTAAAAACAATATTAAAAATATTATTTAGAACATCTTTCTATTATTAAATAACCTGTGTACCTTGTATTATCACTTTCTTTAGCATGGTGATTAATTCACAAATGAACCTAATACTTCTGTTATCTTAAGGATATGCAGAACACTGAGATTGTTCATTTGCTGTTAATTATATAAAATTTAATATATGTTTGGTTCATTCATCCATGATGACGATTTTTTTTATTATATGGCAATGAAGCATGTTTACATTTGTCTTAAATCTTTAATTGAAGCAGTGGCATATTGCATTGTTTGTAGTTTTGCTTAATTTTGGTAACACCTTCAAGAGCGGACATGATGTGTAAGATAATAAGCTGAACTAAAATTAGGCTTAAATGTACAAAGTTTAATTGGTTCTGTCTATATTATGAAAAAGTGGATATTGAAACTTAGTGAAAGAAATGAATCAAAATCTATTCCTATCAGAAGACTAAAAAAGATAAGCTGGTTTTGTTTATGTTGAGAATAGGGTTTACATATACAGAATGAGGATGAGCTTGAAACAAAACCATTGATGGTTAGAAAAAAGTCAGCCTTATTCCATCAGTAGTCAGAAACTTTAATGATTACCATAATGATATTGATGGGAAAAGTGAAATTTAAAATAGTTTTTTCTTTATTGAGCAATTAAAATACAAATGAAAATAGTAAAATATAATAATAGTAAATGTTTATTAAAACACATTAAACAGCTCTTAATGCTTCAGCTACTGATTTTACAATAAATAAATTCAAATCAAATTTTCCTGCGAACCTACTTGTTGTTGCGTTAACCATTTTTACTTCACAGTTATTTTATTTGCCTTAAAGCATCCATGTAAGTTGTTGATGTGATATTTTAAATTCAAGGTATTGCTTGATGTTTTGATAATGTTACTTTGATACTTACACTTGGCATTGTTGGATAATTTTGAGATAAGTTTTGCGATAAATTTTCTTGTACAGCATACTGTTAATACTGGTACTACTGTAATATGAATATTCCATTAAAACTGAACATTAAAGTGAAAGTGCTGAAATCACATTTATCAACCTTAATACATGTACTATATTAACTTCAATATATACACCTTATTAAGTAAGTCATGTAAACGATTGAAAACTAAAATTTTCTCAAAATTTTATTTATTCGTTTTTATACGGTTAACTTTCCATCATAATTTTACCACAAATTAAAAAATTTTGAATAAATAACATTGATTCAAAAAAATTAAAGGCAACCATCAATGGCATAGAAACCGCTAATGGACCATTTTTTGTGAAAACTTTGACCATATCGGATGTTCACCATCAATGTTTTTCTGTCATAGGCCATAAAGATCATCCCTAGTTTAGATTAAGTCCAGATTACATACATACATCAAATTAATACTTTCAACTCAATCAAACTCACTCAACAGTGTAAGAAAATATGTTGAAATTACAAAATATGTCAGGTTCTTATTTAAAATACACCTAGATTTTAAAATACTGCCTGAGAACTAAACTAGGGACCACAAGAGCCATATCCATTGGCTTATTAAGCGCCTTTTAATTTTATTTATTTAGTTTTGTTACAAGGCACCTTATAACAAGATTGCTAAAGAAACAGATAATACACATATAAACAGAGATTTTATTTACAGTACAAAACTAATAACAAACAGATTGCACTAGTAACAAATACTGCATTTAGTAGTATTAGATTTAACCCTGGAACTGTACACCTATTGTCTAGGGTCATTAACCTTACACTGGGGCATTGTATACCCCAAATATAAAAATACACATTCTAAAAAAAACTGTGATTTATTTTTTACTAAAAAACATGTTAAATTACAAGAACAGATTGTTTTTACTACAAATTATGTATTTTAAAAAATAAAACTGCATTTTTATGTGTCTCTGTAATCTCTAATCATGACAATTATATTTTTTAAAAGTTTTTTGTACATGTATTTTTCTATAAAAAGTACTACTGGTTTTACTGGTTCCGATGACTAGCAGTATTTGTTTTATTCCTTGTAGAGAAACATTTTTTCCTTGTAGAGAAACATTGTCTGTTACTACAATGTTATCGGCCACGCTGTGTGAGGTTTGCTCTTCATTAACATTCTGAACATTTGTATGGATAATACATGCATAATTGAAGGTAGCAAATTGAATATTGTTTTTGTCATTCATAATCCTTCGTTTTTTTCAGCTAACCACTGTATCTTTTATTGCCTCCTTACCATCATTACCTGATGTATCGTCAATGTTATTCGAAATATCAGAGTAGGACCTTTCTAATTCTAATAAAATTTTCTCTTTGGTAAGCACATGGGTCATTTTACATACACAGAACAATGTATACAAAGTTGTTTATGAAAAAACACAAATACATAAAACTACTCACATACTAATAAACAAAAAATAACACTAACCGTACACTGGGGTACTGTGTGCCCCATGGTCACTGTTTCGCATACAGTGAGATGTTGCCCCTGTGAAGTAAACAAACACACCAATTGAAGCACAATCAAGGCTAAGGAAAAGTCACAGATGTTGTAGGCAATAAGGGTGCAAAACAAAATTAAACCAAAACGAAAATTACGTGAGGCACTCAGTGCCCTAGTGTATGGTTCCAGGGTTAATAATCTAAACTGTTTTATATTATAAAATAACCCTCAATATTAATTCAATTGCAAGCAATATATGTTTGAACTATTAATAGGTTAACCAGCAATATTATGAATAAGAACATGATATATCATACGAGTATATTGTGTACAGTGATACAGGCAATGTTTATGTCTTCATCAAAATATCACTTGAAGAAATGAAAACTAGAGAACTTACAGAAATATAACTCTGTACATGTTAGAAATAAGTAGATAATAATAATAGCTACACATGAGCAATTATTTTATTTTCTATACTGCTTCTACATGGACAAAAATACTTTGAACTACAAAGTTGTGTATCACAAATATAACTGGTTTTATTTTTAAAAACAATTATTTTAATTGTTCCTGTACATAAATAATACCTAAACACAAATGAGTGATCACACTTTAAAGCTAACGTTACAAACAAAGGAACTAAGTATACCATACATATGCATTAAAATGTACAAGTTTTTTTGTAACCACAAAAATAAAAGTTAATATGCAGTTTAATCAGGCTGGAGTTAACAATATGATCCAACACAGTGTGTGTTTAACAAACATTATACTGCCAAAATGTTACATAATTGACACACATTGTAGAGAGTAGGTAACATTCCTTAGTGAATACATTATACATTTGTGCTGTAATTAACATGAAAAATAGCTATGTATTACACATATAGAAGTATCATAGTTACAACATGCTTACATACATAAATTCTTAAACTTGTTATTTGAATTAGCAGTCTCTATAACTCCAACTTTGTCGCGCTTGTTTGCTAAACTGTTAAATGTCGTGTTCTGGACTAGGCCTTTCAGTGTTTCAAAACACGTGATTTATAACTAAACACGATGTGTTTAGTCGTGACTTAGGACTTGAAAATGGTGGAAACACTGAAAGGCCTCATCTAGAACACGACATTTAGCAGTTTAGCAAACAAGCACGACAAAATAGGGGGATATATAAATTCATTTCAAATACATTTTTATTCTCCTGACTAGGGTTATAAATAACATATCTACTTTCACATGAGTTACTTTACTTGCTTTTACATAAAATTTTTCTGCTACAGAACATTTTCTGCTGCAAGTAAAATTTACTTTCCCTATTCGCTGCATTGATTTGTATTTTTGGTGAATATACCACAAATATTATATTGATTCTTCATGACTTAGCCTTTTGTCAGCTTCCATCAATTTGTGTGTGTTAACACAAATTCTATTACACTTTCCTTAAACTGGGGTCTCAGTGAATAAGATTATAAACACACATGTGTCTTTCTTAGATCTTATTTAATGATGAAATTTCATTTCGTGACTTTAAAATACAGAATGAAATAGGAAAGAGATATGTGGAGTCAACAATCAAGGGAAACAGGAACAAAAATTGTATTGTAGGAGTTTACAATATGTTGGTACACATTTTTATAAACTTTGAATACATATGTTTGCTTTGATTTCATAAATTTGTTGGAACTCATTGTTCTGTAACACTATAAAAACTGTTGTAGTTAATGAGTACCAAGAGAAATAAATTGTAGACACATTCATAATTGGGCGTGTCTATAACTCTGAGACACATGATATGTATAGTAGGTTTAATTTATATACTTGATTAAGTTAATGACAACAAGTTGTTTAACAAAAAATACTAGTAGCATTTGAAGTCTGTAAGTTTACAGAGAATATTAGCCTACATATCTTTCCCATTTCGTCAATACACTGTGTTCATTACAGCATCTGCTTCCTAATATGTCTCACAGTAAACATTATTCATAGAAATGTCAGAATCACATTATGAATAGTGAAATTCCCAGAATTACAGGAACATTATAAGGTTAACCCTCAATACGGACTGCCTTCACAGGCGCAGATCCTGGGGGGAGCGAAGGAGGCGGCCCCCCAAACGCCTCAATTTTAATGTTATAATCAAAGAAATTTTTATACTTTTCTGCGTAAAAAAATCACGAAAAAGTTGTAATAGTTGTAATTTTTTAATAAGTCTTGTAAGGCATGTTGAAAATTAAAATATACATTCAAAAATTATTTCTTTTACGATAAAATGGATTTTGACATCTTTTCATTATTTTCAAAAAGCTCCGGTACAGCCATAAAAAGATAGAATTTCTGTTCACTGACTATTCTACTATATTTAAGGAGTAAATTACGGTGATAGCATAACTACCATAAAGTAATTTGAAACTGAATTTTTATGTACAACACAGTAATTTATAATTACATAGATTATTGCAAATCAATATCATAATTTTTTCTATTATTATATCCTCGTACTGTTCAGGTAGTTCAGTTTGAATTTGTGCGCTTGCATGTCAAAATTATAACATATGCGTATGCGCTTTGCTATCCAACGGCATCAGCTTCAGTCAAACAGTTCACATTTTACATTTGTTAAATTTAGACTGCGATACTGAGTATATGTTAGAAAAAACAATCATAACATAAAATCTTCATTATCACATTTGGATGTAAAATGTCTTAATAGTCTAGATATATGTTTTTTTTTAGACGAGGTATTTAATTTTCTTAAACATTTATTTTTTGGACAAAGACATTTATTCTTTTCCTTACTCACTCAAGCGAAATAACAAAATTGGAACGTATGAAAAACGATATGTGAATTTCAACCAATTAAATTCTTATGAATGGGTAGTTTTCTTGCACGAAAAAAATGGATTCTTTTGTAAATACTGCTCATTTTTTCAGTTCTGCTGAGGGTGGGCGCCATGGAAGTACTCGATTCCAGAATTTAGTTACAGAACCAATAACCAACTTTGCTTCAGTATTGGACAAAGATGGAGACTTTGAAAATCATGCACAAAATAAATATTACCAGGAAGCTGTGATAAAAGGAAAATATTTCTTAAAAATTTACAAAAATCCTGAGCTATCCGCTACTAATAAATTACATACTGGACGTCAAAAAATCGTGAAAGAAAATTGTTCTCGATTAGTACCTATAATACATACATACATACATCCTCGGCGCTACAGCCCAGTCTGGGCCCTGGCCTCCAAAGAAATCGTCCCCACTGGTCTCTACTCCCGGCCAATGTCCAACAGTTTGCTGCACCCACCCTCACTGCCTCCTTACCAACCTGGTCCAGCCATCTTGTATGCGGTCTTCCCCTCCTTCTCCTTCCCATTGGCAAATAATTCATGATTTTTTTTGGGATCCTATCCTCCGCCATTCTCTGCACATGTCCGGCCCAACGCAATCTGTTAATTTGTATGAATTGCACGATCGGAAGATCTTTAAACCTTTCGTACAACTCTCGATTATACAGTCGCCTCCAAATCTCGTTTTCCTTTACAGGGCCATAGATTCTTCTCAGTACCTTCCTCTCAAACACGGCTAGTTTCTGCTCATCTAGTTTTTTTTAGCACCCAGCAGTCCAAGCCATACATCAGAACTGATCTGATCAAGATCTTGTAGAGCGTGGCTTTTGTCTCTTTTCTTATTAATTTTGATTTAAAATGTTTCACTAGTCCGTAGTAACACCTATTAGCAGATAATATTCGTTTTTCAATGTCTCTAGAGGAGTCATTTCCAGAGTCCACATATGACCCAAGATATGGAAAACCTTGAACTTTTTCAAATTCGTAATCATTAATGCGCAGGGACAGGGCGGGAGTGTTGGCACCTACAACCACATATTTAGTTTTGCTTTGGTTTTTAACCAAGCCCATAGCCTTAGTGGACAACTCCAGCTCTTGAAAGGCTTCCTTTAAGCCAGATTCAGACCTACTTATGACGTCAATGTCATCGGCATATGCCAGACTCTGTACCTCCTTGTGAAATATGTGTCTGCTAGTTTGAATTCCTGAATCCCTGATGACCTTTTCTATAGTTATGTTGAACAACAGACATGCTAAGGCATTTCCTTGTTTCAGCCCATTAAATGTTTTTAAGGAGTTAGATAGATTTGATTGTACTCTGATTTGGCACTTAGACTTGGACATAGCTACTCCAACCATACGCACCAACTTAGATGGTGTTGTATATTCAACTCCTTCATAGCTCTATATAGCATTTTCCGGTTGATTGAACCATATGCTGACTGGAAATCCACAAAGAGATGGTGAATGGCTACTCCATATTCCAAAGTTTTTTCCACAATTTTCCTTAGTATAAATATTTGGTCTGTTTTTGACCTATTCCTAGTGAATCCACATTGATATTCTTAGTGCCTATAATAAAAACCATTATTTTCTGGGTCGCCAGAACATACAATTTTGAGGACATCAAGATGATAGCAAACTGACAACTGGTGAATCTGATTCGGTCATAAATACTGGCAATTTTAGAGCTTTATTGAAGTTTCAGATTGATAGCGGCAATTAGTTTTGAAAAAAAATCTTGAAGAGTCAACATCTCGTGCAACATACCTAAGCAAGGCAACTCAAAACGACTTGATTGATTGCTGTGGACAAGACATATTATCTAAGAGAATCCAAGTTGCTCATAATTTTAGTGTAATGTTTGATGAAACGACAGATATTTCAAACAAATCACAATTATCATTAATCATTAGGTATACTGACGATAAGAATTTACGTACCATTCATTCAATTTATTGATGCTGGCGCCGAAATGAATGAGGATAATGAAAATATTGGTGAACTGAAGTTGACTGGAGTAGCTATTGGAAACATTGTTATAAATGCTCTAAAAAAAAATGTAATGTAAATCTAAGCAACTGCGTTGACATAACAACTGACGGTTGTAGTACTATGGTATCTGCAGTATGTGGAGCCGTTAAAACAGTTATGGAAGAAGCCCCTAATGCTGTTTTCCCCTCCCTTGTTACAACCATTGCCTCAATTTAAGTACTTTTCGAACATCCCAAGTACAGGCTAGTAAAAATATTGTTTCGGCAATGCAAGAGACAATATATTTTTTAAAAGGTTCGTCCAAGAGAGAAGATGTTTTAAAATGAACATTAGGGCATACATTTTCGAGGCTTCGCGAGACCCGCTGGATAAGAAGGCATGATGGAGTACTCCAGTTTCGATCTGCTCTTCTAAAAATTATATCAGTTTTAGACTCAGTAACTGAATGGAAAGATTCTGCAACAGCTGCTAAGGCTCGAGGCTTAAGAATGGTATTATGTGGTGGCCAAACACTTGTTGCTATTGTGTGTCTCTCGGATTTACTTACTTGCACATTACAATTGAGCCAGTTTTTTCAAGGAACTCAAGTCGACTCAGAAGTTGCTTAGGATTACTTAAGCGATACTGTAAAAATTTTACAGACGCCATAACAACTGCGAAGCTGTTTTTAAAACTATATATGAGGAAGTATACGTGGTATTGCTGAAGAATTGGATGTGGAAATAAGGATACCCAGAAACGCTTCCAGACCACGCTTCGAGAAAATCATCCTACAAACGATATAGTTACATACCGGTACTATAAGCAGACGATATACAGTATATACAGGCACTCGATAATTTGATTCTGGATTTAAAAGATCGTTTTCCTAAAGAAACATTACATTTCTACAATACGCATATTTCCTTCTCAACGACCAAACCAGATAATTTCGATGAAATTATGCATAACTTGGTAACAAAGTATTAGTAATTCTTCAACGAAACGGTAGATGTGTTGAAAAGAAAACTACAAGCTGAATTGGAGTTCTGGGAGTTGCATATGGATAGAGAAGAAAACGTTGGTCCACACAGTCCATTAGATATAAAAATGTAATAAACAGATGTACCCTTGTATACATTTTTTTATTAAGCTTTTGGTAACGTTACCAGTATAGATAGCCATGGGCGGGATTCGGGGGTGGCAAGAGGAGGTACTTGCAACCCCCCCCAAACTATCAAATAAATTACAGATCAGTGAACCGTAGCTTTGTACAGTATTTGACACGACATTGGAGGAAGGCTTTTCAAATCTAGTTTTCTTGCGTAGTTTAACTTATTTAATCTATGCTATATGTAATGGAAAGTTAGCCACTTGGTAAAATAAAGAACTTCCCCAGGAAATATCACATCCAATGCCGGATTAACCATCTTGGGGGCCCTTAGGCAGCAGAATAACCGAGGCTTCCTCCAGATTATTTAATTTTTTTATATTTGTGTGTGTGCATGTGTATGTTTTTGTGTATGTATGTCTTTTGAAAAAATATAACCTCCGAGTGGGCAGATAGATGAGCAGAAAGGCGGGCTAGGAGCCTATCTTTCTGTCTGTTTGGAGGTTAGCATTCTCACTAACCCGCCTTTCCGCCCGTTCGGAGGTTAGAATTCTCACTCACACCCCCCTTTTCCCCCGTTCGGAGGTTAAAATTCTCGCTAGCCCACTTTCTGCCCGTTCAGAGGTTCGAATTCGCTAGCCTATATTTCTGCCCGTTACAGATTAGAATTGTCTCCAGCATGTCTTTCTGGGGTAATGCCAACGCCTCCACCCGAACACCGCCATAGATAATTCTTGCCTTTCTAGTCATTTCCTCAATAAAGGTAGAACGCCTTCACCTCGGTTCGCTTAAAAAAAAAAGAAAAAAAGTTGCTGTCGGCAATTTTTGCCTCCCCAATCTCGTAGGTGAAATCCCGCGTATGTCGATAGCAACACCAGAACGTGTCTTTTCGTGCTTAAGATTGTTGAAATCGTGGCTACGATCTTCTATGGGGCAAGAAAGGCTCAATGGGCTTGCTTTAATGCATATTCATTACAATGAAAGTAGCCTATACACATAGTAAATGTAATTGATATGTATGCCAATTTAAGAAACCATCGTTTCAAATTTACATTGTAATTATAATATATTGTTATTATCAAAATTTTTGTAACACAAATATATTTTACTATTATAAATAATATCTTTTTATTATTATTATTTTGATTACTATTGTAATCTGCAGAAGTCACTCTTCCTTTTTTTACCTCTCCCCTCCCCCGAATTGACCACTAGCTCTAGTTCGCCCCCCCAAAATATTTCCTGGATCCGCGCCTGCTTCATCATAATATTTTACACTTGATGTTTCAATCCCTAGAATATGGGATTGTCCATCCTCTGAAGCTGTGAGTGGTGGACCCTGTTGGAAGACCTAACAATAAGGTCTTTCAGCCGCCACTCACAGTGTCCGAGGGTGACCCCAGATTCTAGGGATCAAAATATCAAGTGAAAAAATAAATATTACAATGATGGTAGTTTGAATAGAGGGTTTACCTGATAAAAATCACCCATTGCTTTGGAGTTTTAAAGGAAGGAACTTTATTTTCTGTTCATGATACACCTGTATTCTGATATGAATTGCAGTTGCAAATTTTTGCAACTACCTTATAATTGCATATCTGTTATGATTTACAGTAACAATTACTGTAAATCTCAAAAAGTAAATAGGCTACATTATCTGATCAATAACTAAAAGAAGATTTAAAAAATAAATTTCATAACAAGTGTTGTATATAACCTTATACAACAGAGCTTGTACATAATTATACAATAGGCACTGATCACTAATTAATGTACACACAATTACTATGTCTAAAAATAAGGCACCTAGAAGCCTGAAATTGTTTCATTTTTCATTAGACTTATTTATATTATAAAATCTTATAACTGCTAAACACAAATGCTGTTCATTAATTATTTAATAATTAACAACGACTAATATATTAGACTAACAAACATATACTTACATGCTATTCTTCTTCAGTGCTGAAAGTAAATAAGATTTTCTGTCAGAGTGTAGGTTAATGGCTGACACAATTCAAACATATATATATATATATATATATATATACAGTTCTAAATGGATCTGTGTATATCTCCGTGTGTTCTTATAAATGTACATGTTAATAATACAAAAGATGATCAGAGACTCAAAAATATAACTATGTATAACATATATCAAAAATTGATTGTATTGTATAAACTAATTATCCATGTCCTTCATTAGTAAAAGTATTTCACATTTAATGTCTTGATTTATAATTGGAATCATTATAATCAATTATAGGCCTCTTCTGATGACATAAAATATTTTCAAACTTAAATTTTAAGTTTAAATTTTAAATTAAGATTTAAAATAAATAAATATTTGTAATACATATTAGTAATAAACATAGAACTCTTGGAAATTGGAATTTAAAATGAGCATGTGTATTATGCTTTACAAGTACTTTCTGTGATAACAGAGTCAGAACAACATGTCAGGAAATGGGGGAACATATATATGTAATTTAAAAGTACCAACATCTACAACTACAGTTTACATCTGTTACACCTCATTTTAGATTGTTTTTAATAACAATAAGTTTCAAATCAAAATTTGTCTTTAAAAGTCTGCTTAATCCATATTTTGCTCATTTATTGACTGCCAGCTTCCTCCGACGAAGCTTGCAATTAACAAAATCTGGCTTAGGCAAAGGTAAAAAATGGTTATCTAAAACATTAGCCGCCCATGACAGGAAAGTATGTACATAATATTGATTGTTAATAATTGGACACATCATAGTCAACAAAATCCAATGATTGTTATTAATTAGCACAACAAGTGTTATTTAAAGACTAGTTTTAATAACATTGTTTCCTAACTTGTGTTATTCAGAAGTTCCTTCAGTCTGCATCATTACTAGTATACATGTCAATATGGGATTTCTATCTTTACATCAAACAGTACTGATAGATTTTTGTGGATACAAACGTACAAAACAGTTTCTGTAATTTGAGTGGGCACAACTGAAAGGAAAACACTGTGTTGTTGTAAATGCACCTAAAATTTCACTAGCTAATTGCTAACCCTGTTTTAAAAAATGCTTGTGGAAATTTAACTAGAAGAAGAACAAACAAAGTAAATGGAATCATCACAAGTGAAAATTGCAAGATCATTAGGTGTAAGAGCCATTCAGAAATGCAGGAAATACTTTAGATATGTGACTAAATAGATAAGTAAAAATTGCGTAGGATGCAATAATGATTTAATATAGATTATACTTCTGACGATGACAGTAAATTAAAAAAATGTCAAAACATCGTGAAGAAAAAAACAATAAAATATATTCTTGTTTTAAAATGTAAAGTATTATTATTTATTATAAATTAGAAGAACAAGAATAATGCGAGGAAATATGATATTTTCTAAAATTGTATATTCCTTAATAAAAATTCTACTTATGGCTTTCCAGGACTTGTGTATCACAAATTATGTGTGATACTGGTTAATTTTGGTAAATGTGAACACACTATAGAAATTACTTCAGTACTATTGCATGACATGTTTTCTTGGTATCAGATGCACACTGACAAGAGAAAGTATCATATGATCAGTCAGTCAACCAGAATGTCAGGTAACAGTAATCTGTCTGTCTCTCTCTCTCTGTCTCTCTGTCTCTCTCTCTCTCTCTCTCTCTCCCTCTCTTTCTCTCAATTGAGAGTAGTGTATAATTGCTAGAAGCCACAATTAAACCACTATTATGTTATTGAAAAATTAGCTGGAAGTTAAGCTAGACATAGAAAACTTATGTGAATGGTAAACATTCTTGTTATCTGAGAAGATATAAAAGTGGTACCATAGTAAGTCTGTCAGGGTTTTGTTATGAAGGACTGAATGAAAAGAATTCATCAGATAACGTTAAGTTCATGTATCATGAATTATTTTTAATTGAAGGTGTAACAATTTACTTGTTTTTTAGAAAAATTTTTATATTAATACTTACTTCTGCCTGCCAACATGGCACAAGCAAACTACTGATACTTCTAATAATTACAATATGTTTTACACATTTGAGCATTTAATGTGGTACTTAAATACTACTTCAGTGTACTATTTCTTCAAGGTTTATTACTGTAAAACAATACAAATGTGATATACACACATTTTGTTTATAATTTTAGTAATAATTTAATGCAATACAATTTTTAATATAATTGTAAAAAATAAAATGAATTTTAATATTACAAATTTTTATTTTCATATTAAAAATGCACACACACACACACACACACACACACACACACACACACACACACACACACACACACACACACACACACACACACACACACACACACACACACACACACACACACACACACACACACACACAGCTATGAATCTGCTACAAGGTCTTATAATAAAACTGTTATATCATAACTAGTTAACATAAATTTATACAATTGATAATTTCCATATGACTAAAAAAACAATAGTGCTGCATGAACAAGTACATTCAATACACAATCAAACACAAAGAGAGAATTTTGTTTAATAAAAATAATAATGTGTGTGTGTGTGTGTGTGTGTGTGTGTGTGTGTGTGTGTGTGTGTGTGTGTGTGTGTGTGTGTGTGTGTGTGTGTGTGTGTGTGTGTGTGTGTGTGTGTGTGTGTGTGTGATTCAATGTCCCTCTTATTGTGTGAGCTGTCACTGGTGCAAGTAAAACTAAATGACATAACATTACCACAGTAACACTGTTGTAAACAAACATATGCTCTTGGTGGTCAAACATAAAGGAAATCAAACCGTAAATCTGGCTGCTCTATTTCAATTGCACCAACACCATAAAGTAGGTTACAACTGCACCAAGTACCTGTAATCAATTAATTGTAAACAGTTATTTGTTTATTTGTATAATTACTGTAACTTATATTTATAAACATTACAGCTAGTGTTATTGTTGCGTACTGGAAGCTCTTGAAGTTTCTAGAGTTGTTCCAAAAACGCTAAGTGAAAAGGGCTGGTTTTGAAACGTAATAAAGTGGACTGTATTGATGAAGAATAATACTCATTTATTGAAAATATTAAGATTCAAATGCTATTGCCGACACGTGCGGATGTTTTAAGGCCATAACGCCCGTAAAATTAGTTTTGATAAAAGTCGAAATCCATTGTAAACGCAAGTCGTCTGACTAATTTAGTGCTAGCTGCACATGAAAATATTGAATAATGATCCAGAAGCCGCGGCTGGAAGAATAATTTTTAACGAGAGTACAGCTCGGAGTCGATTAAGTAACTGAACTCACTTGATCACCGTCAGCCCGCTGACCGCCGGCGGCGCTTGATAAGCAAAGTGACGTCATCCGCTCGTGCCGCAATGCGGTGGTTACAGCACACAGATAATAAATACAGTACAAAGTTTGAACATACTGCCCGCTCAAAATCGGGACGATTTTGTAAATTAAACATTAAGTTAATAATATAATAATTAAATTCACATGGCAAAAATAATATAACAATTGGTGTATTGGCTACAGCGCAATGACAGTTATGTAATTAATAACAATAATATGATTAACATGATAAATTCAAGTGACAATCATAAAGTATACAAGAAATCGAACTTTATGCTCATAGCAAGAAAAAACTGACAATAAAATTACCCAAAACATCATAGCACCACAGTGCACACAGTAATACAATGCTTAATTAGACGTATTGAATTTATCCCATATAGTACCCATTTAACATTTACACAGCATTACACAATAAGCGATAATACAATAAAAAGATATAACAATTGCAACCATAATATTGACATCACAAAACCCCGATAAATTTCATAATATATGAACATTAGAAAATACAATACATACATACAATAATTAGTACAATAAGTAACAATAATAATTCTCAAAGTTTGGATATATAATCATATAACAATCACATAACATATATAAATAATTGATAATACAATGAAAACGCAGTGACTATTGCAATAATAGCTGGTAGAACGTAGTAATAATAATTACAACGTTAATGATACAAGTGACTTGTATGATCGCCCTGGGAATGTCCCGGGCATATTCCAGGCAATGTGACAAGTTCACATTCCTAGTAAGTCTCATATGGCACACATACGACTAGTCTGTTGCCGCCGGAAGGGGGCATAATTTGTGGATGGGCCTGCGTAAGATACCCAGAGCGGTGCGGACTTCCGCAACGCGCACTATGGAATCTTGACCCGCAAAAACATTAGTAATTACCCCTCGCTTCCACTGAAGAGGGGGGGAATTATCGTCCAAAATGAGGACAAGCTGTCCGACATTCAAATTTCTTAACGGCGTGCGCCATTTGTTGCGCTGCTGCAACTGGTGCACATAATCCCTGGACCATTGTTTCCAGATGGATTGCGTAAATTTTTGGAGCAGCTGCCATCTGCCCAAATGACTAGTATTGCTTTGGGTATAGTCGGGTTCCGGAAGTGCAGTCAGTGGAGCACCGACCAAGAAATGAGCGGTAGTTAAGGGTTCAGGGTCTCTAGCATCGTCGGACACAGCACATAAAGGGCGAGAATTAAGGCAAGCCTCTACTTGAGAGAGAAGTGTAGAGTATTCCTCAAAATTCAAGATAGTACCGCCTATTACGCGACGCAAATGATATTTAACACTCTTCACACCGCTTTCCCACAAACCACCGAAATGAGGGGCTGAAGGAGGGATAAAGGACCACTTGATACCACGGAGACCGCAAAACTCCTGAGAAGATTGCTCAACTCCCTTTGAATTTAAAAATTTGTACAAATCGTATAAGGTGTGGTTGGCACGACGAAAATTCGTACCATTATCCGAAAATATCTGCGCGGGAATACCTCTGCGCGCGATGAACCTTTTTAAAGCCGCTATAAAGGCGTTGGAGGTGAGATCTGACACCAATTCTAAATGGATGGTCTTTGTGCACATGCATATAAATAACGCGATGTATGCCTTTGACGTGGACTTTGAGCGCTGCCCGCCATGGCGTAAAAGTACAGGACCGGCATAGTACACGGCCGACTGTAAGAATGGCTTTGCAGGCGTGACCCTGGAAGGGGGTAGCTGACCTAATAATTGATTCGCGCCTCTAGCACGGTAACGGAAACAAATGCTACACTTATGTATTACTGAGCGAATATAAGACTTGTCGTGAATGATCCAATACTTCTGTCTGAGAGATGATTGGGTTGATTGCACCCCAGCGTGCAACAAACGGATATGTTCATACTCAATTATTAATTTAGTGAGATGAGAATGCGGGTGCAAAATTATTTGATGTTTACTCGCGTGGTTAAGTGTGGAGAGTTGTAAGCGTCCACCTACTCTTAAGATACCTGTGTCATCCAGGAAGGGGTTTAGTGCAAGAATTCTACTGCTGTGAGGAATGCAGCGATGTGCCTCAAGGTCCTTAACTTCTAAGCTGAAGTGCAAATGCTGAGATTGGTGAACAAAAAACAAAAGTGTGTCATGCAACTCTTGAGCAGACAAAAAGGACGTGACCCTGTCAACAACCGGGAGCCTAGAGTTGCGAATAAATCTGCGACAATATGCGAAGACGCGAATGAGTCTTGTAAGGGATGAATAATTTTCAACATAGCTATGGGTGGAGTAGGCGACAATTAGTGAGGTTTGGACATGCTTACGACGTTCCTGCTCAAGGTCGGGGTAAGCACAGGGCGCCTGAATGTCAAAGGCGCTAGTGGGCCATGATGATGACTCATGGGCTAACCAGGACGGACCATGCCACCAATGCGTATGGCTGTGCAAACTACGAGGGAGGCAACCGCGTGATAAAATGTCGGCAGGGTTGTCAGTTGATAATACATGATGCCAAGTTCCCCGGCTAACAAGACGCTGAATTTCCGCGACACGGTTTGCCACAAATACCTTCCAGCGGGAAGATTGTTGATGTATCCAATATAACGCTATCATCGAGTCCGAATAGAGATATAGTCCGTCAACATTGTAGTTGACGGCGTTTAAAACCTTATAAGTTAACTGCGCTAGTAATAAACAAGCACAAAGTTCAAGCCGGGGTAGCGTTATTTGTTTCAGCGGAGCGACCCTAGATTTAGCACACAACAGGTTTGACGATATGGCGCCGTTCGAATAGACCGCCCGCACATAAATACAACACGCGTAACCTTTAACCGAGGCGTCGGCGAATCCGTGTAGCTGTAATGAATTGACTTGACAATTGTTCAGACTCTTAACCGACCTCGTAATTTTAAAATGAATGTCGGAAACTAATTGAGAGTAGAGTTCCAGCCATTGATTAGATAATGACCCAGATAAAGGTTCTTCCCAACCTGTGCCCGACAACCACAACTGTTGTACGAAATGTTTGCACCAAAACGTAATGGGACCAATAAGACCCAGCGGGTCGTAAATCCCTGCAATAACCGACAACACGCTTCTTTTGTTGAACACGGTCGAATTGTCATCACCCCGAACGGTATATAAAAAATTATCTTTGTCAACGTTCCATTGGATTCCCAATGTACGCACGTTTTGACCTTTGCTGAAATCATGGGATACTTGGGCGCGAGGGGCCATAATCTTATGGTAGTTAGAAAACCACTTATGTAACATGAAACCATATCTTTTTAGCAAATCCACGATCTCGAATTTCATTTTAGCTAACATGTTCGGATCATCCGAACCCGTTATAAGATCATCTACATAAAAATCATTGGCTATGGCTATACAAGCCATAGGGTAGTCGGATTTATTTTCGTAGGCTATCTGCGCCAGACAACGTGTAGCAAGGAAAGAGGCACTGGCAGTTCCATACGTAACCGTCCTTAAAGCGTAATGTTGTAGTTCCTTATGTGGCGCGTCACGCCAAACGATGCGCTGCAAGTTTGAATCTTTTGTGTTAACCATAATTTGACGATACATCTTTTCTATGTCTGCAATAAGTACGTATCGGTGGGTACGGAAACGAACCATGATCGAGAACAGATCCTGCTGGATCGTAGGACCGACCATTAGAGTATCGTTGAGGGACAGATTATTTGTCGTTTTAGCGGAGCCGTCAAAGACCACACGCAACTTAAGTGGTTAGGCTGGAGCCCTTGAAGACTGCGTGATGGGGCAAATAAAAAATGTCTGATTTTTCAAGCGACAAATCGTAATCATTATGACATATGACCAAGCTTCAAGTATTCACGCATGAACTCGCTATAGTCCTTGTAAAGGATAGGGTTCTGCTTGAACTTGAACTCTAGCGATTGGAACCTGCGGATAGCTCCGCGGAGAGAATCTCCCAAATGAGATTTGTCTGACCTGCGAGGGAGGGATACCACGAATCTCCCTTCGCGGTTGCGGATAGTATTTGTCACAAAATGTTTTTCACACGCCGAGTCCTCAGAGCAGGGTTCGCGACTAGAGACCTCCTCCAACTTCCAGAATTCTTTTAGTTGCGAGGAAATCTGACTATCATCCTTACAGACCATAAAGGACGAAACCGTTTTAGTTATGTCGACATTGAAGGGTAAATTACCGGCTAGAATAAATCCTAACTTAGTCTCCTGAATTATAGGGAAGTGTGGTCTGCGCATAAATTTAATAGGTTCGATTAATTGGAGATAATATTGAGCGCCGAGTAGTACATCGACTTGCGACGAGCAGTGTAGGTGTGGATCAGCCAAGAATACGTGCTTGGGTAAATTCAAAGAAGCGAGATCGAACGATTCCGCCGGTAAATCATTAGTTATACTGGGAAGTACGGCACAATGCACGTTTAATGTAAAAGGTTTATAGCGAGAATGTAGCCTTACCTTTGTACTAAAATCAGCCTGGGATAGTGAGTTATTTATACCCGTTATGGGCAATTGCGATTTAACCAACTTGAGGCCCATTCTGCGGGCGAAATCCATTGTGCAGAAATTTGCTTGCGAGCCGGAATCCAATAAAATTCTAACGGGGAATTTTCTACCGACTTTATTAGTTGTCATACAGACAGCGGTGGATAACAATATTGATTTATTCGTTTGCGACTTTAGTGAACATTGGTTATTGATGGAAGATACGTCTTTGTTGGGGAAGTGAATCATGGTGTGGTGACGTCTTGCACACTTTTTACAAGAAAATTTTGATGGGCATTGCGAACTTTCGTGACCCGGACGAAGGCAATTTATACAAAGTTTGTTTTTTATTATGACGTTTCTTCTTTCAGGGATAGCAAGCGATGTGAATTGTAAGCAATTCTATGTTTTCCGTTACATAGCCTACATAAATTATTTCCGACATGAGAATGGAATGCCCCCCTTGGAGCGCTTATCGGTTTAACTACCTTGCGATAAGGAGACTTATCGCTGGTATTTAACTTGCTCGTTGAAGTAGTTACGCTATCAAGATTTTGTAGTAATTGTCTTCGTGAGTTTAGGAATTTCATAAAATTATTAAAATCAGGGAATTTATGTTCCGACAAGCTCTCTTTCCACAACCGGAAAGTGTAACTATCAAGTTTTTTAGCTAAGTAATGCATAACAATAATTTCGAAGGTGTTAACTGGCAAGTTGAGATTATTTAGAGCATTGACATTGGCTGATATTTCATCAATGAATCTAGATATGCTAACTTGGGATTCTTGTTGAACCGATTGTAAGTCCAGGACATTCCCGACATGATGGGCGGAGACAATTAGTTTACTGTCATATCTATTCTTCAACAGATCGATAGCCACCGCGTAATTCTCATGAGTGATTGGCAGTGACTTTATTACGTTAAGCGCCTCGCCAGATAATGACGAGTGCAAATAGTGTAATTTTTGTATGTCCGTCAGATCGGTTCTGACGTGTATTAGTTCAAGAAAAATATGATAATAATGCTCCCACTCAATGATACTTCCCGCAAACCGAGGTAATTTGATCGGTTCCAACTGAATGGGGCGTGTTTTAAGATGCTTACTTTCAGCATTAGTTAGGGGTTTCTGGTTCATATGCTCAGCTTGCTCCAGCAGGTGTTGCAACTTACACTCTATGTTACAAAGATCGTCTTCAGTTTGTACCCTATCACTCGCTAAAGCAAAGTCCGCTTCCTCGGATTCGATTTGGGATTGAATCTCATCGTATTTGGTGGATAATTCCATCAAATGCCGAAGTTTTATTTTCAGCGCATGATGATCGCTGGTTTCCAAATCGAAGTTGTCCGCGAAAGTGTTTACGCGTGATATCGAAGCTTTAATGGTGCCTCGTTTTTTTATTAAAGCTTTTACATCTGCCATGATTATAATTTAAAATATAATTTGGAATACTTTGAGCGCAGAGCATGTGAACCATAGACCTAAATTTTGATAAATCCGAGTACGTTGCGGTAGCTAGCGATCGTTATGTATATGAACACAATACTTGTTACAACATATGCTTACTCTCTATATTAAACAACCTCTTTTAGAAATTAAATTTTGTTAAAATTATGAATTTGAAAGATAATATAGTCTTGTCTTTGATGTTGGAACTCACAATGAGCTACTAACTATTTACTAATGTGTATTGAATAATGATGGTGTGTGTTTACACAAAGGTGTTAAAAAATAACTGTTAAATATAAAATATTGCTTAGAACATTAAATATAAGTAAAAGGTTCATAGTCACGTGGACGTTGATCCACACGTGCTGAAGCTGGCTTCGATCCCGCTGCTCGATCCTGTTAGGAGTTGTTGCACCTCTTGTCTCTACCGGTTAGATGACGCCTTATGTTGCAGCGCTCCATAATTTAAAGCTGTGGAACTTTTTTGATGTAGAATCACTAATGCTGTCCTGCCGTGTCCCGTCGTCTCTGGTTTACTGCTCTGTAGAATCTTGTAGTGTTGATTGTAAGGTAATTTTGAAAGTTTATAGAGGCACGCAACTGTCAGCAATCCAAAGTTGAGAATGTTGGGGCTTGAACGAAACGCCGTTTGGGCCCATTAAATGAAATATTAATGTTATCGCTGTGGACAAAAGTAAGAATCCGGTTCGGTTGGACCAAAAATGTTGCGTACTGGAAGCTCTTGAAGTTTCTAGAGTTGTTCCAAAAACGCTAAGTGAAAAGGGCTGGGTTTGAAACGTAATAAAGTGGACTGTATTGATGAAGAATAATACTCATTTATTGAAAATATTAAGATTCAAATGCTACTGCCGACACGTGCGGATGTTTTAAGGCCATAACGCCCGTAAAATTAGTTTTGATAAAAGTCGAAATCCATTGTAAATAGACGCAAGTCGTCTGACTAATTTAGTGCTAGCTGCACATGAAAATATTGAATAATGATCCAGAAGCCGCGGCTGGAAGAGTAATTTTTAACGAGAGTACAGCTCGGAGTCGATTAAGTAACTGAACTAACTTGATCACCGTCAGCCCGCTTACCGCCGGCGGCGCTTGATAAGCAAAGTGACGTCATCCGCTCGTGCCGCAATGCAGGTGGTTACAGCACACAGATAATAAATACAGTACAAAGTTTGAACAGTTATAATGATTTATCACTTCTGGTGAACCTTTGTAGAGTTTAACCTCTCTGTGGTTCAAACCACACCTCTCTTATAGCATCAAACATATATAAATTTATAATTACTTAGATTAATAATATTTATACAACGCCAGTACATATTACAAACAATAAATTCAAGTATCACCATTCTTAAACTAAATAATTCTGCTACCCAGTATTCAGTTTAGGTATGTTGGAACGTTAACCAAACATTGCTTTAAAGATAATAAGCAGCTAAAGCGGTGACGCTGACATTACACAAAATCCAAATGATTGCTTTCAGATAATACATCTGTGTAGTGTAATCATTGGAAAGTGACAAATTTGTTAATTAATGTAAACATTTGCTTTTATTTTATATTTTTGTTTCCTCTTCGTCATTTATAAAGTTTTTGTTTATTTCAGAAATGTGCAGTTTTCATTTTAATTCTATGCTACACAGCATTCTATAATACGTTATATTATATAGCAATTCATCAAAAATAAATGGAATTACATGTATGCTACGTACGTGAAACTTATGTTTTGTACATTACTTGTTAAGCACTGAAGCTATACTTCCATTCCATCTGTCTATTTTCAAAACAAGTTGTGACCACGAGTCTCACAGCTGACAGACAATAAAGGTTCTGAGTGTGCAAATAACAAGGAGAAAGAAATAAGCATTTTTATTATTTGTCCTAAAGGTTATTTACTGTACCATAAAAGCAACTTTCATCAAGATTTTAAAGAAATCACTTTTATTTTATTACTTAAAAAAATTTGTATGTATTTAATTTGCTTTCATAATTCCAGGGGTTTCTTTGAATGTCTAGGTTTAGGTTAGCATGAAACTAACTTAATTAACAAATGTGATTCACTTTAAAAATTAAGTTTCTTTCTTGTTTTCTGGTCCTTACTCTTTTTACCATTTTCATTAATTACAAACAGAATTATCACTGTTGCACACCACTATAGAAAAATTATTCCAATTAGCACTTTCAAACTTCTCAGCTCATCGTCAGATCGGAAATAACAACACCAACAGAATAAAATAAACTCTTCACACCCCCACCCTCCCCACTGTCCACACACACCCCCGCAAACAAGCTATAAGTCAAATGTCCCTTCCCAACCTCCAAGCCCTGTCACCCCCGTCTGTACAGTTACATATTTTTCTAGCACATTCCATGTGTGTGTGTGTGTGTGTGTGTGTGTGTGTGTGTGTGTGTGTGTGTGTGTGTGTGTGTGTGTGTACGCATTCTTTTCAAAACCTAATGTTGTAAAGCCTTTCTCATTCACACTTTTGGACGCGTCACTCACCCTTATTTCAAAAAGATCCATATATGCAATTTAATTCTTAATGTTATCTATCCGTCCTCTACCTTTTACTTCTTAATTATATTATAAAATATTTCTTCGTTATCAAATTTAGTGTTAGTATTCATTAAATTGTCTAACCCTTTCTCTCTTTCTTTCAATATTTCTAACTCCTCTCTAAGTTTTCTTTCAACTGTGTTATTTACTACTTTTAAAATTTCATAGTCTTCCAAAGGATTAACAAACTTATGTTTCTCTTCTATGAAATGTCTTGCATATAACAAATTTGTTGTTCTATTACCTTGTCCACGTTTGTCTGGGGAAGGGACATTTGACTTATAGCTTGTTTGCAGGGGTGTGTGTGGACAGTAGGGAGGGTGGGGCTGTGAAGAGTTTATTTTATTCTGTTGGTGTTGTTATTTCCAATCTGACGATGAGCTGAGAAGTTTGAAGGTGCTAATCGCTAATCAGAATAATTTTTCTACCAGTGGTGTGCAACAGTGATAATTCTGTTTGTGATTATAACCACTAACAACTTTCTTAATTAAACATTTTCATTCATTGTTATAAAATAATTGAAGATTAATATTAATAATTTAAAATAATATATATTTCAGATTTAAATAATTGTATAATGGTTTAACAAATTTATAACATGAAATCACATAGAATAATGTTACATTCACTAGGAAGTAAGGTTGATGAGGAGATGCCACTTGCCTTGATCCCTTCCTCACCATCGCTACAATTGGGCAAGGCAGGCACATGCTTGTTCACAGATCAGGACAAAGGTTACACTTAATATATTGGCAGCTGCAGGCCAGTGAAAGTTTTCTACATTTAATAAACGTTTAGTATATTATGATTAAAATACAGCGTACTCTAAAGCAATAAAATGCATCAGCAATAAATACGTATATAAATACAACTATCGGTGTCTTTTATATGACTGGTGGTTCTGCAGCTTTGAAGTACTTATTGTAAAGCCACAACTTGTTTATTTTTATATCATGCCTTTATAGGGTTTTTTTTAAGGCATAACCTTTAAAGGCATAAGGTTTTTTGTGTACATTAAATTGTGAGAAGTTATCAGAAAATTTTAAGATAAAAACAAAATTGGAAGGTTTGGACCCTATATTCAGAGAGTTGAGGTTAGATGTATATAGAGAAAATCAGATGACTCTGATTGGTTGAGTGCAATGTGCGTGAGATTAGCAGAAGCCATGACAGGCCAAAATGTACTGTAGTTTTTAGAATATGAATAGAGAAACTAGATGATGGGAAAATATCAATTTATAATTTAAAAAATCGCCTTCTTTCTCTTTTTTTTTACATTTCAAGTAATAGGCATATTGCCTGTTATGGAACCCAGCATTCCCTTGGATTGATCAACATTCCTCCTATCTCTCCACTTAAAATTGAAAGGCCTCACCTGTTTCCAGTCACCTGTTTAGAGTGAATAAATATCATAAACAACACAAAATGAAAATGTATGACTGTTACTGATGGTAAAAACCAATTTTTTTTTTTTTTTTTGAATGAAATGATTTCTCAGTTTAAATTAAACAGTTTGGCATTTTTCTCACTGTCTGTCTATTTGGGGATATGTCTCACAATAACTTTTGAACAGATCAATGAAAATAAATGGAAGGGATTCACTCTTTCCCTTAATCTCCTTACCTTTAGCTTTACCACTGAGCATGTCATATCATAGTATGGGCATAACATTTGGTGTGTTTGTAATAATACCATAAATCGTGGATGACAACTGAAAAAAGTGTGGTTCTTTGAAGTACTTAACTTCTTATGCAGCCACAAGTTCTCTACAGTTACAAATGAATAAGTAAAGCATAATCTCAATTTTAATTTGGCCGTTTGGGATTTGTCTGTCTGTCTATCTATCTATTTGGAGTATGTCTCATGATATCTGTTCAACACATGAACGGATTTTCATAAAACTTGGCATGCATGTCTCTAATTTTACCTTATTGTTTTTGAGGTTGATCCCCCCCCCCCCCAAAAAAAAGTGTATGGAGCAAGAGGCAAAAATGTGAGGAGGTCCAAATTTTGAAAAGTCCATGTGGACTTAATTTATCAAATTAAAGGAAATTTTAACCAAAATATGAATTTAATGTTCATTTTTGAACATTTCAGGGTACAAAAGTGAGTAAAATTTTTGATAAAACTGCAAAAATTAGAGTATCATATTAAATGAAAATGAATTTTAATTCAAATCTGAATGTTGTGTTAATTTTGTATAATTAAAAAAATTCTTGGATGTCAGGGCCCAAACAGTGGCACAAAAATTTAAAAAACTGCAAATTCTGTGTGGGATATAAAGTTAAAGAGAATCTTACAAGAAATCTGAAAAAATAGTGTACAGTTTTGGTAATTTCAAAATTTTTTGGCCCCATGAGCCTGAAAATGGGATAAAAATTTGAAAAAATTGTAAAAGTCCAGCTGTGTATAAGACTAAAGGGAATTTTAACACAAATTCGATTGTTTCAAATTTTTAACCTTTATTATATTATTGCTCTACAACTGTTGTTTTATCCAGGGTCCCTCAAGGTACCATCTTAGAGCCTCTCCTGTTTTCCGTCTACATCAACAATGTACCAAGAGAGCCTCGATTCCACATAGCCCTGCTTGCTGACAACACGTGAGCACTAACAGGATGATCGGATAACTTTAGTGGGCACTTGATGTGTTTGTGGCCTGTGCAGATAACTGGAAAGTTGCTGTCAATGACACCAAGAGTGCCGAGGTGCTATTCTCCAAGCACTGGAAGGAAGCACAAGGATGAGTGAGAATCGGCAGGACAATCTCTAGACCTGCCCTGGTCTAGAGAAGTTAAGTACCTCAGTGTATACCTAGATTGTCAGCTTACCTAGCATACCCATGCCGAAACAGTAAGAACTAGAATTTCAGTGCATCTGGACTCTCTGTTTTCAATACTTGCCAACAAAGCTATGGCCTGTAAGCTAGGTAAGCTATGACGAAGTGAAGCCCATTGACTGGAACAGCAGCGGGCTCTACATCCCACTGCCAAGGGAAGAGGACTGCAGCACAGAGACAACAGGTAGGACAACCGCCGCAGCACCAACTAGTGTCCTTGCCCAACCAACAACTTTGGCAGCAACTTTTAAGGACCACGAATAAAATACGGTGTATGATTGGTGCCATTTGTCTTGTGACAGTGTGTGGAGCTGTTTTGGTTTAGCTCTATTTTTTTAATTTAGTGATGTTTTTTTTACTCTTTTGTGTGTGTGTGTGTGAAGCTCAAATGGCTGCCTATTTCACATTGTAATAGAGTAGTAACACTGAATTTTGATAGATTCCTGCACAGTATCTCCCTACTCTACCACAAAATGTGTACCGGTATATCAGTAATCTGTACTAACATATATGAAAAGTATTAACAGAAGAATGCAATCTGTTAAAATCTATTAATGTATTAAACTGCTGTTTAAACTAAAATTACCTATTTCAGGTTGCCTTATAATATAACAATATAGTAAAAGTTGTGTATGTCTGTGTAAAAATTGCCTCTATCCCAACATATTTGTCATGCTTCTTGTGTTCCAAACTTATTGTTTTGTAACTATGAGAATTCTGTTTAACTTTCAGTTGATTTGAATCAATTTAAGAATAGGCTTTAAAATGTAAAATAATAATTTTATATAGTTGCAATAATTTGTTTAATTTTCTTATATTTGTAAAACAATTATTATCTAAATGTAATCTAACTTTTATTAAAAAAAAGATAACACTAGTATTTTTAACAAACTAGTCACTGATATTAATGCACAGGCTTCTGTGATAAGGGCTGATAAGTTGGGAAATTGGGGTCTCTTTCTATGTGATTAAGTTACAATATCTATAAAATTTATAGATAAACGCCAAATACTATTTAACGGTATTTTATTATATGAACTCTACAACATTCATTTTAAATTTGAATAATCTACCTTACACTGAAAACATTAAATGCCTACAAACATTATACTCTAATTAGCTCCTGAAATCAGGCCTTCTTTAGTCAACTGTTAACCAAGTTGAGCAGGCCTTCACTTTATTTCTCATGATAATGAACAATTAATATTCGTGGCTCAGATATATGTCTCAGATACTGTAAATGGTCTGTTGTTGTAGCAGAGCTGTTGAGGTATTTTTGATTCATATTCAAAAAACAAGGTTTTTATCCACAGCAATTAAATTATTTGCTCTTTTATTCTTGATAGTAAAATGGCCAATGGCTCTGAAGGCAGAAGAGGAAATTTCCCAACGCCAGAGAAGGTGGAAGAACCTAGGAGGTGGGTCTCCAAAGGAAACCCTGAGCAGGTGTGGATGCTCCAAGGTGGCAGTCCCACCACTGGTCTCATTTCACACAGTGCTCGAGATGCAGCCAGGGGAATTGTATATGTCATACAAGTTTCATATGTTTGTAAAATGACTATTTAAATTTACAGTGTATATAAGGTTTCTGACACCAGAACAGATATCTACACCTACTCCAGGATGGAAGAAGAAGAAGAAGGAGATCATAATATCCTCCCTCACACACACACACACACACACACACACACACACACACACACACACACACACACATAAACTTACATATCAGAAAACGTTAGTTACTCTACACTTAACAAAACATTCTCATTTTATAGAAAGTGACAGAACTATCCAACAGACTTAGTAACATCAAGAAATAGAATTAACAAGAACTGCATTTAGTTAAAAAGTTATAGTGTGCAAGAAATGAGAAAATGTATACTGGTACATACAATAAAATAATAGGTGCATATTACATAAATATGTATATTATACTTACTGAAGCAAATAAATCTAATGATATAGTAAAAAACTTTGCTCCAGACACAGATAACGATTTCTGGCACTGTTGGCAAACTATTTGTACAAAGGTTTTTGCTTCTTCTGAACCATCATACCAATGACAACTATAAGCTGCCTCCATGACTGATGAACTCTATACAAACATAACAACAACACTTGTCAGTTAATCTTTATATGTTTGGCTAATACTGGAAAATAATGCTAAAATTTAAATATCCCTAAATTCAGTTACTGATGGCATTAAAAAAAGGTTGTTCAAATTATTTTTAAATTAGTAAAAGTCACAGAAACACATGATTTTGTCTTGTCAGTGAGGAATGCAGGTTGGTTGGAAGAGTGAGGTTAAAATAATTTACACTGCTCTGTCTCTCTGTCCTTACACACACACACACACACACACACACACACACACACACACACACACACACACACACACACACACACACACACACACACACACACACACACACACACACACACACACACACACACACACACACACACACACACACACACACACACACACACACACACACACACACACACACACACACACACACACACACACACACACACACACACACACACACACACACACACACACACAGAGTATATCCATTAATAGCACAGGATGGTACAGGGAAAATTTGAAACAGGTATGATGGCTAGTTCCAGTATGTTGTCCTGCAAAATGATGTAGTTGAAAGATAATCATATAAAAGGAAGCTATTATATGAGTACTTCCAATGAAAATAAACAAATTATAACAGTAAGCAGACTTCCTCTCTAGTTACAGGAATAATTCTCAACTAAGAGAGCTCCTTGTAAGTATATGTGGGAACCATTCAAGGTTGTATAGACAAGCCAGAAATGAATATATATAAATAAATAAGGTAAGAGATTTGGTGGCCATGCTGAAGTTCCTTTTATTATTTATTTATTTGTGCAAATATTCCACGAATATGTTAGTATTCATTGTTAGTAAAATGTACTGCATATAAAGGACAAATAATATAACATTACTATGAATTCTGGGTATACTAAAAAAATAAAGTATAATATTTATGCAATTTCTTATGTCCATGTATAAATTGATAGAATGAAAAAGCAGTAACCTTTTTTACAATTTGAGGAAAAAACATAATATCACAGATATTAAGTAAGATAAAAGAATACCATACTACTTTGTACTTGCACATCTTCTAACACTTGAAGCAACAGAATAACAGAATGTGGTAATAGTCTTGAATCAGATTGAAATATTTGGGTTTACACCACTGATTAATTCTCAAGTGGAAATGACAAACCTTGACACTTCAATGTCTGTGTCACAAAGTTCCAGGTCCTTAAAGTTTTGGGTCTTTGGACACAAAGCAGCTAACTTTTATTGATATTTTTAAATGCTGCGCTGTTTAAAAAACATATCATCAAATTACTATTCATTAAATAAAGTACACGTTTGAAACATCCATGATGGTTTAAGACAGAAATAATTTTTTTGAAATGTGCAGCCTTTAACCATTTTGAAAGGTTTAAAGGTTATATAGATGATTAGCTTATTGGTACGTTTTGTGATATATTGTGATCTTGAAAGTGAAGTCTATCTATCTGTCTCTATCTGATATATTCTCTTATCTGTCTGTATATCTATCTGCCTCTCCATCTCTTCCTCCCTCCAAATCCCCTCCCCCATCACACACACACACACACACACACAAAATTAAAGCATTTTAATTAAGTTCATTAAGTGGTATGGTATCAACCATGAAGTATATAAATTACTAATACGTTTAAATTGTTCATTATTATTAAGAAATTATTGTTGAACAGTAATTGCAGCAGAAGTAATTGAACATGTATCAGTCAATAACAAGTAAGACCAAAGTCATAACAGACGAATCTTAGTAATAATTCCGTTAATACCAATCAGGTGGTGAACATCAAATTATGAAGTGGTGAACAAATTTTATATTTAGTTATAGATTAATTATAGACAAAATAACAACAGCAAATTTAACAAAAATATGGAGAGATTAGCAATTTCAAAGACAGTAAAAGTAATGCTGGCTAAGAGCTTGATAATACCAGGAGCCACCTAAACTCTTCAGGCTTGGACGCTGAGACAAGCAGATCACAAAAGAATCAAAATCTTTGAATTGTAGATGTACAGATGTATTCTATGAGTGCTATGGATGGAGTGCAGAGTGAATAATTCAGTGGCACATTACAGAGACACATTAACTGTAACCGAGCTTCAATATAATTTTTTATCTCTTCACTGGAGATATATATGGAACATTCCATGCGCATGCTCAAGACCAATGCAAGTGATGACATTTAGGCTACTGTAATGAAAAGGAAAAGATTACGTTACAAAGTCAAGGTGGGCCTAACTTGATTCACCAACTTGATTGTGTATCTTCAACTGCCTCAAGTTAGGCTAAGGATATAAGACAGTTTTTTGGCAAAGTGGCATTCAAACATTTTTATAACCACAGTGGTGAATGGCTTAACTTAACGGAATTTTACCACATGAAGTTTGTTCTCCCTGTTGCTTTCTTGCAGGATTGGATCTGCACAGATTCCACTTGCTTTCTATTCTGAAAATATTCAGAATATACTGTGTATAACAGTAAATACTCTCCCTACCAATTAATTAGCACCCCAAAATAAAATCATGGTATTTGCAATTTGTACTGGAAGTTGGGGTTAACTTTCAGATAGAATGTTTCTATATTACATGGTCTGCAGAAAGTTACTGAAACATATTAGTAAGTCATAGGCCTACCTAAATTTCTTTTGACATATAGTGAGAATAGATGGAATAGAAACTTGTAGCAGGAGATAAAGAACCTAGGGGAAGTCTCTAATGAAGCTTTTGGGGCTGGATAGACTTACAGAACCAATGGGACATTATCTGAAATCTAGTACAGTAGTAGCACCAAACCCTCATGAATGTAAATGAACAAAGGTGCTTATGAATAACAGTCCTTGTTAGATGAATTTGTTATACATAGTGAATTAATATAATTAAGTTCATGCAGTAACAATATAATTTTTTAATTTATAATTATTTGTAGAAACTTAATTTATTTACTGTATTTTTATTATTACTATATTTACTATAATTTATTTATTCCATTTTATAATTTATTTCTAATTTTAGCTGATAAGACCTCTGGAAACTCTACAAATTCTGTTAGTTACATTCCTGAATATGAGTAGTGCACATTCTAGATCTTACAGCTACGTGAATGGGACAGTTATAAAATGTGTCTGTTTGATCATTTAAAAAAAATAAAAAGAACATGTAGTGACCAGTGACATATCTAGAATTTGGCCTTGGTGGGTCCGGTCGAGTTGGCTTCATACAAAAGAAAAAACAAATTAAGACTAATCAACATTACTATCTTTAAAGTAGTTGAAAATGTGTGATAACATCCTGAAATCAGTCTCATTAAAGTAGACAGTAAAACCACAATAAAAATGCACGTTATTTAAACATTGTTTAGAAGATACTTATTGACTGAACTGATTTTCCTATATTTCAAATATCAAATGGATATGCAATTGCTGTGTAGTAAACCTGTTTGTGTATTTAGAAAAGGAATATTAGAACTAATCACATATTAGCATACACAGCTGAAAATAAATAAATAATAAAGTAGCCTAAAAATTAAGGGATTGGTAAACTTTCTAGACCCTCTTGGGGTTGCTCCGGCCCCTTTGTTACCCCCCCCCCCCCCCCATAAACATGACCCTAGCAGTGACAGTGAATGGATGTTTACCTCTTCTATTAGCCCATTGCCATGTATGCAGAATACAAACACCTGAGCCAATGTGTAGAACAAGTAGCCTATTACAGTTGATGCGTACAAGTCAACACCTTCAATCTGAAACACAATAATTCATTGTTAGAACAAAAAATTAAGACTTAGCAGTCTTATGATTAATAAGCAGTTTGAATTTAATTAAACCTGCTACTTAACTTACAAAAGCTTTCTACAAACTGTCTCTCAGGTTCATTTACTACAGGGAAACAACTTTTTAAGAACCTGCTCACAAACCAAATTTGTATACACCGAATCTCTGCATACTGATAAGTGGTGCTGGAGATTATTCTCCAGCTGTCTTGAGAAGCGTAAGCATATTTACTAATCCAGTTGTCTTGCACTCAGTGGCAATTTGGGTAGACAAAAAATATCAGCCAAAAGCAACCTCTTACTAAGATTGTTGACATTCTTAATGAACCAGTAATATTGAGTTAATGTTACCTCCATCAGGTAATATCTAAGTGACTGTCTGAAACACACGCATTCATTATATAGTTTGCCCTAAATATCAATAAAAGGCAATCGTATTGTTTTTGGAGTCGTTTATGAATCTTAATTAGAAAATAGTTCTAGAAAAATATAAATTTTATTCACATTTTTAATGGTGACAAATCCGGATTACTGTAGGCATTTCACAAACTTTTCATATTTTCTTGTAAATGAGTTCTACTCATTTTTAATGTAATATCTCATTTTTTTCTTATTTTTAGCTACAGAATCAGCTCCCAAGAGATTGCTGTGCAATTTTGAATTACTCTGTATATGTTCTTTCATGACAGACTCTTCCATTCCCAGTAAATTTAAATTTTCTAAATAATTGCCCTTATTAAAACATTGCTCATTTTCCTTATGACCCCTAAAAGCTAACTCTTGCCTCCCTAAATAACAATCATCTATCAAACGGCCTACTATCCTTCGATTTCGTGCCACATTTTCATTGTGCTATACTGCTTGAATTTTAGGCATTTCAGACAAACAGTGTTCAATTCTGTTACGTCCTAGCATGTGAAACATCTCATAATTTTTAATTTTGCTACCAGGATGATTGGTGGTTTTAGCTTCAAATTTTTTTATAGTGCCTACTCCAACTTTGCTCCCATGGTTCCTCTCCATTAAACATCAAACAGTAATAGCAGTGCAGAATTTTGTTTCGCTTACAACCAGAGAGCCACCTATATTTACTATACTAAACTTTCTGAAATTTTCTGACAACTTTTCCATCCTTTTACGACAAATCTAAAGATGCCCTAGATATTTTTAACTTTAGCAATACCTTTTGCTCTAAATGTAACATACTGATTTCGTATTTTAACAAAAATTCTAACGAATCAAAGTTGTCAGAGTTTATATCAAATCTCGTACTTCTGCGGTAGAACTGGTATTAACTGTATTCATTTTGCTCCTTTAAACCAATTAAATATATGCTTAAAGCACTTAAATGATGACACTGAAAAGTATGTATTATTAAATAATTAGTACGTAAATTATTACACACTTCTTAGTCTACACCACTATATACACAATTAAAAATTATTTGTAAACTCAATAAAAACAAATATTCACTACGCAAGCACATTGAAACAAACACAGGCAGCCAGGCGACAATTCAGTGCTCTTTATTGTGGGGGAGACGTGTCTTCTTGTGTGATGTATAGGATGCATTTTTATGCTGCCTGCACAGGTCCTGCCCCTCCCGTTGTCATCCACTGAAGCCCTCCTCACCTCCAGCCTTGTTAAAAATACATTTCAAATAATGTCTACCCTGATACTCAGAGTACAATTGCATCGAAGAGCAAGGTTCCATGGCTCACACTCTCACCATGTTGCGTGATATTTAACTTCTTAAATTAGTCTTATATCCTTTATGAGTAACTTATGCAACTTAATTCATAAATAAAAATTAATAATTTTATGAATAGATTATTTGAGGAGACACTGTCTATCTTGTCTCCCCTGACGCTTCGCCACTGCTTGCACTGGTATAAAGCATATTTACTGGACTAACAACTGCTCCAACCAAGCTATTACACACTCTATTATATTTAAATTATATTAAAGTATACTACAGTTACTATATATTTACATTTTAAATGAAAAATTGTACCAATTATTTAAGTAATTGAAATAATCATAATATCAAAACATTATTACAATTTTTATTTTATGTGCTTGACATTATTGTGGACCAGTAGTAGTCCAGAAGGGGGAGAATGTGTGTGAACAAAGGGCTGATGGGGAACCTGCATGAACAAAACAGGCAAGCTTCTTTTGTTTGTTGTACACCTATAGGCAATATTAAATGTACTTTTGCCTTGTGTACTGTACAGTATTGCTCTGTTTTAACATTTTATGCTTAAAACTTTACACATTTACACTTTACATTTATCCATAAAGTGTTCTTTTAGTTTTTGCATTATGATTGTTGTTTAGCTGTTGGATGACTCCAGTATTTTCATGATGATGAATTATTTCTGTATGTTTCCTTGGAAAAATTTTGATTTTCCTGGAACAAACTGTGTTTCTATGTCATACTGTGTCCCCGTTCCTGAGGAAACAAGACACAGCAATTTTGTACTTGTACCATCATAACGTATTTTAAAAATATTGTGTAACATTTTAAAATTGTTGTTTTTGGTGCAACCCAAAAGTTGCACCACAGTGTTGAATAATACTGTGGTAACCAAGAGTTGGATACCATATGTCCATCTGTATTTTCAAACATTTTTATTAGATACAATTTATTGTAGGCTGGTATAGAGGATTTTTTTCTGGTTGACCAATACAGTTGTTTATGTTTTATTCCTAGTTCTACTCTGTTATTTTCTGAAATGGACTGTGTTCACATAAGACATTTTCTGGTTATTTGTGGCATATATTTTGGGACAGAATTATGGGAGTAGATTTTGGTTTGTTAATTTTAATACACCATTGTTTTAATACACCAAATAATATCTGACGCAAAGATTTCTTCACTTCTTCAACTGTGAATTACCTTGTTCCAAGGCATGGAAAATCTTTATGCTCCTTTTATCTAAACTATCACAAAATGTCACATTTGTGAATAGTTTTTACTTACACTTAACTAACACTTAACTACACTTAACTACTTAACTAAAAATGAACTTTTTTCATGTGAAAAACGTACTATTTTATCGGACGCGTTTCGGCTTAGTATCCGCCTTCTTCAGCTTTGGTAACAGACTGCCAGCATTTTGTAACGGTTGTGTGGAAGGTGAAGTGGGGGTGGTGTGTGGCGGAAGGGGATTGGCGCGGGGATTCAATTTACTGTTTGTTTTCTGTATAATTGTGTCAAAAAGTGTATGTGATTTATATTGTAATTGATCGTTGAGTATGTTGTTTGGTTGTGTTGTGTGGTGTTTATATATTTCGTATTGTTCAGTTGTGTTGAGTTTTTGACCTTTGGGTATGTAATGTAGAATTTCAAGATTAGTGTCTATGTTGGTGTAACTGTGGTTTTCTGTGTGTATGTGTGTGGCAAATGCAGAGTGTATATTGTTGTTGGTTAAAGCTTTTAAGTGTTCAGAATAACGGGATGAAAAAGATCTTCCCGTCTGGCCTATGTAGAAACTATTGCAGTCATTACAATTTAATTTGTATACACCTGTTTTGTTATATTTGTCTATGTCTGTGTTTGTATTACTGATGTGTTTTTTGATGGTATTGGTTGTTCTGAATCCTATTTTGTATTTGTGTTTTCTGAATGTATTGGCGATTTTGTGTGTGTATGAGTTGTGGTATGTGAGTGTGATGTACTTATTGTGTTGTGTGTTGATGGTATTTAGTGTTTTGTTGTTTTTGTTTTTGATGCGTTTGTGTAGTATGTTTATTAAATTGGGGTTATAACCGTTTTTTATTGCTATGTATTTTATTGTGTTGAGTTTGTCGGTGTAATCTTGTTTATTTAAGGGTATTTTAGTTAGTCTATGGAGCATATGGTTGAAGGCCGCATATTTATGTTGTGTTGGGTGGTTTGATGTGTTGTGTATAACCATGTCGGTTGTGGTTGGTTTCCTGTATATTTTGTACGTGTGTGTATTGTTAGTTTTGTTAATTGTTAGGTCTAGAAAATTTATACTATTGTTTTGTTCAGTTTCCAGTGTAAATTTTAATTTGTGGTGTATAGTGTTTATGTATTTGTGGAAGTTTTCAACTTGTCTTGTGTTGCCTTTGAATAAAAGTAATATATCATCTACATACCTGTGCCAGTATATAATTTTGTTAGTGTATTTGTTGTTGTTTATTATGTGGTTCTGTTCAATGTTGTGTATATATATTTCTGCTAGTATTCCTGATATGGGGGATCCCATCGGGAGTCCTTCTGTTTGTGTGTATATTTTGTTATTGTATGTAAATTAATTTTGATCAGTTATTATTTTGGTAAGTGTGATGATTTCTTGTATGTGTGTTTCAGGTGTGTTGTTTTGTCTGAGTAGTTGTTCTAGTGTTTGTATGGTTTCTTTGATGGGGACATTAGTGTATAAATTGGTTATATCAAAAGATGCCAGAGTTGAGTTATGTGGGATGTGTATGTGTTCAGTTTTCCTGACTAGGTCAATGTTGTTTTTGATAGAGGTGCTGTTGCTGAGTTTTATGTTTTCTCTGATTATTTTGTCTAGTTGTTTTGCTATTTTGTGGGAGGGGGCCTGTGTGTTGTTTATTAATGGTCTGATTGGAATGTTAGGTTTATGTATTTTTGGTAATGCATTTAGTTTAGGGGGGTTAGGTTTTATTTGTTTAAGGTATTTGGCGTTTTCTGGTTTGATTATATGTTTGCTGTTGTTTATAAATTTATTAATCTGTTTATGAAATTTTAGTGTGGGGTCTTTATTTATTTCCGTTATATTATTTTCGTTGAAGAAACTTTCGATTTTAGTGTTTAATTGGTGTTTGTCCATTATGACGCTAATGTTACCTTTGTCGGCTTTTAGGATTGTTGTGTTGTGTTCGAGTAACTTGTGTTTTACACTATTGAGTGTTTTTATTTCATTGTTGTGTATTTTTGGTTTTGTATGTGTGTTTTGAAGTTTTCTTTTTATGTCGTGACGTATCGTGTCTTGGTCGTTGAGGTGCGTGTTTTGTACAGCCGTTTCTGCGTCTATGATGATGTCGCGTATGTGTTTATTGTGATTTTTGATGTTATTTGTATTGGTATTCAAATTATGTTTCAGTCCTTTGTTTAATAAATTCATTTCATCTTTTGTGAAATTAATGTGTGTTGTATTAACTTAATACAGTTATTAAGTTTTTACTTAATAACTGTCAAAGTTTCCTGCAATATTTTGCAATTTGTGTCCAGTGTGCCCAATTCCTAATGGACCAAGAGTAACATTATGAGTCTCATCAACAAGAATCTATCTGCCATATGGTAGTTTAATCAGCCATATAAGTTATTAATAAACGATGAAAAAAAGAAGTTGCAGTAGACACTGTTTGTCATTTGTTACAAATAACATCTTTCATATCAATTAATTTTTTCAGTTGCTTTATTTTATTGTCTTATCCATGTTATAATTTTAACTTAATTTATTTTAACTAAGAGATGCAGGAATTTGTAATACATTTTATATGCCACAAGAAGGGATGTGTTTGTGCATATTTTGTGTTTCTGTACACATGTGAGAAAATTGTAAGACGTGTGTTGAATACTGAATTTCAGGAACACCACATCTTTAGATAAAATTTTAGTTAAATTTTACTTGAGCCCGAGTAAGCCTTAAGATGTTACAAGCTTCTTCAAAGCCTTAATTAAAATTAAAATAGTATCTAAACTGTAGTATTTTGAAATGGAAAAAATACAATACTAGTAATTGATACACGGCCATGTCATTGATGACAAAAACCCAAGAGAATACTTTTAATCCTATGTTAGGAGAATTTTGCCATTGTGTACTGAAAGCTGAAGTCTAACGTGAAAAGTATTATTTTAAATTAATACATGAGACAGTTTACCTTAGTGGCCTGATATGCAAGTAGTGTTAGTGTCACTGTACTTGTTAACATATGCAACAGCAATGCAAATCCGTAGGCATCTCCTATGCTCGTTACATACCTGAATAATACACAATATATTTAAAACATATTTACAAGTGCCATGATTAATTTACAGTTAAATGCTGACAAAGCTGAGGTTGAAGTTTTGGTAAGTACAGTACATATATCAGTTCACAGATGTGATCAGTTTTACTTCAAAACATACATAGACAAACCATATAAGATAATTTGTATATATAATTGGGAAGATCCATAGGAGACACTCTACATTGAAGGTGACAACTGTTTTCCATATTCCAATTGAAAGATTTTATTTTTACAAAAAACTCAAAAATTGTAGTTTAAGAATAGTCAAGAAGAATAGTACTTCAAATTTTCGAGAGAAGACGTTCAGGAAGAAATATTTTATCCTTTCTATACTTGTAACATGGATAAGTTTTCATATGATTAGATGTTTAATTACTAACATAATGTGATGCCTGCTCAGAAATTTGAAACAAAACGAACAATTTTTAGTACCTCTATTCATAAAATTACTGTACTTTTCAAAACAGACAAAAATTATGCACATTTTAATAGTTGTCTTGATTATTCATCTCTTCTTTCACAGCACTAACACTTAACTAAAAATGAACTTTTTTCATGTGAAAAACTTACTATTTTATTGTACGCGTTTCGGCTTAGTATCCGCCTTCTTCAGCTTTGGTAACAGACTGCCAGCATTTTGTAACGGTTGTGTGGAAGGTGAAGTGGGGGCGGTGTGTGGAGGAAGGGGATTGGCGCGGGGATTCATCTTTCATCCCGTTATTCTGAACACTTAAAAGCTTTAACCAACAACAATATACACTCTGCATTTGCCACACACATACACACAGAAAACCACAGTTACACCAACATAGACACTAATCTTGAAATTTTACATTACATACCCAAAGGTCAAAAACTCAACACAACTGAACAATACGAAATATATAAACACCACACAACACAACGAAACAACATACTCAACGATCAATTACAATATAAATCACATACACTTTTTGACACAATTATACAGAAAACAAACAGTAAGTTGAATCCCCGCGCCAATCCCCTTCCTCCACACACCGCCCCCACTTCACCTTCCACACAACCGTTACAAAATGCTGGCAGTCTGTTACCAAAGCTGAAGAAGGCGGATACTAAGCCGAAACGCGTACAAAAAAATAGTAAGTTTTTCACATGAAAAAAGTTCATTTTTAGTTAAACATTTTAATAATTCCACATTAGTACCCAATGTGTTTAGCTTGTGTGTGTGTGTGTGTGTGTGTGTGTGTGGTTTGATACATTTTAATTAATTTACATTTTAGATGATCATAGTCTGATTATAATTAAAATATTTCCAACAGTAAGATTTGTGACATTTATGATAATTTGTGTTAATGAATAGGACAAAGTAAAACAGTTATAGCATAAATTACTGTCAATTAAAATGTTAACACTAATACATACAATACATGTTGTACTAGAGGTTTCTTTATATTTACTCGTTTTTTAAGAAAATTTTCACCCTACTCTAAACACTGTTATAGTTAAGTTAGAATGAAGCCTATGTAAAATAAATGACATGACAGATAATTAACTGATAGAACAAATCAAATATTCCTCCTGTTATATAAATATATATTGCCTCTCTTTATTTTAATGGTTAACAATTTTCTAGAAACATTTAATTTTGAAAAGAGTTCATGTTAGTACCTTATACACAAATTTATCAACTGATTTAGGATAAATTTACAGTCCTTTATTGAAATATTTCTGAATATAAAGACTTCATTATGTTTTGACATTAAACAATCAAGAATATTCAAAATTTCTAAACTTACTTGACAACATGCTTGTGGCGTTCAACCCAGTATTTTATGGCCGAACGAACCAGCAACTCTTGTTTCTTTGAAAGCCCATTTGGACCAATTCCGCTATTACCAACAGCCACTAGACCTCTCTCAAAACCAGAAAATTCCCTTGGTGTGTTATAAATTCCACGTATATCAAAGTCTGTAACCTCTTCTGCTTGACAAACAAAATTGACATTAAGTAATGAATATTAACTATTATAGACAAAATATTTGTTTACTTTCTATTATCAGCTTGAATAATTTTCCAACTAGGATTATTGTTATATGACATAAAAGTACTGTTATAATTTAATAACATGATAGCTCACAATACTCTTATGTTATACTTTACTACCAAAATATGTTACATATGTGGTATATTTTAAAAAAAGGGGGGGATCAGAATTGTGAAATTGCAGTAACAAGAAATGTAATATTTAAAACATTAAATTTTCTCTATTCTAATTTATTTACAGAAGAGCTACTACAGTGGAACCCTGCAGGTCCGAACCCCGCTAATCCGAAACCCTGCTTAATCCGAACCGGTAGTTTGAAAAAGGGGTCTAAAAATTGGACAAAGAAATAAAAATTAGGACAAAATAACTGGAACATATCAATATAATTTGTACATAAAAAGCTTAGATAAATGCATTTTTAGTGAAATTCTTATTAAAACTAAGTACTTTAGATTGTTTCAAATATATGGCAAAATAAAGTTTTGAATTACGTTATCAAGAAATTAGCGTCTGTAAAATGAATGGAAAAACATATTGGTACTTACAGTTTAGTGCCAGTAAAAGTATATAAAATACAAAAAACTATAATAAATACACACTACATAACTAGACACTACTTAAGGTGTTGCCCAAAATCGGTCATTTTTCTCTGATGCAAAGCTGTAAATCCAGCAGACGCCGCGATGTTCCGCCAAGCGGCGAGTAATCTTATTGTCATACCCGGTGCCCGCCTGTCACTGTCCTTGCACTGCCACTATAGTGGTTCAGTGTCGTTCATTGTAGCGAGTCACGTATTGTATCGAAATTAACATAGTCAATGCAATATATAACTGGTATTCACTGTATTTTTATAGTATAAAAGAGATATTGCAAGATCAAAAAGTAGTACAGTACTTTGATTGTAGGCACGAATGTGGTACTGTTTATACACGTTATATAATTTATATTTATAATATACAGTGCTGTATAACCTATAACCCGGTTAATCCGAATTTACGCCAATCTGAACAGGACTTGGTCCCAATTATTTCGGACCAGCGGGGTTCCACTGTATTGTGTTATTATATGCAGTCAGTATTATATTACTTTTGTATGCCACTTGCTTAGGTTAATTCCTACTGGAAGGTGGCAGTTTAAAAATATCATCCAGGATATTATTTATACTATCTATTGGCCATTAAACATGTCTAGGCATTCTCAGTAGGTATTCAGTATACGCTATACCCTTGTAAATTTTTTCACAGATTTTACTTTTGTCAATTTTCAAGATATAACTCACCCACTTTAGTCAACATATTATTGTTATTATTATTACCATTATTATTATTATTATTAAGAGTAGTAATTCCCCCCAGGGGCTTACACCTTGTGGGCATGGGTGTGGGAAGCTTGGGGTACCTGAGTCAGACTCCACTTTGCTTAAACCTATCTTGGGTGAGGTCCCTTTCTTTCACCTGTTCTATTGGTCTTCATTGGCCAACTCTTGTTTTTTCCAACCCCAATGCTATTAGAGTAATCAAGGGCTAGGGGTCTTTAGTTTCCTCTGACTTTCTTGTCTTCTTTTGGCTGGTGTGCCAAAAAACACCCGAGGAAGGAACCCTGTCTAAAAATACAATATGGATTCGGTAGATAAAAGTTCCAATACTATGGTCACAGGGGCTACGGATCCCCAGTACCAGTGGCTGTCAGGGGTGAGCGAGTGGACCTTGGGTCATTGTCATCCATTGACTGCAATGCCATGGGGGTGGGTCACTTGGCCTCTCTGGCAGATAATGCGTCAAGCGACATGACAAATGGAGTGGAAGGGAATCCTTTTTGGAGGAGATCTTTGCTGCAGAGGACCCCACCTAGAGATAATGTTGGGGGTCAGAGCAAGATTGAAGAGCCATCGGCGAGGTCTCCAGCAGTTGCCAAGGAACACAGAGGGCCTAGGAGTTCTCATCGAAAGGAATATATTGAGAAGATGAGAAGCAAGGAAGATGAACAGGTTCAGAAATGCAGAACAGTGATCGGGAGTATGAAGGCAGAGAAATATCTCCATGTATGCAAAGACTGGCATGAAAGAACTGGAAGAAACCATAGACATAATCACTCACTGCAGAGCTAACTGGCTGAAGATGGAGGAAAAGGCCCAGAAGCAGCTGACAAGAAATGGGAACACCGAGGCAACGGCCAGTAGTAAGAATGTTTCTGCCGGTGTTCCAATACCTAAGACAGATAAGTCGCCTTTAGAAGATAAGGAATCTGAGGATTCCCAACCATCTGGGGTTAAAAGGGGAGCCTCATACCCAGCAGAGGCAAAGACTGATAAGAAGAAGAAAGAGGTGGAAACCCCGAAAGCCTGGAGTGAGGTCCGGAATAGAAAGAAGAATAGGCCTAGGAAGGTAGAAATGGCAGAAACATGCAAAGTCTCAGATAAACATGGGGGTTGATTCTACCCCGCAAGGACGGAAAATAAGAAAACTATCAAAAGCCATGCCTAGAGGCTCTGTTGATTGAGCCTTCACAAGGCAAAACTTATGCTGAAGTGCTTGGCTTAATCCATAGTGGAGCAAATCCTGAAGCCTCTCAGGTCAAAGTCAGAGCGATAAGACAGAGTGGGTCTGGAAGAGTCCTAGTAGAGTTGGGCGAGAAGTCGCAGGATAAAGCAGCATTCTGTAATACCTTAAAGAGCATCTTAGGTCAAATGCCATGGTCTGGAAGCTGGAGCTGAAGGAGAGATCTTGATAGCCTTACCACCCCAGAAGAAGTGACTGAGGCGATTAAGGGGGGAGGTTGGGGATCTCGTAGGGAACCTAAATGTAATAGTTACAGGTACCAAAAGAAGGGAGCAAAAGACGGCCATCGTAGAGATTAACGTAAAGGGTGCAGAAGAGCTGCTGAAGTCCCAATGCATCAAAATTGTGGAGTTCAGTGTACGGTAAAGGTTATACACTGTTACACATGTTTTGGCTATGGTCATCAGCCAACTAACTGCAAGGGACCAGACAGAAGGCAGACAGGGCTTTTTATACAGTGCGGAGAACCAGAGCACAAGAAGAGTGACTGTAGAAACCAACCAAAGTGCTTCCTGTGTACTGAAAATAATGTAGTTTCAGACCAGATGGGTCAAATCCCCGGGACTGGCAATTGTCTTGTGTTCAAGAAAGCACTGGACAAGGCAAAAAAGATCCAAAGAACATGAAGTTTCTGAACGGAAATCTACATAGAAGTAGAATTGCAGATGACCTTCGTGTCAAGATTCAGAAGGACACCAGAGCGGATTTAATGTTCATCAGTGAAGAGTACAAAAAGGCAAAGATATACCAGGATGGTATTCCGATAAACTAGGTACTGCAGCTATACCAGATACCAGACATGGGGATACTGATACTGAGAGTCTCAGTAGGGAGCCATGGTTATTGTAGAGGATTTGTTTGGGTTAGAAGTAGGAGAGTTGCATTTGTGAGCTGCTACTTCACCCCAAACGAGGGTATACATGAATTTCAATAAAAACTTAACAGACTGGATGACACTCTGTGGGAGTGGGAAGGAAACATCATTGTTGCTAGGGACTTCAACACCATGGCGGTAGAGTGGGGTATGCCAAACTTGGATTCAAGGGGAAAACAGGTGCTTGAGTTGGCTGCATGGTTATCACATGGTGTGATCAATGTCGGGAAAGTGTCAACATTTAGAAGACTCGGCTATATAGAGGCTATTCTAGATATTACGCTTGCATCGGAGTCTCTAGTTTCAAAAATTGTTTGATGGAAAGTTAGTGAAGAATACACTGGTAGTGATCACCAGTACATAATCTTTGCCTTCCAAGATAAAATAAGACAGGAGGGTGAAAAGTCTTGGAGGAGACAAAAATGGAATGCTGGCAAGCTTAATTTAGAAACCCTTGTATCAGAAATAAAGAGGGGAGAGGACAATGTGCTGGAGAGGTCTAGCCCCACAGAGCATGTAGTCGAGACCACAATGAAGCTGATACGCCAGACCTCTGATGCTTCAATGCCTCAGTAAAGAAAGCCATCTGGGAGAAGGAAAGTGATCTACTGGTGGACTGAGGAGATCTCTACTCTGAGGAGGAGATGTCTTTCTGTCAGGTGAATTGTTACCAGGAGGAGGAAACGGAATGGCGACAGTGCAGTACAAGAAACAGCAGAATACAGAGCAGGAAGACAAGACCTTAAAAAGGCTATTATCAGTAGCAAACGACGAAAGTGGGAGGAACTAAAGGCTGAGGTGTACGTGAGCTGCGTCCTGTTGCAGAAGGCGAAGTGCCACTGTTTAGCGGTGAAGAACTGAAGGAGGCTCCAGGCTTGTTGAAGAGTGGCAAAGCCCCAGACTGGATGGTGTTCCATCAGAAGTTCTGAAGGTGATTGCTAGTTCATGCCCATCTACAATATGGACCCATATACTCCTTAATATGCACAACAGCTGCCTTGCCTCAGGGAGGGATACTTCCCTAAGGGGTGGAAAGTGCGTATTCTGGTGCTTGTCAGCAAAGGCAAGAGTGACCCAGGCACACCATCAGCATATAGGCCTTTGTGCATGCTGGGTAGTGCTGGAAAGTGTCTGGAAAGGTTGCTAAAGCCACGTCTGTTGGAGCCGTTCAAAGTGCGGATGACCTGTCAAACAGACAATATTGCTTTCTGAAAGGCTGATCAACTCTTGCAGCAGTGGAGGAGGTAGTAAGAACTTCCCATGCGGCCCAACAGGGGAATCATTACTCAAGAAGTATAGTCTTGTTGGCGATGCTGGAAATTAAGAATGCTTTCAATTCTGCCAGCTGGAACGACATGCTTAGGGCTCTGGAACAGTTCTTCCAGATCCCACAGTATCTCCTCTGGATAATAGAATGCTACCTGAATGACAGGGAACTTATTTATGATATGACAAACGGACCTTGTAGGCTGCCCAGGGCTCAATTTGCGGCCATGGCCTTTGGAACATATCCTACCACAGAATTCTATGGATGAAGACACTGCCATCCACTTTCCTGGTAGGTTACACAGACGCTATCACGGCAGCGATTGTAGCATGAAACACTGAGGATGCACAAAGAAGCCTGAATCAGGTAATGAGGCGAGTGGTGGACTCCTGACTTGAAGAACACAGCCTGGATGTAGCCACTGATAAGACCAAAATAGTACTGCTCATCCAGTGATGGGTTCCCACTATCATACTGCTGCAAGTGTGAGCTGAGACAGTATTTACAAAGAATGGTGTGAAATACCTAGGGACAAGACTAGACTCAAAGCTCTCCTATTGGAGCAATTAAAGTTTGCAGCTGATAAGGCGGCTCATGTTACTACCAGACTCAGCAGCAGAAGACACATGGCCAACATAGGTGGTTCCACTCCAAGCAAGAGGCGATTCTTGATGGTGGTCACAGAATCCATCCTTCTGTATGGTTGCAAAATCTGGGCAGATAAATTAAAAAGACAGAGAAGTACAGAAAATGTATCCATCAGTGCAGAGAAGAGGAGCCCTCAAAGTAGTATCCTCTTAATGGACAGTGCCAGAGCCAGTAGTCCTGGCGATAGCAGGAGTGATTCCCATAGAAGAGATGAAATTGGAAGGGATGCAGCAAAGCATGAAGCTTGAAGTGAATGGGAACTCACTCTCCGGCACTGGCAAGATCGTTGGGATAGAGAGGATAGAGGAAGACGGACCGCACAGCTCATACCAAACTTGAAGGAATGGATTGACTGCCAACACAGTGAGGTCAACTACCATCTGACCCAGTTGCTCAGTGGTTATGGAGATTTTAATGCCTACCTCCACAGAATGCTCCATACAGCATCCCAATACTGAGACTCTTCCCATGAAGATGGCTTACACATATTTTCAAGTGCTGCAGATTCACAAGACAGAGAATGGTACTGGAAATGGAGCTCAGGGAGTTCACTCCCGAGACTGTAGTTGCACTTATGCTTCATGGTAAGGCAGAATGAGACCACATCAATGCATTTTTTCTGTGGGTCCTACTAGAAAAAGGAGGCAGGCCCAACTTGCACCCAATGGGCAGTAGAAGATACTAGAAGGAGCCCAATAAGGATGCAATAGGCTCCATCCCGAAGTAATATGCAAGTGGTTCCAGGATGGATGTGAATGCCTGAATTAGAGGTGGGTTTTTTAGTGGGTGAGAGTCCCACACACCAGAGGAGGCACGGCCTCCTCTGATGGTTCATAAAGCATTTTCCCCCTCTATTAAGATTAGTAGTAGTAGTAGTAGTAGTAGTAGTAGTAGTAGTAGTAGTAGTAGTAGTAGTAGTAGTGGTGGTGGTAGTAGTGGTAGTAGTAGTAGTAGTAGTAGTAGTAGCAGTAGTAGTAGCAGCAGCAGCAGCAGCAGCAACAGCAGCAGCAGCAGCAACCCTTATATCGTAGTATATAATATGTTGTGATAGTACAATGGTGAAGCGTGGTTAGAAGACTAGATAGGAATCTGAGTTACAGAGTTAACTACAGTCTGCTAAATTTACTTATTATTGGTTGGCAAGTAATCTACTATGCAACACGAATAATTAGAAGTGCATGTGCATCAGATATGACCACGATACATAGATTACGCCTATTTATAATTAATAAGACTGTGCTTTCAAACTTACCGGCTATATATGTATTTTACATTTTTTCTGTCACTTTACAATTAAGCATCTGTGTGAAGTTTGTTCAAAAAGTATATGGGAACTGTTCCACTGACTACAGAATTAAGATTAGTCTTTTACCATATTCTTAAAATTCAGGAATGTCATCAGATATCAATTTTGATTTTTTTAATCAATTTTGTCCTATTAAGAGAGCAAGGAAGTTCACTGACTGATCACACATGTACAGTTTTTATTTAATTTGATATTAGTGAAGTAAGTGTAGTGAGTTAGCATGTATAAGTAGTATGGATTGAAAGAGTGTGCACGAGAATTTTGAACTTTAACACTAACCTCCTTTAGTTCCAAACTGGTTGACTGAAGTTGATGCTGCTCGAAATAAATCTGCTGAATTGGGTACAACAGAATCCAAAGCAGCACTCAGTTCCATAAGTGGTTTTAATATATCTTTCAAATGTTTTAGTTGCTCACATGCAAAAATGACAAAGCAGCAAAACAGAACATCCAGAAGATTGGCATGACTGATGGTTATGAACAGCCAATACAACTAAAAATATAATGTGCTTTTATTTAATAAAATATAACTATATCAGATATTTATTATTTTTTTAAACATTAAATGTACTAAATAAGTAATACCAGTAATAGCCAATTTTATTTAGCTAAAGTACTCATATCAAGTTTGAAACTGTAAATATTTAGAAATAATGAAGGTAGACCTTATTTATAAAACAGCAAACTCTTAATTTTGGTATCATAGGATAATAATTGTAATATATTTTAAATGTAATTATTAAATTCAATCATTAAGACTTTACAGTATATAATATAACAAACAAAAAATGGCCGAAGTACAATGGTGTATCTAGAATTTGACCTGGGAGTGGGGAGTCCAGACAAGTCGACTTTATAAAAAAGAAAAAACAGAAAAACAAGTTAAGACAAATAAACATTGCTGTCTTTAAAGTGGTTGTAAAAGATGTGATAACATACTGAAGTCAATCTCATTAAAGTAAACAGTAAGAACACAATAAAAATACATGTTATTGAAACATTGTTTAGAAGATACTTATTGACTGAATTGATTTTCCTATATTTCATATTTCAAACGTATACACAAATGCTGTATAATAAACCTGTTAGTGTATTTAAAAACAAGTTACTACTGTATTAGCATACACAGTAGAAAAAAATAATAAAACAGCCTAAAAATTAAGAGGTTAACAAAATTCGTCAACTTTTTCAACCCTCTGAAGGGGGGGGGTCTGGCCCTGTTTGTCCGCCCCCCCATAAGTATGCCCCTGCTGAAGTAGAGTATAAGAAGTATTTTAATAGTATCTGTGTAAGAGTGGTTTGTTTGATATAAAATACCTAACCTAACCAACTATAAAATGAGTCTATCTTAAGATTTAGAAGAGCTGATTTGTGTACCAATTAAATGAATTAGTAAAAGCAGCTTGAATCTTTTCTTAAAAAAGAATCTTAAGGTAACACTGTTAAGATATGTGGGAAGGTTTCTCCAAAGTTGGAGGTTTCTAGCCAACAAATAAAAAATGTCAAGGTATAGAGACAGAAAAGTAGTATAAATCATAAAACAATCGATGTAAGATTGCCAGTACATTTGTTGGTGTGTGTTTCAATAGCTGTGCATCGTAAATATACGTGTGATAAAGATTACTTTAATGTTCTGATTGAGCAAAACCATGCCAATAGGTTCTACCATGCCATCCCAGGTATGTATGTATGTATGTACGTATGAATGCATGTAATGTATACATATTATACACACAGCACTAGCACTAGCACTAATATAATAGTTTAGAATTTCATTTCATCAGCCACTGGAGGAGCAGGCCTTAGATGAGCAATGTGAAGTGTATGATCAAAATGGTGTGGCAGAGTTGCAACAACTAGTGAATTCAGTCACTGACTGTAGCTCTCCATCTCAGAAATATTTAATCCATTGTATGTAATTAGAGTATTAGTATCATTATTAATCATGTTGCTGTATTGATGCAACATGCATTCTCAACCTGGTGCTCACAAGCACTGTAGTGCTCTTGTGCTCCTATAATTAAATATGGTGCTCTTATCATGGATATAAAAAGTACTCGTCAGTACCAATTTAATAATAATAATTTAATTATATTCAATTGTGATCTATTTTGTATGGCCAAACAGCTGTTATCCACCAATCACAAAGTATCAAGGCAGTGGTGGACAATGGATAAGCAAGGACTGGAGCAGCCTTTCATTTTAAGTCCCCAGCCATGGTTTTTTTATCACATAGGTACATACTGGTAGTTTACACTTTTTGTGGTACATACCTAAATATTTTACTCATTATTTATAGATTTTTAATGAAAAAGACAAAGAAGTTGTACAAAATGAGGAAAATAAAAATTTTTTGACTTATTACTTGAAATGTATTGCAAGTTTTGTTAAAAATGGGACTTGATGCATTCATTACCTTTTCAACAAAAGTAACAAAGCAATAAAAAATCGTACTCTTTTGAGAATATAGATTTCTAGTTGGTTAATAGTGATGACAATACTAGAGGAATGACTTATGTTTTATGTCATGCATATTTACTGGATTTCAGAAAGCAAATTGTCGAAGTCATTATAGAACTTATCACAGAATGTTTTCTGATGAGTGTCCCACAGGATCAATTATAAGTGCATTGACTTCACTGTGACTGAAATGAAACCAATAATCCCTCAAAAACTTTCTGATTGTATAGTTTCTTACGTGCAGTTGCCAAATCAACAGACATTGCTTGTGTAACTCAATTATTGTGCACTTTGTGCATTGTATAGGTAGTCAGGGAATTTTGGAAAATTTATTTTTAACAATTTTACTGTTCTGTGGTACAACTGTGAGGCAAAACATTTACGTATCAAAGCCTGGGTGTGTGTGTGTGGGGTCCTGATGATCCATGGTGGGTAAAAATAAAGGATTTGTCACTCTTCTGAAAAAAAGGAACTCTTTCCACCCATTGTTCACTCACTAGTTAACTTAAACTGAAATATTAGCCCAGTCATCTCAATCCTATTTCTGGAATTTCAGAACAATTAAAACTGATAGTTGAGTTGATCAACTTTAAGTCCCTGAATCTCTGATTGAATGCAAACTAACAGTCTTCTTGCATATTTATTTGTGCCACATTCAGAACTAATCATATTTACATTCATTGCCTCTAAGTAGTGGTGAAGCATTTATAAGCGACGGGAAAGTTTTAAAGAACTGAAAGGATTTATTTATACTAATGATTATGTCACCAGGTTTACTGAAATACTTGATGATGATTTTAATACTAATCTTGCTTTCATGGTAGACCTCTTTCAATATCTTTCCAAACTGAACAAACATCTTTAGACTCAGACAAACATAATTTGTGAGATGAAATAAATTATACTCTCCTTTCAATCAAAACTACAAAGATTCCTTGTGTCAGCAAATAAAATGACTTGGTTTATTCTCCTGAAATAGGAAATATATTCTCAAGTCTACATTGATCCAATCAGTGTCATAGCAGTGAGAAAAATTCATTTTATTCAATAACACAATCAAGCTCAGACTCACAAACGACTTGAATGATTAAGTCTACAGCCCTCTCAAGCTGTGACATAGTTTTTTGAAAAGGAGAGGTTCACAGATTTCTGGATTGCAGATGATTCAAAAAAGTTTCTGACTTTGAAAAATACTTCTTGTAATACTTTGTAAAATACAATGCTTGGTAATGTACAAGACAATCTACCCATATAAAAAATGTGTTTCTCATTAAGGAGAGTCTGATTCAAAGAACTGAAAAAAATTAAATTTTGGTTTTTTGTACAATGTTATTACTCAAAATCTCTTTTTTAATATAGTATAATAATTTTTTCTTATCTTAATTGTAAATTGGCCAAATGAACTATTTTATGAACACCTGACCTAGTATTTTTGGGTTGAGAATGGATGAGCTGTGACTATTAGTCTGTTCATTTTACCAAAATCCATTATTTATTAAATATATTTTAACAAACACTTTTTGCTACAGTACGTTTCTTGATGTATATATTATATTTAATTTTTCCTAATTTTTCCGAAACATGTTCCTAATAATAAAAGAAATATGTTGAGGTAAATTCGTTATAAAAATTAAATATAATATATATTTTTATATGTTTTTTTATGAAGAGTAAACATAAAGTATTTATTTTTTCTCGGTTGGCCACTTGCTGCCTGGGTGTTCCTCATATCCCAACTGAGTTTATTGTTTGTGTATTTGTTTTGAGTTGGCGATAAAAGTGTTGGTGTGGTTCTGATTGTGATTTATAGATTTTATTGATATGAGAAACACAAAAGCAGATGTTAGATGTTAGCAGCAGATGCAGAAACAAAAAGCAGTAGATGTTATGTTAAAGAACAAAGAGTAGGAATTAAAAAGATTTCTGATTGAAATTCAACTCCTACTCTTCACACAGACCTAAGAACTTCTAAATCTACTAGCTCTAATCAAAACCTGTATTTTTCATCAAGAAAATTCAGAGCGAAATATAATTTTACCTATTATTGTAGAAAATATGAATCACTTGAGTATCAAATAGTTAACCTACACCAGCAGTTGAAGGGTACCAATGAAGTGGCTGTCGATGGTTTTAAAATTTAAATTTTGATAAAAAACTAATTGTTAGCTTAGCTACAAAATTAAGAATATTTTGCTTGAGTTGTACAGAAGTAGATGAAACTTTTGAAAACTATGAAAAGATTGTACAAAATACTGATGAAAAATCTTAAATATTTTATGATTTAAACTTATGACTTGTAAGTGGCTTACAGCCAATAAGTAAAGGCATACTGCAGGCTATATTTTATGTGGAGCAATGAATCTTCCTCCTCCACCCACAAAATACTCCAAGCATAAGATTGTACTTAGCTCTGTTACTGAACAAATGTGTGGAGATGGTATGAAGAAAGCTATGGAAATAGGGATTTATACATTGAAGTTGATGGGTCCTGCCAAAAGAGAGGGCACACATCATTGAATGTCATTGTCTCTGTAACTTCTATAGACATTGGAAAGGTACTGGACATTTCAGTTACCGTAAGGTGGGGTGACTTTGCCTACTAACACTGAAAAAATATCGAATTCAAATTTCCCACTCATTCAGTGTTCCCAACAACACAGTGACCATGCATTCTACAGTCAATTTTTAGTTTATATTCTATGGAGTACAAAGAGAACGATGAATCTTCGGATGTACAGTTGGTAAATGAGCAAAATTCGAAATCATACAGGCATAAGCTGGAATGTTTATGGTTGAACTTCAGTATGTTATTCTGTTGTTAAAAGGATTTTGGCAAATGTAAGTGTTTTAATATATCTAGTTATGTATTGTTGAATGATCTTATGAATTAGAAGAACATAATCGCAATTATAAACTAGTTATGCTACTTTTATTGACTCGGGTACAAAATTGATACAGCAGTGGGGTGACTTTGCCTATTGGTAAGCGAGCAAAGTCACCCAATATAAACTCGTAAATTTTGAGGTTATATTTTCGGAAACACTGTCCACTTATCTAAATATTATCTTTACGAAATAAACAAGATATTCTTGAATTTAGTTTAGAGAAATACCAATAGGTATTTTCTTTAAAAAATACATATATTTTCTTTTAAAAAAGTACATAATTTGTTTACATATTTCAATAAATAACATTTAAAGAAATCTGAACATCAAAGACATCGCAATTTATTTAAAACTAAGTTAATAGCATTTTACAATTACAATTACAATTATTTACTGGTAATTTGCTTTTTTTTACTTACAGAAAGTATGCCACGATTATATGTAAAACAACTTGGGAGCCGTTCTTATGGGAATTACTCAAAAGATGCTCTTCAGGAATGTATGGAAGCTGTTAAAAGTGGGATGCCCAAAACAATGGCCAGCCAAACGTTTGGTATATAGGACCTTGTCCAACAAAATAAAGGGTATTTATACCAAAAAACCAGGGGGACAAATGAAGCCTAAATTTAAAGAGATTGTGCCATCAGGTTTCAGGAAATGCAGCATAATGCAACATCTTCCCCATCGACTGCAATGAAATTCTGAAAAGACTTCCATCTGATGATTGCAGTAGTATATCCTCAGGTGATACAACACTGTCTGTTGATGTTGGGGAAGCTTTCCTTGAACATTTAAAAAAGAAAAGAGGAGAATTATTTAAAAAATCATGAACACAACGAAAAAACTTAATGTGCCTCCTGGCAAAAGTATTTGTCTGAACGACTTTGTATGTTCCAGTTCTTCTCAAGATGTCGATAATGATTTATTTAGCATTGTATAATCTGGCAATTCTTCATTCAATGTATCAGTAATAACAAGTGAAGAAGAAGTAGATGAGGCTGAAGAAGTTTTGAATGGTGATAGTGTTTGTCAAGCTTCAGTGACTGGTAAAAGTGATTATTGCGTTGGCGATTATGTTATTGTAAAGTATAATGAAGGCCTTTTTCCTGGTCAAGTGTTAAATGTTTCTGTACAAGGTTTAACAATGAAATGCATGGAGAAAGGGAAAAAAGCTTGGAATTGGCCATCCAAAGAAGATAAACTCTTGTATAATAGGTGTGATGTTAAAAAAATTGATGTGCAGGAAACCAGAAGAGGTTTCTATTACATCCTGAAATAGACAGTTTTGGACCTTGAATGTTTTGTAAATATGATTTATTTTTTTTGTCAAGATGTAAATGTAAATATGTTTAGGTTTGTAAATATGTTTTGAAAATAATTGCTAATTGAAGAAAATAATTTTAAAAGAAAACAAATTTATAAGTGTATTATATATCATTTGGCACATTTTGGATAACAAGATATGTTGGGTAAGTACATATATACATATTGTTTAACCATTTTAAATCAGTTTTCTGTGGGTGACATTGCTCTGTCTCCTATTATTAGGGGCATTACTAGTGGAAAATGTGGTGTAGGCAAAGTCACCCCGATTAAGGGGTGAGTTTGCCTGGTTGGGTATTGTCTTTTTTAATAAATATATCCCTACATATTTTTTATTGTACATCATATGGTCTATGAAACTAAGGGTTTTAAGGGTGTTTCACAATTTTATATTTAAAAGTTCCTTATCCAAGACAAAAATAATTAATTTAAAAAAACGAGAATTTCAAAAACCAGGCAAAGTCACCCCACCTTATGGTATATCAAAATGTTGCCAGTGTCCCCCTGAGTATAAGTATATGGCTTTTTGTGGGGCAAATTATTTAGGAATCAGTGAGAATGTGGAGGTCAATGGTGCTTTAGAAATTTCTGGGATGACACTTGAGAAAGTTGGGATGGCAACTCCAGGGCTTTCATATCTGTAAAAGAAGAAAACGTGTATGGAGATAATATAAAATTCATAAGTTAGGGTGCACATACCATATAAAACATGAATGGGCAGTCGGTTGTTGAAATTGAAAGCATCAAAAAAGAAACTTACTGATGGAAAAATCAACATTTAGGAAAAATCAGTTTATCACAGCTGCTGTACAGAAGCTTCAAATATTCTATAGGTTGACAATAAAAAGAAATATCCACAGTTTAGATGCAATGGAATAGGCTGTATGTGCTGAAAGTACATTACCAAGTAATATCAACAAATGAAAGGTCTACTCACTAGCTCTGCCCTAAAGATGAAGACACATACAATCAGTTTTTGTTAACTAATCATGTATATGATCGCAATAAACATTTCCGTTTACTTGAAATTATTGTAACTGCAATAAAGCCCATATTTAAAGAATTATCCACTCCCCAGCTGCTTGCAAAATTCTTGAAAGGTATAACCCAGAACCTGAATGAATCACTAAATAGTCTCATCTGATCAGTGGTAATGAAACAATTATTTATCACTTCATGAACAATATGATAATATCATATGGGATTTTTGCTGCAATTTGTGTTTTTAATGATGTCTTCATCAGTAAAGTGAAAATTATAAAAATCAGGAAGACAAGAATTCTAAAGAAAATGAAGTTAGAGAACTTGTTTGAGAAACAGGAAAACCCAGACAACCCACTCTACAGTGATAGAAATTACTAAAACGAAATATGCCATGGGAAAGTGTAAACTTTTTCGTTTTTCTTTGATGACTGAAAGTTTGGTTATTTGAACTTTGATGTAAGTTCTCAGCTCTTATATGGCATATCTTAAATTTTTGTAGTGTTCAGACAGGTTATTTTTTTAGGTATGCACACAGGGATTTTAAAAATTAATAATTATTGACTGAGAAATAAATGTTTTAAATTGTTTTTGTTTGTTTGTTTGATTTATATTGTATCAAAATACACCAAAATATAAATCAAACATTCTGGCACAAATTAAAAAAATGCACCTGTGCAAGATTACACAAAGCTCAGTTTTTCTTGAATAAAGCACAAGGTTAAATGACTCACATTTTGAGAAGTACTTTAATCAGTAGCCGAAAGTGACTTCTCCTTGGATATTGGTGAAATTCTGAGTAACATTTAGGCCCAAGGATCTCATTAGGCCTGATGACTGTATTTGTTTATGGCTAATAATAATCATCATCATCATAATAATACTTGCCTCCCTAGAAGTCCAAACCGAAAACACCTTGGCCTTGTGGGGGGCGGGCAACAGATGTTATTCTTTAGCTAGCTGATAGGGCTCTGGTAAGTGATTTTGACAAGGTTGTGTGTACTGCTTGAAAACACACCATAACCCACAGTGAAACCAATCATGCCGATGGTTGGATAGCTCTACGTTAGTGAGTCGTGAACAATGGCCTCAGGCACCAGTACGCACCCTGTTGTATTTAGTCCTAGCCGTGGTACTCGAGGGCATTGCCACAGTGGTCTGTTTATTTCCCGGTACTCGTGGGACCAAATTTTAGGATCTCAAAATAATTCTCGGGTTGAGGGATAACTTAAGGACACTCGTCCAGAGAAAACCCCTCCTCGGTGGGCGAAGAGAAGGAGACATTTCTCTTTTGTTGACGCCAAAAGATTCTTGACGTCGTCTGTCAATATGACGGCGGTGCCGAAGTATCTGGTGGTGAAACAGAAGGAAAGTGATTTCGCAAAAGTGAGTTCTTTCCTTTCCTTACTGGTTGCACTGAATCACTCGTATAGGACATCAGAAAATCCGCAGTTGGGCTACTTGTTGAGACCCTAAACGATCAATAGCGTTTGAGGTTACTTAAACTGCAGAAGATAGAGGACATAGAAGTAGAAGTCGTTCCTCGTACCACCCTAAACACCACAAAGGGGGTGGTAGTGTGCAGGGACCTGCTGAACTGCACAAAGGAAGACATTGCGACTGAGCTCGCCCCACAATGCGTTATCGCATATCAGAGACTAATTGTGCGAAGGGATGGACAGACGGTCCCATGTCCTAACCTTCAACAGGACAACTTTGCAGGAAAAGGTGAGAGCAGGCATTCATAGGCTGAGTGTGAGATCATTCGTCTCTCAGCCGGTGCAATGCTTTCAGTGCTTGCATTTAGGGCAACACCCCGTGCTTGCATTTCGGGCCTAGATCCCGCAACTGCCCCGTTTATTAGCAAGAGGTTTATTAGCTATTTAGGAAGTACTTACCCTGAAAAAACTAAGCTATTTCGATGCGAAGAAACTCGTATTCCCAGCCAATTAGGGCAAAATCAGTTATGCACAGGCTATAATATCAACGGCGTCACCAGCCCCTATTGTAAGAGAGATATTTGTTGAATTTTGTTGCTTCTCTGCTATATACACTTTTCCCTCGAACGAGGCCTTTCGGTTTCGCAACCATTATCAAGTTCTTCCTACAACCAAGAACTCCTTCCTCCTTCCCTGTTGTAGGAAGAACTTGATAATGGTTGCGAAACCGAAAGGCCTCGTTCGAGGGAAAAGTGTATATAGCAGAGAAGCAACAAAATTCGACAAAGTTGTTATGAAGACTGCTAACATAGAGAAAATAACTGATAAGAGAGATATTACCTACGGTTACCCAGTTTCTGGAGCGTTACTTTCCTGAAGTGTACAAAGAAATCAGAAACCATCAAGATAGTGCGGTTGAAACGGACACGCAAACGGTACGAAAAGCTAATATTGACGGGTCTACCAGCAGACCCGTGCTTCGTCCGTCAAGAAGGGCGGGCATAAACATTGTGGATGGTCTTGCAGTGGGGGCGAGATGGCGTAGGGATACCACCGTCCACCGCCCTGTCCTCCCAAATATACCAGGAGGACTTTTTAAAACCAAAACCGGGGACAAGACTTGTGCCCGATGACCAGGAGATGAACTCCGGATACTCGGCCTTCAACTCTGTTGCTGGCGCCAATGATCTCGGTGACTGGCGGAACTCGGCAATCTGAAAAAAAAAGAAGAAAGGCTGGCCGAAAGGGAAGCCAAGAAAGTAACCACGGTCCGTAGCGACTGATTCCTCAACATCCAGTATAGAGAGCATCCTTCAGTGGAATATCAACATTATACTTCGCATTTTAGCAAACTCAAAATGCTATTGGCCAGTCATACACTGATTTGTGTGTGCCTACAGGAAACACATTTGAGGCCGCAAAAACATTTTAATACGAGGGAATATGAGTCCTTCTGCTGTGATGTGACTCCAAAGATCAGAGCTAGGGGAGACGTTGCTACATTTCTTAGCAACAAATATCCTAGGAAACGCAAGAAACGTATTCAGGTCGATACGCCTCTACAAGCAGCAGCAATCAGTTTGTTACAGCTGAAGATGACGATCTGCTGCTTACACTTACTAGAGTCTGAGTGGCGAGCAGAAGTTCAACAGAATCTGGTCAAGCAGCTACCATTTCCATTACTCCTTGATGGGGACTTCTAGGGCCATAGTCCCTTTTGGGGTTGTTTTAGCACGCACAGGGCTGACTGAGGACCTACTGCTAAACAACGCGCTTAACTTTTCAAAACATAGGCGAGTGTACACATTTCAACGTTGTAATGATAGCCTCTCAATCAACGGCTTTCTCAATCTTTCGATCTGTAGCCTGAATCTTGACCCACGTCTGTTGTGGAGAGTGCTTTCAAACCTTCACGGGAGCGACTACTTCCCCGTGCTGATAACAACGCGAACGCCAAAGAGCGTCATTCGCACGCCGAAAAGATGATGAGTGGACCGTGCTGATTGGTCAGGCTTCAAGTCTGCTTGTACGCCTACGAACGTCTTTGGAAATATAGAAGAAGAAGACGTACACAGTTTCACAGCTGCTATTACCTCTGCAGTTGCGAAGCATATCCCAGAGACCGGCGATCGTTCTTTCAGACTATCGGTACCGTGGTGGAACACGCTATGAAAGACGCAATAAGATAGAAGCGACGAGACCTAACCAGGTAGGCCTATAAACGAGCGCCGTCGAAAATAATCGCATCGATTTTAAGCGTCTTCGAGCCGCCGCTCGTAGAGCAACACTCGCTGCAAAACTATAGAGCTGGGAAACCTACGTCTCGAGCATAACACGGTCGACCCCAGTAACAGGTATAGAAGAAGACCACAGCAATCACTGGCAGAGCCTAGCCTATCCGGCGCCCGGGTGCGAGGACTGCCGTGGCGCCCCCAGCCTCCACCAATCGAAACTACAATCGAAACTTATCAGCCTTTCACCAATACCTTCCCCCATCACATCAGTCTCATAGATATGACCTTATAATTCTGTCTGCGGTAATCAAACTCGGGACCGTCGGAACAGCAGTCTAGTGGGTAAGATAGTGTACTGAACCGGTTTATTCCCAATGATCGCCGCCAAAGTCGCCACGCCACTGGTAGTGGATGCGAAACTGGGAGTAAACCGTTATTGAGAATTTCTGGGGTTACACAGAAACTAACTTTTGTTATTTATGTTAAACAGTTTATTGCTTCATTTGTGTAGTATATATTGTCTAGATAAACCAGTTGATCAGTAGTAGAATGTTGTCGCCGGTACCCACACTGGTGTGCGGTCAGAAGTCCGTGTTTTCCACACACCAGGTGAGCCGGCTGTTTACCATCCTCTCCAATAACTTTCCTAGACATCACGTCAACAGTACTGGACGATAGTTTTCTGCTGTGAGGGTATCATTTCCGGCCTTCAGAAACGGGATGACAATCGCCTCCTTCCATGATTTTGGGTACTCCTTCCCCTTGCGTCCATATCCCGTTATAGAGTGTCAGTAATGTGGCCATAGCTACATCCCGCAGTTGGCGTATAATGCTCTAAGCAATATCGTCATGTCCTGCTGTAGTCGTCAGCAGCACGGATAGCGGACTGTAATTCTCGAATGCGGAAAGCATGTTGTAAGTTCTATACCCTTTAGTTTCTAAGTCAAGATCTTACTCGACATCAGCTTTTCTTGCGAGGAAATCGAGAGGATAACTTTCTGTTCTACTGACCTCGGTGTATTTCGGAGCCAAGGTACCAGAAATTTCATCGGGGTTGTAAATCAATTCACATCGTGCTTTATGCACGAAGAAGGCTTAAACACAGACGTGCCAGTGACTGCTCTGATCCTCCACCATACTTCAGACACTGGGATCGACCGTGTTATAGCCGAGACGTGCTTTTCCAAGCTTGTTCTTTTAGCAGCGATTATTGTTCTACGAGCGACGGCTCGAAGTCGTTTGAAAGTGACGTGATTGTCTTTGATCGGCGATCATTTGCACCTGTTTAGGGTGTTCCACCACGTTACCGGTAATGATGTTCTAGTCAAACAGCCACCGGTCCGAGAGACATGATCTGTAGCTGCTGAAATGGTAGCAGTTATAAAACTGACATCTGTAGATGGTACAGCAGCCGTGAAGCGAGCCCAATCATGACGGTCCGCACACTATCTTTTCGGGATGCGTTTTGTTTGATCATTGGGACGTGGTCTGGGAAGTTCTGGGAGCACTTTCTACGACACACGTGGGGGAAGACTCACTACGACACACACATATCGGAAGATAGGTAGATGACAGTGCCACTTCCAACATTATAATGTGGTCTCGCGCCTGTCTTTAAAAAGACAGTTCTGAATCGAGCATTGTTCGTTCTATGACAACTCCAAATGGGACTATGGGCATAGATAGAAGTCCCCAGCGAGTACTAATGGAGATGGTGACTACTCAACTAGATCCTGCAGATCTTCTACTCATCATGAAGAATCTGGTAAATATATTCAGCAGAACGCCATATTCAGTGACTGTAGTAAATCGATAGCTACTGCTTGTAGAGGCGTAGCGAGCGGGATATATTGGACAGGATATGTGTTGCTAAGAAATATAGCAATACCTCCCATAGCTCTGATGTTTGGTGGAACATATCAGCGGACTTTTTAATCTCCTTATATTAAAAAGTTCTTGTAGACTCAAATGTGTTTCCTGCAGTCACACACACATCATTTATGGCTGGCCCATAGCACCATCAGTTCACAACAATGTGATGTGCAACCATTATTATTCCACTGAAGAATGTTCTCCGTGCCGGATGTCGAGCTACAGACCTTGCTTACTTCCTTGGCTTCTCTTTTGGCCAACCTTTCTTCTTTTTCTTTTGAAGATTGCGAAGGTCTGCCAGGTCACCAAGGTCGGTGAGGTCACTGACACTGGCAACGGAGCTGCACTCCGATCTGGAGCTCATTTCTTGGTCTATGGGGACACTTCTTGCCCCCACTTTAAATGTTAGGATGTTTTCTCTGGTTTATTTGAAAGGACAGGGCGATGGACGGCAGAATCCTGTCATCGTTCACCCCATGTTGCAGCCATGAGATTTGTGCCTGCCCTTCTTGGTACAGCAGACCTGTCCTGACTATCTCTTGCACTGTAGTATGCTTCCCCTCATGCCTTCAAGAATGTGAATTTGTCATCACTTCCCAATTGCTACATAGGTCAGATGTCTACATGGATGGACAAATATATTTTTAAAGATTGGTTTATCAATGAGTTCATTTCTAAATTGAAAAAACACTTAAAAGACTTGAAAATGACAATCAAAGCAGTTTTGGTGTTAGATAATGCACATACCCACCCTGAAGGACGTGAATGTAAGGGGGAACCTGGGATAAAATGTTTCTTTCTCCCTTCTCCCATCACATGTGACCAGTCTAATACAACCGATGAATCAAGGAGTCATCGATGTGTTTCAAGAGGAACTACAGGAGAAAACTACTTTCGGGCATCCTGAGAAAGAATTGGAAGGAAGTGAACTTGTTGATATTTTGAAATCCATAAACATAAAAGATGTCATTTATATGGTGGCCAAATCTTTTGAAGACATTCTGAGTTCAACAATCATGAAATCATGGAGAAAGGCCTGGTGGTTTTTTGGCCTGGTGTTCAAGAAGCTGTTGAAAAAACGTAGATGATAACCCTTCATCAAAGAAGGAATATGTACTGTACAAGAATATGAGTCAGATGACAATGTAGCCTAGTTAAAGGACCTACAAAAACTGCCTGGCAACATTGTGTTTCAAATGCAAGATGTTAAAGAATGGGTTATCTTTAATGGGTGATGATGAGCTCAGAAATGAAATGCTAACCGATGATGAAATCATTCAGGCTGTTCTCAGTGAAAGCCAAGAGGAAGAAGAAATTGGTGATGAAGAGGAAGAAGAAGCCGAAAAAATTAGCCATGCCAAAGGAAGGAAAGTGGTACAATTAGCAGTGTCGACATTGAACACCAGGAAGAATCAACAGTGGTTGATGTTCTGTTTATAAAAAAAATGTTGTGACTACACATTGCAAAAAAAAAAACAATTGAACACAAAATCAAAAGAAGATTAGAGATTTGTTCAATTAGATTTTTAACCTACAAATTTTAGGTTAAACAAAATTTGTCTATAACCTACAAATTCTTTATCAAGAATTTTCTTTTGGTTCAATGCTTTTGTGTTTGATTAATGAATTGTAACTACAGGACTCCTTTATTTGTTTTTTTTTTTAACTCAGATATTGTAGCATTTATAGTTTATAAGTGTGTAGTATAATGGTCATTTTTGTTTTAACCATCTATATTGTTATCTGACCAGGGGCCTCGTTCCTCGAGGGTTGGTTGAGAGAGAGTCTACACTTAGAGAGGAAAGTGTGGGGAGGACTTAAAATGTATTTATATATAAATTATTAGGGTTTACATGGGGTCACAAAAAAGAAAACATGATATTGAAACTTGCTTCTCCAACTCAATCATGACTTTTGTCTCCAAGTTGCAGAATCCAAGAACCTGAGGAAGCCTGTGGAGGATGATAGTAACCAATTAGGCAAGTAGGAAACTGATCATACCAGATGACTGCCAGTTGCCAATAGGGTAAAAATGTTTCCCAAAACTACCAGTGGTGAATCCTAAAAAATTGCTTGAAAAAACAAATGGAATTTACAGAAATAGATTGAACTAGAAAATATTGAATGTATTCAGGACTTGGAGAGAAATAACTGTGAACAGAGTACTTACTTGATGAACTAAAAAGGTTAAATTTTAGTATTGTGTATGTAGAGGGCATATACAATAGTTAAAAAAACAACAACTTAGACTACACTTCAGAAAAAATGTTCTAGTGTCTGGATGGACACTGCAACTTTTGTTGCATTGGTCTATGGGTGTGTACTGTTGAATTTACTAAAACAATAATTAATGATGGCAAACCAAAATAATGCAAGCTAAAGAACATATCATGTGCCTATTCTGACATGTAAACGAATTTGGAATGGAAGAAACAATTAAGAACAGACACAAATATCAACAAAGAATGGTATAATTATATAATTGCCTTATTATCCACTCTTGTGATACAAAGTTTCGTCAGTTATGACGCGTTTCGGGACTAAGTCCCATCCTCAGATAACACTCAATTTAATAAATTAATACATTAAAAATCGCAACCATGATACTGGTCAAGTCAATTAAATAAAATAAATAAAATTACAAATCGCATGTGATATGTTTTACTATCTCTTGCACTGTAGTATGCTTCCCCACATGCGATTTGTAATTTTATTTATTTTATTTAATTGACTTGACCAGTATCATGGTTGCGATTTTTAATGTATTAATTTATTAAATTGAGTGTTATCTGAGGATGGGACTTAGTCCCGAAACGCGTCATAACTGACGAAACTTTGTATCACAAGAGTGGATAATAAGGTAATTATATAATTATATAATAAGTGAAACGGTACGCAAAAAATAAGTAATTGAAAGAATAGTAGCTATATTCAGCAACATTAATAGAACAAGACAACTAAAAAACTTAAAGCATGTAGTTTAACAGTGAGGAATCTACTGTGGCAGTGATTTACAACAAACTATATACACGATAATTGTATAAATGTGATTCTTCTAATTGGCTCATACAACTGGCTTGAAAAAAAATAGGCAGATTGCAAAAAAATAAAAAATTAAAGTTGGTATGACAAAATATGTTTGACTAAACTGGCAATAGTTTCAACAATTTGATTAAATTTTAGTTTCAATAATAAATGATTAGTATATACAAAATATTTATTTGGTTTAACAACATATTACTGGATGAAGCAATGTATATATTGAACCACTTGCCGAGACCATAGTACAGGTCTCCAATCAACCTTCATTAAAATTTTATATTAAGCCTTGAAACAAATACTCCATATTACATTATAAATGAAGGTTATAGATTACTGAACACTTATTACATTCTGCGCACAACTGTTGTGGGCAGGTTTATGACTCATTCATCTGCTCACTTACACTTGCATGACACTGACATTTTTGTATGTATGATAATATGTTTTTAAGCTGCCACACCACTCATGCTAATCTTCCATAACAAGATGATCAGGATATAACTGGCTGAAAGTGTGGAAGATGTTTGGAAAACATTGTAGAAACAGGGAGGATGGGAGAAGAGTTTGAAATAATATCAACGTCAAAGTTATGAAACTATCAAAGATGAGGCCCTGAAAATGTGTACTGGAGGGTGGGGGAGAGAAAAGGAGGAACACATGCCTCTTTTAAACACTTGAGAAGTACACTTGGTTTGAATGCAAACTTGTGCATAACGAAATAAGTTTGAGGACACTACAGAAGGAGGTGTTTAGGAAAATTCCAATAACTTGTACGAGAATAACAGTTTTAAAGAGTATATTGTACTAATATTTTATAACAGGCTGTGATGTTTTGCTGTAGTATTGTCATGTATGGCTCAGAAACTTCGACAATTAAGAAGAAAGAAGAGGTATAGTTGGAAACTTTTGAAATGTGGATGTGTAGGAAAATAGGAAAAAATAAATAGATAAGTAGCATGACAACTGAAAAGATAAGAAAGAAAGGGAACAAAGAAATCTTCTAAAGCTTATTAGAAAACTTAGAGTTAGAGTATTTGGGTTGTTGACATTCCGAGAAGGAACTATGCATAGAAATTCATAACTGAAGGAGAAAAAGGTGCAGAGAGAAGATACAGAATGCTGATGGATCTGAAGGAGAGAAGTGGTGCTGGTAACTGAAGAGGGTTGCACAACATATAGTGGGTATTGTATAGTTGAACCTTTTTGTTAGATACTTTTAAGATACCGGTACCTTTATATTTATCAATAACCATTCTTGAACGAACTGAAGGCTTATATATGATTGCACATGTATGCAACCCCCCATACATAAATTGTGCTCCTAAAAATTCCTAAAACATGATTGCAATAAATACATCAATGATGTAATGCAACGTGTATATACAAAACATGATAAGAAACTTAGAACTCTCAAAAGTAAACAAAAACCAAACGAAGATAACGTCACCTGTAAACACGAATTCTATGTGCGCGTATCTAATCTAACATCGATAAACTTTAATAAGAATGAAATGGACGTACTTAACAAGGGTCTAAATTACAACATACCCCACAGCAATAAAAACCACATATACCATGAAATAATTTGCGCTGAAACGGCTATAAAGTCAATACCTAACATAAACTTACAAAATGAGGCTCGAGCTTTGATTAAAAACAAACTCAATAAATTTTCGAACAAAAAAAGCCCTAAACTAAACTTTAAATATATGAACGAAATTAAAACTTTAAAACAAATCAAAGACAAATTATCCAACAATGATGCACTCATTACAAAGGCGGACAAGGGAAACACTATCGTTATAATGGACAAAAACCAATATTCGCAAAAGGTTAATCAATTCATTGAAAATAATAATATTACAATGGTAAATGCCGACCCGTCAGCCGATTTCGTTAAAGCCCTGAATAACACAGTTAATCGTTGTACGCACTTGTTCGATAGCGCCACACGTTACTCATTGAAACCTATTAATGCAGAGGCTCCCCAGTTTACTGGTTTGCCAAAGATTCATAAACCCAGTGTACCAATTAGGCCGCTTGTGAACTTCACCACTGCTCCGAGTTACAAAATCAGTAAAAAACTAGTACAAATAATAAAGAACAGTATAAGCTTAAAGAATGACCATAGCACAAAAGTTGCACTGAATTTATCGACAAACTGAAAAACATCCAAATTAAACCTAATTACAGAATCGCATCTTTCGACATAGTAGACCTTTATACAAATATACCCGTCCAGGATACAATAAATATTCTCAAGTATAATCTTATTGTAGCTAACATACGCAGTCCTGATGAAATTAATGAGATAACCGCTCTATTGGAAGTTGTTTTAAATCAAAACTATTTTATATTTGATGGAAAATACTATATACAAAAGAAAGGTTTAGCGATGGGATCCCCACACTCTGGATTATTGGCGGACATATACCTGAACCACTACGAAAACACACATATGTTCAGCAGCGCAAACAAAGGGCATAACAAGATAGTTTCATATACACGTTATGTAGATGACACCTTCATCATTTTTAACGGTACCATAAGACAGATCAATAATTTAAAAAACTATTTAAATAATATAAACAAGAACATACAATTTACCCTCGAGGTTGAAATAGAAAATAAACTTAATTTCCTCGATTTAACAATAACAAAGTTTGACAATAGTTTCCAATACCAAATATATCGAAAACCTACCACCACCGACGCCACGATACACGCGGATTCCCATCACCCTCTTCCGCAAAAAATGGCCGCCTATAACAGTTTCATACATAGATTACTCACCATACCGTTAGAAATCAGTGACTTTCAGGAGGAAGTCAACACCATTAAATACATAGCTAAGGCCAATGGATATACGTGCTCTATGATCGATGCTTTGATAAAAAAACACCGGAAAAAGTTACATAACAAGAAAACAAAACCGAGTAGTAACCGAGACAGCACGTACGTGACTTCTATTTACGGCCGAACTTTACCCCATACATTAACCAACATTTTTAAAAAATTGAATATAACTTTAACTTTCCGGACTGATAACAACATTAAGAAAATTCTTCACCATAAAGCTGCAAAACCAATAAAACAGAGGACAGGTGTCTATAAAATCCAATGTGACGATTGCAACAGCTTCTATATTGGACAAACCGGCAGAGCGTTCAAAAAACGCTTCCAAGAACATTTACCAAAAAACGACACCCACATTCTCAAATCCAACTTTGCACGTCACCTCGTAAATAATAATCATAACTACACCAATTTTGACACCAACTTTAAACCATTACACTTTTGCAAAAAAGGCAGATATATGGACACATTAGAAGAATTCGAAATTTACAAGGCCTTTAAACAAATTAAAAAGACGAACAGCTCACAAGACGGCGGATTCATATTAAACGACCAACTTAACTTCAAGTCAAATCCCTTGTACGACACGGCCATTAGGATACAAGATGCGTTGCGCAGATAACAGTTTACTCAGACAGTCAGTGCGTGAGTAACATCGCGGCGGTGTACACCGACTATAACGCGAAGTGAACTCATGTTGTGATAGTGCATGCTCCTCTGTGCATTTAGTATATTTTAATATTTTGACGAGTTAATATTTTAACCATGGATTTTAATTTTAATTTATTACATTTTAATCTTAATGTCTGACGTTCTGTGAAGAGGAATTATTCTGAAGATGGGGCATATGCCCTGAAACGCGTCAAGCGGAATTACAAGTAAGTCACTCCATGGATTAGATAAGCAATTATTTACTAAAAATTCAGTTTTTATCATGATTCATGACTAGATGATGTAGGTCTCAAAGCACTTCTCGGAATGGACTTCATACCACAAGGATACCATATTTGAACAGTTGAAATTCAGTTGCCAGTACTGATGGCTTTAATATAAATAAAGTCTTAAATGTTTATTTATACTTCTATCAGTCGAAAATGTACTCATACAGTTTTGATATCATTAATCAGTTTTGACTTTGTTATGCTGTAATATCAGTCCTTTCTACACATAAATTCAATATGTAACGTAGTGCAATGACAGTATAATCTCATACCAATTATGTTCAACTGTAGATGTTGGGAAAACAGTACAACTGTGTAGGCTACTATTTTCTTTTATGTTAATGAGAATTGAAACTGTAATAAACCTTAACATCTTGCTCAATTATACTATTAAGATTTCTAGAGGTTTGCTTTTTGGTTTTCTAGTCAATGGAACACAAACCAATCATTATGGCGTTAATACAGGCACATTAATTTTTTCTCATACTGAACAGTTAATTTTAAGAAATTGCTAGGAGACTTTGATGTTTGGAGTAACTGAACCAACGTAGATAGTAGTGTATTCCTGCTCACTAATGTTTAACGTTTTGTCAAAAACAATACTGTGAAATTCTGAGAGGCATTTACTGTCAACTTTAATTCAGCACTGACACAATTGATAGTATGTTTTCAATTCTAGTTTCTTTTTTTATTAAACAATTACTTAATAAGATTGGTTTCTACTGTTTTTACCAAGTTATTACTCCAGTATCACTATGATAACTTCTTCCCAATAAGGAAGTAAATACATGATTTATACACTTTTCACACTTTTTCTTATCAGTGTTTTGTGAATTGTATTAATATTACCTAAGATTTAATGGTAATGATAAACAATGAAATCGTCTTGTTTTATCAGTGTCTTGGATTCACTATCTTCTTCTGTGGGTCAGTGGAACAAACAAAGGGACAGAAAATCTAGAAGGAAGAAGATGATCAATCCATGGATTAATGTGACATTGAAGGTGACTTACAAAAACATCGACTGGTATCACATTGCAAACAAAGAACCACAGAACAGAGCAAATGGAAATATCAATATGACCAGGGCCTGCTTATGTTAAACATTTGTTGTATTCTGTTACACCTATTTTTTGTGTGTAAATACATAAAGATTTTAACATCATCATGTTACATAATTCTTTTTAGTCTGTTAATAATACATTTTTTAATTTTAGAAAAGAAATTGTTAGTATTTAAGTATCATATTTAGTGTATGCCCAATAGTTTTAAAGTAGCTGTAATGTACTCAGGATATTTGATGGAAATGGACATAGTTCATGATTATTTCTCTTCATAATATCTCTGTTTTTCACAATAACGTAACCTTTATTTTCCTCAATACAAACCATTCTACAATAAGGCATGCTCAGAAGTTAAAGTTGGGAAAACATTTTGTGCTAAAATGAAATAAAATATGTATTAAGGCAAACAAAGAGTATATTCACAAAAAACACAGATTTTTTGAGTGACATTATTTCTCTTTACTGGAAATTATTGGCAATACAATCAAATAACTGATTGTTGTGTGTGTGTGTGTGTTCCTCTCATGTTCACTTATTAAGTAAAAGAATATAATTATACTTATCTGCATGGTGTATTGTGCAAAGTATTACTGATGTATATCACATCTAGAAGCACAAAACTGGCTAAATTTTGCACACACACGTGCACGAGCGTGCACACGTGTGTGTGCTTAATATATAGATAAATATCAAACTCTGAGAATTTTAATAAAGATATTCATCAATTTCAAAATAGTATGAAAATGTTTAAATTTTAGAGTTCTATAACATTTCATTATTCTTAAATTACTTTTTTACTAGTCATATCTTTGTCAATGAGGTTAAAAAAGCAAATAGTTGTTTTTAACATACCTGGTAAACAAAAGACATTATGTAAGCCATGCCTGTTTTTGCATCCCAAGGATAAGTTGAACCGATCATCAGTCTGGGTACCTCAACAGTGATCGTTTCATTTGTATTTTCTGGATCTGGAATATCTCTGGTACTGGCTCCTACAAAAGTAATGCCAGTCCACGCGAACACTGTCAGAATTGTTCCAATTCCAATAATCAACAGCAATCTTCTCATTTTTGTGAAAGCCAGTGCTCTATGTCTGGCATTTGACTCAGCGAAGAGGGGGTGAGAATTCATCTATCACATTAAAGGTTAAGTATATCAACAATGATTGTAATGTTATTATGGTTTACCTAAAAAAAACTTTACAAAACTGATATTTTAAGCTAAATTTGTTTATCAAAGCAGTATCTAAATTTCAGCTTACTTATGAGTGAAATATTAAGTCACAAGTTTCCTGTACTCCATAACAAGGGCACAGTGTACAAGTTAATACACAGTTTCAACTTACTATATGAACAGTAATAGAGTACCGGTACCGTATACAATATCTGATACTTCATTATTTGTAACTTTAATGTTACTGACTGTATACTGGCAATTTGTCATTTCCTACATATTCACCATCACTTTCTTCTAGCCTGTTTCGTTGTTATAAATGATCACACATACACACACACATGCATGCGCGTGTGTGTGTGTGCGTTCAGAGCTTTATTTAAAAAAAAGACAGTTACAAAACGATTTTGAAAAAAAAATGTATACAAAATTAATTTTTCTTATGTGCAAAACAAATTAAAAAATAAGGAAAGTTAATTAAAAATAAAACTCAAAATCTAGTTATTCAAAATATGGCAAGTTTTGTATTAGTTGGTATTTTGGTTTAGGGGAGAGTGAAGTGTACGTATCAGGGAGTTACACATTAGAACTATCTTAACCCTTTCAGTGGTCAACTCAACTATAGTTGAATTATATCATTTTTGCATACCATACTATGGTTGAATTGGGCATGGAAACGGTTAAATGGAATTATCATGATTTGGTATAAATACTAAACAAACATACCTGTACTGAACAACAAATAAATTTATCATTAATATTGCCTACAGTCTACTTTGTTATTTAAGAAATGTTACCTATACTAATACATATTGAATTGTACTCACTGCTGATACAGTATTGTTAAACTAGTATTCTATAGGACTATACACTAATCGTGACTCATAGTATCTATAACCTCACAAGGAGTGAAAACCATTGGTGATGGTATACTAATGTAAAAATTTCACAAAACATAAATCATCTAAGGAGGATTGATGGAGGCAGAGGTAGTGTCATGTGAGCAAACTAGCTATGAAGTTAGTCAGTATGGGATAACACATTCATGCTTCTCACAAAGTATTCTCCATCCACATGTCAAATTTGTTATTTCAGTGTGGACACTGTACAGGACTCATAAGAAGCATATATCCTGTACTTTTATTGAAAGTAACATTACTTAATTCTGTGTATGGCAGAGTACTACTGGAAAATGATAAATGGTTAAAAACAATTTTATTGCATAATATCATTGAAGAGATAGGTAAGAAAAATAATTGTAAGCATGTGGTCAACAACCACGGATAATATTTATAATGATTTCCTGAATAATATATTCACGCCACACTCAAGCAGATACTTAATATGTTTACTTGTCTGTTGCCCTTAAGGAATCATTTAATAACTTAGCAAAGCCCTATTCATAACTGTTACAAAAATTTTGTTTAAATTAAAAGATTCACTTTGATTGAAATTATAACAGTAACAAATTTAGACTGGTGCAGTCCCAGTAGTGCAGTTCAACAATAGGCTATGCTAATGTAAACTAAACAAGTGCACATTTATACACATTTTTTATAAGTAATCTCAAAACTATACATAGGCCTATACATTGATACTGTGGTATATAATTGTGACAAATATAATTTATAAGCTTTAATATAAATTATATCACTATTCAATTAATATTAATATTAAATATATATGATGTTTCATAAAGAAACGTAAATAAATTCAGGATGTATTCTACTGATAATAATAAGAAAACGTTTATATAAACACAGGTCCAGAAACACTTTGTGTATATAAAAATTCACAAATTTTGCCCTCTTCTCTACAACAACGGCAAAATGAGATTATACTAAAATTCTTGAGACACAAATTTTTGGATAAAATTCGTGTTTTGACCTGAAACATTTTTTAAAATGGGTTCCAGAACTGATACTTTTAAATTTTCTCTTGTTGTTTTTGAGAAAATTACAAATCATAAACGACTGAAATTGAGAAACACAGTTTTGAAGGTTTGGTGTAAATTTACTCTGTTAAATTGGAAAAAAAAAATTAAAATTTCAAACAGAATTTGTAAACTGTTTATTTCTGATAAAATTAATATAGGTAAAGTTAACTGAAAATAAGTATAAGTTTAAGAATTCTGAATTTTATTTAAAACAAAATAGGCCAAGACGTGGCAGAAAAATTTTATAATTTTAAATTAAAAGATAAATATTTTGAATACAGGAAAGCACTGTGGAAACAAAACAAATAAATAGTAATAATGGCTACTTTAAGTACCAATTAGTAGAGCAGCAATGGGCAGCTGAAAGGTAGTGCTTGCGACTCTACCTTTCTTTTATACCTTAGGTATAACATAGGTAAGCTAAACTCTTAAACACTTCACTAGTATCAAAATAGAGCCATTTTTAATTTTTGTTTTTACAGTGTTTCTCTATGTCAAAAAAATGTGTCTTTTAAATTAAAATTATAACATTTTTCTGCCACATTTTGGCTTTTTTGTTCTAAATAAAATTTAAATTTCTAACACTGTTAGTTGTTTTCATTTAACCTTATTTACATAAATTTTCTCAGAATTAAACGCTTTACAAATTTTGTTTCAAATTTTTATTTCTTTATTGATAATTTTAACAGCGAAAATTTACACCAAACCTGAAGAACTGTTTTTCGAATTTATTTTTTTTAGGTTTACAACAGTTTTCTCCAAAACTACTAGAGATACAGTTCTGGGACCCATTAAAGAAACAATCATGTTAGGAAATACATAAAAGGACGAATTTTACCCTAAAATTTGTGTTCCGAGAATTTTAGTGTAGCCTCATTTTTCCATTGGCCAGAAAACAGGAGGAAATTTTTCTCTAGCAGTAATTCGAAAAAACGTGTTTCCGGACCTATGTTTATATAAACTTTTTTCTTTATTTTCACCAGTAGATCATATCCTAAAATATTTTTGTTTCTTCATGAAACACCCTGTGTAATGAAATATTTAGTTAGTTATCCATAACTTTATTACCGAGAAGTGTTATCACAGATGATATTAAATGTTAGTTGTTTGTAGTCATGTACTTGTATATATGACATAGTTGTATAGCAGTGTAGTCAATTTATTAAAGGACTGCTTATTATTTGTGGTGAATGCTTTTTAATATGTTTCTGCTTTACACAGCAGAATTATTCTTGCATTATGGATGCGACTTTTTGATAAACAGTATAAATAAAAATTGTGGCAGTTGCTATAGAGTATTTAATAATTAGTTACATAATGGTGATCGCTATGCACGAAGATATGAAAGGGTACGTTGATTTATATTTAAATAACTATGTTTTGTTTTCAACACGCAAAAGTGAAACGTACAAATACTGTATATAAATTATCTAGGCGAACTTATGTATATCTAAACAAATACCATTTTCATTTTTTTCAGAGTGAAAAGGTTTTATACAAATTGCGTAGTAGAATGGCGTATTAAGATTGGTTGTTACACAAACATGCTAGTTTATATTCAGCTGTTAGATAATGAGGCTCCCCCTAATGAGGCGGTAAGATATTTACTATTAAGCCCCCCCCCCCCCACAGACGCAACACTCAGTATAGTCGGTGTAGTACTCCGTATACCGGTAAGATTATCGCTGCTTACCAAGAAGACTGTCTACACTAGCGCGACACTCGGTATATTCGGCAGTCGGAAACACTGCTAGCCTTGACCATACGTGCTGCAAGAGTCCCAACCGAGCAGGGGTGCCCACAGCATGGTGCAATGGTGCAAGTCGCACCACTGGAATTTTTTGGGGGGATTTTCAAGGCGATTTTTGTAATTTGTAATTTTTATTTTATTATTAAACCTTCCCTGCCATTAATAATCATCTTTTCCTTTCATAATCCCTTATTGGAAATAGAAGTTACATGAATTTAATCCAGTTGCGTAACCATGTGCTCAATTACCCCATTACAAGCGTAGTAGTAAATCAAACAAATTAGTGAAGAAAAAAGAATGTAATTACTAAATCAATTTAGATTATCTTCATAAAGCCTAATGTACTACTAATTATGTTAAGCCAGGTATGAACAGGCTTTTACATTTCTCATAATTACTAGTAGGCACACTAGAAAACCTTTTGGTAGTGATGCAAAGAATAACATTAGTTTTTTTATTCTAATAATTGATTAAATGGCTTTAGTTTTTCAAATATTTTTGGATAAAGCTCCAAGATCCACCGTTAACTGGGGGTTCTCCCATACCCCCATATTGTGATCCCCTATCCACGAAATCAAATTTGGGGAGGGATTTCTGAATTCTTGGAGGAAATTGCACCATGGCCTTTGGAGGGGATGGGCACCTCTGCAACCAAGTCACGAATATAACAGGTACTCAGGGCCGGCGAGAGGGGGGCAGGGGGGCCAGAGCCCCGGGGCCCGGGGTCCCGGCGCATAACGGCCTTTGCCCTTTGTTAAAAGAAATAACTAAGCCTATAATGACGGTAAAATTTGTTTAATTTCTTAACTGCAGCTCATACCGTAATATTAGTGACTTTTTCCGTCCTCATAGCTGGTGCTCTTACAAATACAGATAATTTAATATACTTATAGTTAAATTAAGGTTTTACTTGTTTAATTCGGCATTAGATTAATAAAGTTTGCAATATGAATGTAATCAATAAAAGTAAAAATATGTGTACCATGAACAACTTTAAGTTGTATCGCGTTAGTGTAAAAAATAATATACAATGTATTATAAAAAAGTTTGCATTCTTTCAATAAAAAATTCGTTAACTTTCAATTTAAACACATATTTTTATGTAGTCTATAAGAGAATTCATCCATATTTTAACATGTAAAGCCGTGATCTCGAGGGGAAATTTCTTCAAAACACCGCTGTCTGCTTTCTATCAGTGAACGCTGCCACCGCCAGCGCCACCGACGCGGACGTCTGCATCACTGTCACCATCATTGTCTGCTACTATAGGGTGTGTGAGTGAGTTGTTGCACAATAACCTTCGAATTTCTGATTTTCTCATACTTCTTTATAGTTTTACTCGTAGATTAGCATTTTAGTCGTAACATTGTGCCTTGTAAGATAATTTGCCCGTGATTTATTGGTATAAGTGTGTGTTGCTTTTTAAATTGCATGAGTAGCAATGAGTGGTTACAAACATAAATCTGGTTGTCAGAAGAGAAAAGAAAAGGAAGATCGAGAATTGAAAAAAAAAGGAATCGGAGAAAGGTCAGTTGTCACTTGCAAATTATTTTCCGAGTAAATCACAGTTTGTACCATGTACTGAGACTTTATCGGTATCAAATGAAGTGTCTATTGAAAAAGAAGATAACGGCATAGTTAGAGTTGATTTAAATGCTACTCCTAATGAAAGCGAAGTAAAAGAAGCTGTGGAAAATGATAAGAGAACTGATGATGATGTTGGTACCTTTTCTGCTGTGTCCCAACCACAGTCATCACCATGCAGATATTTTGATATAGGCGATCCTAATTTTGACGTAAGTCGAGACTTGAAATATGCACATATTCCAATGGCTGAAAATTTCCTAAAGGCTCTTTAGGATTTGCTGTGCCAACTTCCGTATTTAAAAAGAAACTTACTAATGGCGAACTGATAACACGGGATCGGCTTGTTTGGAGCAAAGTCAAGAAGGCATTTTACTGTTTTACTTGCTAACATACCATTTATTATGTATTTCTATAAATATATTTTATGTTATTTTATGTCTCTCTTCACATATCTTGTTCTGACCATTTATTAACAGTGTAAAACCCATTTATTTACGATTAAAGTTACGAATAACGAATTGTAGTGTCAATTAAATCCTAAACCATTAACAATCCAACAGTAAATATTTGGGTAAGTTTTTCTTTGGGGGGGGGCCCAAAAATGTTTAGCCCCGGGGCCCGTGATCGCTCTCGCCGGCCCTGCAGGTACTCCGAAATTTCGCAAGATATTCACAATATGCTACCTACCGCACGGAATACCGAGCGGTCTACCGACTTCGCCCGCTAGACCAAAACACCGAAGCGATATACCCAGTAAAAAAATATCGCGCTCCTCGGTATCCCGCACGTGTGTGGTGACCTTCTTTTACCGCAATGTAATAACATACCGTCCCGACTTGCGTATCGCCTCTGTCTGAAAAATTCGTCTGTTTATTACCCTCTCTACATTAATTGTCTAATTAGTGGTACTCTTTACTTATGATTGTGATTATACTGATCTAAAAATGACGTGACTGGTAACAAGTTAGTCAATAAACAAAATAATTTAGTGGACAATGAGGAGACGAGGCGTGGATCTATGGAGGGGGAAATGGAGAAATTCCCCCCCTTCCCAATGGTCACCTCAGACGAAATGTTTTCCGTCATTTTGTGATTGTAGAGTGGTTCTGTGATTACGAATATGATGAAAAATGCATATCATTTTATTGAAGTTAATGGTTTTACTCTAAAATTACTTTAAATTGTAGCTGTACATTACCAGTATGTTAATTTTTGTTCGATACATACCATACATAAGTAGTGTGTATTTTAAACAGTAAGTGATAATTATTAAGAGAACAATGAACTGACAAACACAGATATGATGTTATACTTGTAAGTCAATAAACTTATTGTGTTAATAATAACAAACTGTTTTTATATCTTCACTCATTCCTATCATTTATACTTTAGGCATTTAAAGAGTGGTCCAACTTCCCAATTCCCCCCCGCTCAAGTCAACTCTTCCAAAAAAATTGCTTGCTGTTCCACCCTTGGAGGAGACACAATTTTTTTTAACGATTGCACTCGTAGAAATATATATTTCCGCTTTGATGTGAAGCTTGAAAGCGCTTACCGGGAATTTTTTCTATATTGGTGTGCTACAGTGTAATCTGTGTTTGTGATTATGACCAATAACCAACTTTATTAATTAAATACAGTCGTAGAGTACAGAAAAATAATTTCAAAAATGGCTTCGTTAAAGTAAATACCATCTCTGCCTTTTGCATTGGAAAAGGTTTTCCTATACGAATGGAGTAAAAATAATGAGATAATAACGTCAACAACAACGACGACGACAACCACAATAACAACAACAGCAACAGTAATAATAATAAAATTCATCATCATCATCATCGTCGTCGTCGTCGTCATCCCGTAGATATTTTTATTGGGACCATTTTTTCTTACATTAGAGCAATGTATGGGATTGTCCTCTACAGCGTCCGACAGAATTTAATACGGTGCGACAGACAAAGAAAAAGTAAATTAACTAAACGTTTTCACAACAAAATAATAACTTACTGAAAGGCGACATAGTGCAAAGTAGCAACCGTCAACATGAACAAAATTGATTCATAGTCCCTTATTGCGTTAAACTTTGGCCTTCGCCTGTTCACTACTGCTAGACGTCTGAGCTCCTGCAGTCACTGCTGACCGTAGTTACGCACTGCACTGCCTCGGCCAAAAGGATAGTCGGAAGCCGCAGTAATGTGTTCTTTAAAGTGCAGCTTTTCCCGAGACTGTCTCTGTGCACCAATCAGATCGCATCGTTAGTAAAATGAGATCACCGTTTTTGAGTCCAGGTCACACGGCGCCGCCACAATTAGTAATCCTCAATCGCATTTATAATTTTCAAAGGATCCGACCAGTCGTCTCGTCGTCATTCTGCTGTCGGTGTAGACGTTGTTTAGTGCTGTGCAGAAACACATAATAACGTAATTACACTTGTGCGAGACAAAAATTAATAACGACTGATAACAGTTGCATTGATGCTGATCAGGGAGCTTTAAATGAGGGAGCTACAAAGTTAGCGATAATCAGATATGGTTGGGATACAAAAGTTCGAAACCGAAGGTTCCAATTGGAAAGCGCTAAGAAAAAATTCCAAAATCCGAAAGTTCCAAAAATATATTTTCCCAAAACAACATTAGTTCCAAAATATATAATTCCAATCATAAATTAGTACCAAAATGTTTATAAAATGTGTTTATAAAAATTCTCAAAAATGTAAATTGTAACCGACGGTTTTCAAATATCCAAGTATGTCATCTTCATCAACGAAATCTTGAAAATTGTAAACTATGTTGAATATTCTGTCTTCAATAATTTGATAACGAGGCTCGCTAGGTTTTTTGATTTTTTGGCCAAGAGAAAGCTGTTTGAGCACAGCTTCCATATCCCCTTGGTCCTTTTGTATCTCCGTTAAAAATGCATATAAACTCGGATGATGCCGTCCAACAACAACTTGAAAACGGTTGTGCCATCCCTCAGAAGAATTGTTTGTCCTCGCAAAATGTTGGAGCACAGCGTCGTACTGATTCCATAACTTCGGAGGATATCATACTGGAACGGCTCTTCTTCTTCCTTGAGTACGTCTACCGCGGATGTATGTGAGCTCAAAATAATCAGCTGTGGGAAGGAATTCCTCTGGAACCTTATCGATAAAGATATAAAAAAAATCAGGAACTCGATCTACAGTAACAAATGCTAATGCGCATATCATCTGTGTATTCTCTTTTATACTTCGATCATCTTGATCATTGTACCGTTCTTGTAGTCCTTCAGACTGTATTCGTCTAAAAACTTTTGGCAGAGATGGAACAAGGATGCGTGTACAATGTCACCAATTTTAGTAGTAGCAGCATTAATAATTGCGTGTTCGAAATCCGACATAATAAACTGTGGCAGAGTAGCCGCTATTCCCAAAGTTTGCGCAGATGACATAATAACCTCGAATACTTTCGAGTATGCAACCTCTTCTTTATTTTCCAATAGTGAGTAGACAAAGGGAAGTGTTTGCTCACGACCGAATAACGACGAATTGAAAGTGTAGCTCCATCACCGTCTGTTATAGCTCGCGTCGAGCATTGACTTTGCCTTTTGCATCTCTAGTAGCACACCGTTTTGTTATGAGAATGTTTATAAAATAAAAATCCATCTACGTGTAAATAACTAGTCCTTCCAGATTTTATTATTTCAGCCATAATGTGTAAAAGCGTTGTACAAATAATTTATCACTTATAAAATCACATAAATTGTAGCCTCTAACCAACCTCAAATTTTGCGATTAAGTTTACAAAAATATAGCAAGAAAATAAAGTCGTTACTATGGAAATTGATAATTATTGAAAACATGATTTTCGAAAACTTAACAATAGTAGGAGAATTAGAACTGGAAAAATAATAATATTGGGAAAATAATTATGTTAGAAAAGGGGAGTTAGAAAAATAATTATGTTGGAAAAAGGGAGTTGGAAAATTAATAATTTTCGAAATTGTGCATTGGAACTTTTAGATCGGAACTTCTGACCACGTACCTTAGGTAAGCCTATCAGTCAGATCAGTTAGTTCTACGGGCACTAAATCGAACAAAGTATTCATAATTTCCAGGAAAATTTCTTAATATTTTACAACATTGTTGGAAATAATGTTTTAATACGATGCTTAGAGGTATTTCTTACAATTCGGGATGACAAAGTTTGACAGTTATAGGAATGAATGAATGTATAAGAGAAAATAGTAGTTAAGAAAAAATTATTTTGGAGGTGAGGTGCTTGAAAGCCAGTATGCGCACAGACGATACTAGAGCGTCACCTGGTATGTGGCTTGGACTGTTGCTCCTGCTCAATTCCTTACGGTAATTATGATTTTCTTTGCCAGGAGGTATAGGCCTATATGACAGCAACCTAATTAGGTAAACGGTATTGTGTGGACACTGTACAGAATTGTGATTCGCATCCTCTGGCACTGGAAACGAGAACGTTAGCTACTAGGGGACAGTAGAGTATCTAAAATTTGGCCCTGGGGGGGGGGGCGGTCGAGTCGGCGTAATACAAAAGAAAAAACAAATTAAGACTAGTCAACATTACTATCTTTAAAGTGGTAGGAAAACGTGTGATGACATCCTGAAATCAATCGCATTAATGTAAACGGTAAGAACACAATAAAAATACGCGTTATTGAAACATTTTGTAGAAGATACTTATTGACTGAATTGATTTTCCAATATTTCATATTCCAAATGTATACGCAAATACTGTGTAATAAATCTACTTGTATACTTAAAAGAGAGTCACTACTATATTTGCGTACACAACCGGAAAAAATAGTAATGTAGCCTAAATTTTAAGATATTAACAAAATTTGTCAAATTTTTAGACCCTCGGGGATGGGTCCGGTCCCGTTCGTTCCCTCGTAAATACCCTCCTGCTAGGGGATCACATCAGAAAAGAAAAATATTTAAACTCTCATAAATGGTGAAACACGAATGGGAATCGCGATTAACTTGCTGCTCGCCATTTCCTAAAGATGGGAAATATGATAACTTTTGTCGACTTAGAGAACTAAAGTTTGTTATTTATGTTATACGAAGACGTGAAATTATAAACGTTTCTTAGTTATTAGCTGTTAGTACAGAAACGGATGAGAAAAACCTGGACGTACTTTAGCCTTTATTAGCGTAATAAGAATAGCAATACACTTGCCGCCCTCTACTTCCGCAAAATAGTCGTTAGACAAATCGCATACGCTACGTATTGTTATTGTTATTACATGAAGATGTGGCACCTTACACGTTTAAAAGAAGGCGTTTAGTCCTCGAGAATGTAACGCGACACAAGAATGCTGAAGCCGGATGACTGACTAAATGAATCTCAACAAAAGGACCAACTTTCTCAGGCCGTTGCGGGCCAAAACGTTCAGACAGATGTGGGGTGTAGCGGACGAACATATTACCAAACTATTTATAAGGACTAAAGTAAACGGTCAAGGAAATATCACGAAGGTGAAAGTTTAGAACTATGCAGCAAGTGGGTTGCCACCATAATACACGGCATTGATCTATTTACTGACAGCCTTATTTACTTAAACCCCTTCTTTCAAATTCTCTTCTTTCAAATTTTCTTTACTTACAAACAAAAGTGACATAACAAAACAAAAGTTTATTTTAGATCCAATATTCATAACTTTCATTTCTGCTAGTCAACGCTTTGTTTTCGTGAGTAAAAACGAAGCTCGAGCAGAGAACAGCGTATGTGTATGTGAGCGCGTTTATGAGAAGCCAAGAAACGATAAACGTACACTGTAGCGACGACCCGTATCGTAGGCACTGAAAGACTTATAAAACTGATTATTAATGACCAAGAAGAATAAGGTAATGTGTTTATATTGAGCCCATTTACACAGTGGAAAGGATCGTGCAGGTGTGAAAAAGTTTACAACAAACTTTTATACAGAAAAACTGGTAAATCTGCACAGTAAAGAATATACGTTTGTTGCCAAGTAATACTTCCAGTTACAGGTTGGGGTAATTACAATCTTTAGACAGAAGAAGTGTACACAACAACATCTGATACTTCTGATGAAATTTATCGTTTTTACATTAATTTTATGGTATTTATTCAATATTAAAACAATTTCACATGGAAATCAAACCAAGTTTTATATCTTCAGAAGAGAAGGATGTTGCTAAAAGGCGGTGCGAATATTAGAAGCATACTCATCAGCTGGAAGATAAATTATTATAAGGTACAGTCGTATTTACATTGGCAGTAAGTCATAAAAGACGAGTTCTGAGTCCTCTTGTTCGGATAAATTCGCCTCTAGAAATCATGTAGCAGTAAAGATCTGACAGTAAATTACTTGAGGACCAGCACAAATGAAGTGCGATAGAAAACACACAAAGTTGCAGGCCAAACTAGTCTCCAGGTGACAATTTCATTAAAATGTCGAAAATGTAGTAAGAAAATGTAATAGAAAGAAAACATCTTTCTCGAACCAAGAAGTTTTAAAAAAAGTTTCTGCCTTGTTTTCCTGCTTTCCGTAATGTATCTGAGTGATTTACTACGAAAACAAATTATGCATCACATGGTAAAAATTTCAAGAAATATTTCTAAGTTTGTTTTCCGGTTTTGTCCACATTACTTATTTGGCAACGTCACTTCATTCATGATAACGCTGACGGTGAAATAAACTTATCTTATTCGTATGTTTAGTAAAATATAATGACTGTTTTCACAACCTAAAGCCAGGCGCTCAGCAAGAATTTCCTTCTGGGGGGGGGGGGGGGGGGGGTTGTGCATAAAACTACAAAACCTAAAAGAAAAAGAACTCCTTATTTGTTACTTACTCTGTTACAGTAAAGAAGGTACGCGTGGGACACGTATGATTTACAATAATAAGTATCTAAAATTTAACCGTCACGAAACAATAATATGACATCGTAGCCCTACACTACGACAAAAAACGAAAAATAATTAAACAAGCGCTACCAGGAAACTGGCACAATGCAGAACTAAAATTTAAATTTGCAGGCGAATTTGTTAAAACTTCGGCTTAGTGAGTGCGTGTCTGTAGAATTTGCAGTAAATTGAATAATTGCAGTAAATTAAATCGGTTTACTCGTTTTGTCAGAAAAACGAATAAGAGATTTTCATTAAATGTGCACTTTTACTGAAGCTGTTATACAAATCAGTTCACCGATAGAGTCTATGGATCGCTTGTAAACAGGTTACATAGTAAAGAATAACAGACAATTTTTAAGATTCAAATTTTTTTAATGGTTGTAAAGCACTACATAAATTCAAAAAACTGATTAAATACAGGCCAAAAATCGTACACAACAATAGCCACACGTGTATGAGATTCGAATAATAAGCAAAATACTGTTTAATATAGAAAGTTTTTAAATCGCTGATGAATAAATTACAGCATTGTAAATAACGTAAAACTAATTGAGAGCACTGCGGGACGAATAAACATTCTTATTCGCTACGAAGATTTAGGCCTAACCTCAATTGAAAACGTTCGTACTTAATTAGCCTGATTACTTAATTCGGCTTACGTGACTACAATTTTACTGACACGTTATTTTTAATTTCTGTCTTTTCTTTTTAATTTTATTTTTATAAATCCTTAAATTTGTAGTGACCGTCAATCAAAGAATTTTTCCGGTGAAGGGTTTATGAGGATCGGTCAAATAGTATAACATAAAGTAATTACTAATGTAATTTAAATTGTAATATCGTATAAATTATGTTCTGGGATATTATAATTTTCTCGTTGTATTTAAGGAAAACAATATGTAATAATGCAATTATCTTAATTTATGTAAAACAAACTTCTCGCGCTCACATACACAAATATGTTCACTCAAATAATTAATCTGTAAATAATAATTAAATTTGACATTTTCTTTTGTATTCATACACATGTCCTGATGATGCCAATATTTATTGTCGAAACGTCGACACAAATAATTTAAAATTTGTGTTATACTTTTTGACCGATCTTCACAAACCCTTCACCGGAAAAATTTTATTTTTTTATTTTTTTAACCTGCGAAACCCCCCTCGCTACGTCACTGCTAAAGAGGATATTAGTTTAATGCTTATTAATAGATAAGCTGCAGTATACTGTACCTGGTTCCAGGCGCTCAGAGTTCTGTAAAAAGCTTTGCTTCGTACGGCGAAGTAAATATACTTGATGACGCTGTGTAGAAAGAAGAGCACGGTGATGGTGCCTGCGGCCATTTGGTCGGCATCGTACGACTCCAGTATGAGAAAGGCGAAAGTAAAGCCGAATTGCACCAACACGAGGAACGTTGTTAGCAGACAGTAGAAGACGCGCATCGCCTTCGCCATTCCTCCTTGTTCCTCGTAGTACTCCAGCAGCCAGTGGCCGGACAGCTGCATGAGCCGTATGTGAGGCCACAGGTCTCCGACCAGCCCATGCTTCTTTACTTTCTGCATCGCTCTCTGACTGCAAACAAATTCAATATTAATTTATTATTTAACGAATATTTAAATTAGTTTAATTTAAATTGTTTTTGTTTCATAATCCAGCGGTAAACGTTCGTGGGTTTTCATATTAACGACAACTACGTTCTGGGTTTCTTTTTTGTCAACACCAGATGTTTCGTTTACTTAACGGTGAGCCTGTGATTTTCAAACGGGCTACCACGAACAGTGTTGTCGAAACACCGAACGGTGTTGTTCTCAGTGATTTGTAATTCATTTATTCATTTTAAATTTAACGCTCATAAAATGTAAGCAGAATTTTAATTGCTTAAAATGTCAAAGTTCGTACTTTAACTACTGAGTATCTAACTCACTGAAATTCGCTGTGAAGTTTGAACATACAGTGATTCTATATTACACACTTTTACTAAATGATTAATAAACAGATATCTGAAATTTGGATTTTTCTCAAACAATCAAATGGATTTGAAATTATTACAGAGATAAGTCTCGTATGGAAGGAATTCAGTAAATAGCAATCGATAGTAGTGTGCTAATAACTTTAGAATTCAGCAAAATTTTATTATAAATATTTGGTACAACATTTTCAAAATTACGGGCGTGTAAAAAAAGCTTTTACTTCGGCCATTGATATATTTACCATTTTGGTATAACGACTTTGGAATATTGCACTTCGAAAAATGCCTTTTTCAAGGCAATATGTCAAAATATGAGCAATTTTCAAGGTATGAGCAAAATGCCGAAATAAGTACGAAATATTGAAAATGTGTAGAAAATACAGAACAGAGTCCTAAATAGGCTACCGTGATATTTCAGGCTAGTGATATGTTGCGAGCTAAAGAGATCCGAAGCCTCCATCACGCCGAGCAAACTAATAATGAATTTCTTCGGCAGAGGAACAGGGAAGTCTGAGACGAATTTAATTTTCAACAAAAACAAATGTATATGTACTGAATAACAATGAAGTATTCACCAGCAATGTTAACTGTCAATAATCAGGTCAAAAAAATACTGAACCGTCAATAAATGCTGAAGTAAGAAAGTATATTAATATAATTTTCTCTTTTTCGCCCAGACTCACGTCCAATCAAAGGGTTGTCTATGTCATAACTCCTCTAGTCAACTCTCTTTGCGTGTATTCTCGCGTAGGCTTCTGCAGCCGGTGTCCACTGTGTTTTTGAGGTCCTCTTTCGCTATGGACCACGACAAAAGTATCTTGTACGGCAAAGTTTCACTCATATTATAATGAGTATCCTCAGGTATACGGCATATAGACTCATTGTAATATAATCTCTCTGCGGTATGAACATTCATCTTCAATCCAAATAAATTATCATTTTCATGACTTTAATTTAAAAAAATAGGATTTTGTTGCTAAATTACATTAAAAGTAATATACTTCATCACGAACTTAGAGTTAGTTAATACATTTTTGTGACAACATAGGTAAAGTGCGAAGGGGTAAAAAATCGTTTGTTTTCAAGTTATCTTCAGAAACATTTACAATACGTGTAACTGCAAGAAACCTTGGAGTTACAATTTAATAAAATATACATATTCCCATGACACTGTTCTTATTTTGACGCTTAGTACAGTATTGTCAGGACTCTCTTGATTAACTTATTAAATTTACTGTTTTGATTTGTTATGTTAAAATAGTTCATTTACTTGTTATTACATGAAATAATTAATTCTGTATCACTGAATATTAGGTTTAAATTTTAAAGAAATTATCACGTTTCGAATTACTTTGTACTTGTATAATCTCTCTCTTTCTCTCTCTCTCTCCGTCTCTCAAACACACACACACACACACCACATACAGATTTTTGTTTTCATTTACAAAATATTTTATTTTTTCTCGTTTGCAAATACAAAAATTGTATCGTTTAAACCGATTGCCAAGCTTGATTCAAGAAGGAACTTTTTTTAACTTTTGGACGGAAAACCGTTCCACTATCCACTACATATGGAGTCGTTTAATCCCAGGCTGCCTGTATAGTTCAGTCAATGAAGCATATTGCTTTGGAATTCTTTGCAACAGAACGAATTGACATGAAGCTGGTTGTAACATCTTATACACAGTGTCTAGATAAAAGGTAATAAAAATGTTGGTTGCTCTCGCTCTGCAGGCTGTTCCCACCCCTTCTAAGTGGGTGGGAAGTAAAAAATATAAATAACCCCTAAAATCGATAAGAAAAACGTTGGTATGCACTTTTCATGAAAGCCAATTGTTTTCGAGTTATTGGGAGTTAGAAACTGTGATATTTCACCACAAAAAATCGTTACCTTTTGATATTTTGTGTTAAATAACATGCAAAATGTTGAATCTATTTAAAAAGTGATAGGGATTCAAAATACAGTTCATTTTACTTGAAACAATTTGATATTTTTTTATTCCTGTAGATTCAATACTTTGGGGAGGTAACCTATGATTGCTGAAAAACGGTGCTTCGATTTCTTTTGCGACAAAAACAATTTTTGACTCTCGATGACTCAAAAACTAAAGCTTTTAAGAAAAATGCTCATGACCTAAATTGAAATCATGAAATTACCTTTAAAATTAATTTTTCTTTATAATGTCAGCACAAATAACAACGTTATGATAAAAAAAGTGTGTATTTTTAATTTTTTCGGAAACAGTTGGATAATTTTCAGCTGTAATTTGCTATTATATGAGAAATTAAAAATCCTGTTCCATATACTTATAATCTAAATTGAATTTTAGATCAATTTAGTCATTTAACCAATTTAGCAAAATAAAGGTTGACATACAAAACACAATTTACTTTTATGAGACACAGTGTGTTTATTTTTGTATTACAATAGGACTAACACTTCACGAGATATTACTGTTTAAGGATGTTCAATTTTTTACACCCAAAAAACAGTTTTTTACTTTGAAAAACACTCGAATAACTGTACTCATAGAGTAGATAAAAGATCTGTACCTTTGGTTTCTAATGAGTCTGAATATCATAATACTGGTAAACATTTTTGTCAAAAACCGTGTGGATTTTCATACCTTTTTCGGAAAATTGGCAATTTTCCTGCTGTAATTTGTTATTAAATGAAAATTAAGAAAAAACTTAACAGGTGTTGTTAACTTACATCATTTTGACCACCCTTAATTTATTTAAGATATTTTCCAATAATTACTTTTTAAAATATTAAACTTTGAATGTCAGGTTAGTTTAGTGACCCCGCTGAATTTTTTGTACTTTCTCGAAATAACCGGAAACATATTGAATTTAACAAAGAAAGGTATACTAAATACAGCTTATTAACAAATAATTTAAAAATATGTTTGTAGGACGAATACTTTGAGAGGTTGGATTGTTTAAATGTGGTGGCAAACTTAACTGAATTTGTAACTATTTAGGCCAGCACCGAAATGATCTAAGAAAGGGGGTTGAACGTTGGGCCACTTATAAAATAACAAAATGTTATATTAATAAATACATTTAACTATTTTCTTAACTCATTCCGTTTCTCTTTTTCTTGTATCTTGCTCTTTGTATTTGACTATCATAGAGTAATGTATTGCTGTGCAATTAGGAGAACTATTGAATACTAGCTTCACTGTTTCAAAGAAATGTTCGTAAAACTTGTAAGTATCGATTTCTCTCCCGTTAAATAATTCATTCCACTGTTTTAAGACTATGACTATGCCACCCTCGTAACAGTATTACTGCTCCGTATTTACACCAGTCTAAATCAAATTTTCGTACTCTTTAGACAATTTTATTCTAATGTCTTTCCATGACTTTCTGTTTCGTTTCTATACTAGAATATAGTGATATTTAGCAATAAGTGTTTTCGAAAAAACGCTTTGATATAATTTATAAAACATTTGAGGACGTGAGAAACGATTTGTACAATCTTATCGGGGTTCAAAGGTTTAGTTTAGTATTAAGAAATACTCCAACATCATTGCACAAAATTATTCAACTGAAAAAAAAAGAAATCGCCCGAATATAGAAAACTTAATTGAGGCACTTTTTATATGTTTACATAACGTAAGGAGAAAGGATTTCCATTAATTGGCTATGCCATTCTCGGAAACGTGGTCAGTTTGCGGAGATGTTTACGCATATGAAGCCTTTACAGCAAGTTCCGGGTAGTCTGCTATAATTTGTAGTTGTAGATGGATGTAATTTGTCGTTAGCCAAATACGAAATTCGGCAGCTGAATGAGTGTGTTGAAACGTTATCGGCTGATGAAATAAAGCAAACCTTTCCAAACTCGAGTTTAAAAAAATTACAAAGGATAACGAGTAAACTCTTCTGCAGAGCAGATGAAACACGGGTAAATCTCAAAACATTTCCCAAAAAACATCTTGCAGAGAACAGTGAAAATTCTGTTCAAGTCACAAAATGAGTCAGGACAGAATAACAGTTTTTATGTGTAGTATTGCTTTGGACACATTTTGTTTTCGACTGTTTGACCCGTATGTCTCTCGAACATTAGAAAATATTGCAACGAATGAATTACCCGGGTACTATACAAGTAAACGGCGCAAGCTGATGTTATGTAATTGATTTGATTCTTTGCTTTACGAAAACTGTATACCTGTCGTTGAACGTTTTTTGGATGGTAAAGGATGTTCTAGAAAAGCTATTTGTGTTATTGACCGTCTCGTCCACAAAATTTAAAAAGTGGTGACATGTGAAATTCACGAAGAAAAAATTTCCCAGTATATTTAATAATTATAAATTTGAAGTCTTCAGCCTCTGATGAAGATTGTAATAAGCAGAAACTAGTTCAGGCTACAAGGCAAAAGTTTAACATCTTTACCAATAAAAAATTAATGATCCCAGTCAGTAGTTATATATTTATAATTGGTTAAACAACGGACACGTCATGCACAACGAAATCCATGAAAAAATTAATTTACTGGTATGGTCAACCTTCAAAGAAATTATCAAAACGGTTCTCGAAAACCATGGATAAATATTAATTGATTGTGACACTGAAGGAGCATGCAGTTCCAGTATCACAGAGTTGGTAAGAGAAGGTAACAAAAAATGAAGAGAAAGCGAACATCAGGAGTTTACTGATCAAGAATTAGTGTATTCTACACTCACTTGTTGCACACACCACTAGTCACTGTGACACCGATTAGCGCTTTCGAACGTACCCGTTCATCATCATCATCGTAACCCAGTGGCAGTTACGATCTGTGCCAGTTACTGTGTAACCCAGTGACTAGTGGCGTGTGCAACAAGTGAGTGTAGCATAAATTATTTAACCACTAATAAAATTTGTAGTTTAACCATTAAGACGTGCAGTCTGGGACGAAGAATGGAGGAGGAAAATAAGGTAGGTGGCAGTTACGATCTGATGATGAACGGGTACGTTCGAAAGCGCTAATCGGTGTCACAGTGACTAGTGGTGTATGCAACAAGTGAGTGTAGCATAAATTATTTAACCACTAATAAAATTTGTAGTTTAACCAAGAATTAGTGGATGCCGCGTTACAAACACCAATAGCGTAAGTTGACTTACACGATGACAGATTGACGGTTGAACAAGCATTCAGTGTTTAGAGTCAAGAGAAAACTGCTGTATTTATTCAACAACGTAACGCATTTCCTTTACGAGTAGACATTTCTCTCATGTCGTACACATTGTCATTTCAGATTCCGTTACGTTCGTAGAAAAAAATAAGTAAATGTTGCCCTGATAACGTACTACTAATTAAACAATAGTTTGATATAGCCAGAATAAACAGTTAAAAATAAAATTGGAAACAAATTTTCCAAATATTATTTCTTTGGAAACAAATAATTATATTTTAACATTATTTCTTAACCATATTCATATCACTGTATACAGCCTACACGTTAAATAAACCGATCTGTAGTATACCAGATAACAATTTTTGTAATGTTTAACCTTTGACTAATTGTAAACCAGTAATTCCGAGATATTCAAAATTTTAGTGTCCGGAAACGGTCTGTCCCATTACTTTGCGTAATCGAGAAATGACTGTGTAAGAACAACCCAACTCGTATGTTATTTTACCACACACATATTCATTTTAATGTTTCTTTACGCTCTACAATTATCACATTTACAGTTTATTATATTTATTTATTTAAGCTTACATTTATACAGTTAGTACTATATGTACAAGAAATCGAACAAATCGAAAATTCAAACAACTTCTGATCCTTATTGGTTCGGATTATTGGGGCTCTACTCTACACGGGTTTTATTGTGTGTGTGCAGGATAGTTTCAAAAGACGGTGGCAGACTTTGAGATGTGATTCTACTCATTAAACTGAAGGAAAACGTCCAATCAACAAATGTCGACAAACTCTTCCTTTTCTGTCTGTATATTCCTGTCTTTCTTTTAAATTAATTACTGCCCAATTAGGTGAGATGTGGAGTCGAAATTTGGTATATACACATTACTGTTTACTATTTGGGTTTACCATTTACTACAAATATTAAACAACAAAATATTATCCAGAAAATTTTCAAAATGTATCTAGACGGCTGATTAAAATTTGTATCTATAGATTCCGTTATGTTTAATCTGAACTCCATACACAAGGAATCTTTGGATTGTGATTGAAAGATATTGTTTTGTCTAATAAGACATTTTTTGTTCCAAGTACTGATTTCTGTAAAATCTAGAATTACAAATTTTAATTAGCCGCCAAATAATAAATATGTAAGATAACATTTTGGTTTGTTTTATACTTATAAAAATAAAACACCTATATTATGTATAGGCCTACCAAATTGTAACTTTACGTGTCGTTCCATTCAGTAGTAATTAACTGTTTTTGTAATCACACATACAGACGGAAAAAGAACCATTTTTTGCCATACGTATTACAATAGGCAGAATTTGCATATGAAGTAATAATTCAACTCTAAGCGTATGATAGCATGTTGCAATGAAAATTTGTCTAAGTAAAGACTGTTGGTTCGGACATTGTATAACAGACAATAAGAACGACGTTAAATTTGACACGTTTAAGTTAATTTTTGACAGTAAAAAAAAAAAAAAATCAGTGTTATGAAGTAGTGTGAAAATATGTGTAAGCATATGGCAAGTGCGCGTGTGCGGGTATATATAACTATATTATGAGAGTCAGGATTATAAATGTATATAACATAGATTATTACGGGATAATAATGGCCGCAAGGGTGAGAGAATATTTTGGTCAATGAACGCCCGAGAAATTGGCTAAAATGTTAGTTGATTTTGATCTTCATACCGTATAATTCAGTTTCTCTCTGAACTCGATAACGTATCGTTTCTGCTGCTAGTTTAGACGATTGGTCTACAATAGCGCACGAGCACAAGTCAGAAAGTTCGCGGGTTAACTGAATGTCGAGTGCTAATCCGGTATAGTACAAGATCGTCCGCATAGGCATTAAAAACACACTTGAGGTTGCTGGATCATTATATATGTTTAATACACAAAATAAATTACAGTTAAAGAGTAATTAACTACGATTTTTAGAAGTACCCAACCCGAGAACGACCATGAACGCCGGACAACAGGAGGAGATCGCAACGTATCCAGAAGGAATAACCACTCCTATCTTCCGGACTGGACATCTCATCATTCATCGTTAAGGGAAGTGAAATTAATAACTCTATTTAAAACACTTAATAGACACTCTAGTAAACTTAAAGACAAAAGAACCCATATAAATAAAATATTTAGGTATTCGAATGTAAGATTAAATTATTTAAAATTTTATAAAAAAGTCAACAGAGACAGTATAATTAGTTAATTTTATTATCATAAACAGTATTAAAGTAACGTAGTGTAATTGGTAATAATCGTTAATAAATCCGAAGCATTCCAATATACCATTCTACCGACTACGGTACTTATTCTCTGCGACCCCCTTACATCGCAGTATGTTGGACATTTTTCCTTCAGTTTAATAAGTAGAATAATTTCCCGGCGTTTGGGAACATCTATGTATAAAACGGCTATGAGATAGACAAAATGAGTGACACTTCGTCATAGAGTACAAGCTCGGCAGTACTTTTGCCAGTGCTTTGTACGTGACGCATCTTGAATATCGTACAACAGTCCTGCAATCTCGGCTTTTTTCAGAAAGAAGCTTGTGTCGGGACTCTTATTCGGTGCGTGAATTATTGTGTGCGGACGTGCGGACATCTGTAATTAGCGACATGTGTTATTTATATTTTGCAACAATGTTAATTAGATGACATTTAAGTTATTGTTTCTAACGTTACCATATGCAGAACAATCATAAAATTGAAATAAATAATTTTCTCCGATTAAAGTGTACAGCGTACTAATTCTCAGTACTGTGAATTAATAAAGGATTCTTTCAGTTATTAGGAGCTTAGGTTTTTGTATAAATGGTAGACAATTTTATTGGTATTCTCTCTCTCTCTCTCTCTCTCTCTCTCTCTCTCTCTCTCTCTCTCTCTCTCTCTCTCTCTCTCTCTCTCTCTCTCTCTCTCTCTCTCTCCCCCCCCCTCCCTCTCTCCCTCTCTCTATTTATGCACCTAAGCATTCAAAGAATTTCGACGAAACCGTAACATCGATGCATGATAATGTTTCTAGACTGTGTGGAAGCGTCACGTTTTTCGATGACGTTACATTTTTGTGGAATGACCCCCAGCCTAAAAACATTATCATGTTAAAATTGTTGTATACAAGTACTAGCAAAATACCCGTGCTTCGCTACGGCGTTTCACGTTGTACGTAATTCTACAATTATTGCTCGCTTAATAGTATAGGATTAGATAGATTGTACAAATTCTCAACTCTTAGTTTGTTTATTACATTCATAGCAACAGCTATTTATTATTTATTTCGAGAAAATCGTTAGAGCCGTTTCCGAGAAAAAAAGACATACATTTATTAATTAATTGAATTTCGAAATTTTCTCGACTATAAGAAGCTGCAAACAACGAAGTTTTTTTCAATTTAAAACAATGATTAAAAACTCAGGACTAAATGTATTCGGGGTTTCCAGTAAACTGAGATGTCAACCACTTCATTTACAAAGTATGCAATTCCCACGATAAATTTCAGTATTTGGTTTTTTGCCCCTTAGGAGTGAAAGTTTTTAAAACCGTTTCTTAGTGAGCACCTAAGACCTATGATGAAGCTATGTTCAAAGTTTCATTGATATCCATTCAGTGGTTTCAGAGATATCGTGATCAGTGAGTCAGTCAGTGGTATTTGGGTTATATAGATATCTATATCTAGCCAACTTACCCAGCTTTCCTCGGGTTCATAATTTATTCATAGGCTCATAGGCACCTATTCTTGTTCTAACGTTATATTACTTGTATATTGTATAATCTTCCTTATATTGTTACGTTCGCATTCTCACTGGAGGAATACTCTGTAGCTCACCTGTTTAAGAACATGTCATAAACTGTATTCTTATATCTGGAGAATAATTCTGTTGCGCATGATGCTCCTGCTCGATTTCTAACTCTGGGAGAGGGCGAACAGCTAAATTAGTTTTCAATAAAATGTCTACAGTACTTGCACGCGCTGCGTATTTAACTGTCGTTTTATAATTCATTGTGTTAATGTTGAAATAAGGCATTTGTTAAATTAGTGTCTCCTAAACTTATTCTAACAATACAATACCTCTATAGATTTCAGCTTATCAACTTTTAAATTCAAACTGAAGCAAGTGCATTTATATTGTCTGAACACTATGATCTGAATACACTCGCTATCAAAACTTTGTTTTTTATACTCGCTTATAACTTACTTCGATCTTAACTTATCCACTTTTAAATTCAAACTGAAACAACTCTAAATTCACACACTATTAAGAAGTTTCTTAAGATGCATACACCACCTTTGATATCATAACCTATATCTTTATTTATAAAAACCGTGGACTCTGGCCCCACCGTCTTTCGCGGGATCCGACCTAAGACTCCCCGAGTTATGTGGATGAACTCCGGGGAAGGCCCGTCGGACAACTCCCGCGCTATTTCCTACGCGGGAGACTTCCACCGATGCTATGGTAACCAGAATCTATTCTATTGGGTTGCCATAGTAACCAGATCTAATAGTTTTTTAAGACCCAAAGGACCCCCCGAAGGATCGTATCGAAAAAACACCTATCCTATGTTGGTTCTCCCGTTGCGTAAAATATCTGTGCAAGTTTGGTTGAAATCGGTCCAGTGGTTTAGGAGGAGATGTGGAAAACTCCAAAGGACCCCATCGAAGAAAACACCTATCATATGTTGGTTCTCCCGTTGCATAAAATATTTGTGCCAAGTTTGGTTGAAATCGGTCCAGTGGTTTAGGAGGAGATGTGGAAGACCCCAAAGAACCCCCCCACAAAGGACCCCATCGAAAAAACACCTATCCTCTGTTGGTTCTCCCGTCGCGTAAAATATTTGTGCCTAGTTTGGTTGAAATCGGTCCAGTGGTTTAGGAGGAGATGTGGAACATACATACATACAATGGGGGGGGGGTTGCCCCTTAGGAGTGAAAGTTTTTAAAACCGTTTCTTAGTGAGCACCTAAGACCTATGATGAAGCTATGTTCAAAGTTTCATTGATATCCATTCAGTAATTTTTGCTCTACGTTGATTCTATGTCAGTCAGTCAGGCAAATTTTCCCCCCCTTTTCCCCCTTTAAAGGTCGAATTTCCAAAAATCCCTTCTTAGCGGATACCTACATCACATAAGGAACCTACATGCCAAATTTCAAGTTTCTAGGTGTTATAGTTTCGGAGATTTCGTGATGAATCAGTGAGTCAGTGAGTCAGTGGTATTTCTCTTTTATATATATAGATTATTTTAGTTTCGTTTATTGGAACTGTAACTAACGATTTATCTGGTGTTCAGTTACTTTATTCACTGTCCGAAGCCGACTAACTGTGCTACCGTCGGAGCAATATAAAGGACGCTTTATAATTTGCCTAAGTGTTAGTACAATTCGATGAATTATTACGTAGTAAGATTATTTTTAAATGTTGAAACTAAAAATAAATATGAAAATTAAAACTCAAACATACCTCAAGCTGATACATTTTTAGATGGTTGCTGTTTAAAGTCTACAGTATAAATGAGGCAGAACGTTGTGTAGCGTGTGTTTTAATAACACATACAGTGTTGTGCGGTTGTTAATTACCACTAAATATGACCTGAATTAGTAATAAGTAATATGACCTAAGCTAAACACTTTAAAATTACATATTGTGATAAACTTTTTTAAATTGTTATTTGACTCGTATTGATTCTATTCTTTTAACCACAAAAGTAGTTATTATTTATAAGTTGAGACAGCAGAAACTGTCGTTCGATCCGCAGCTGACAAATTATTGACGAGTTTGAATGACCTATGTCAAAGATTACCGCCATTTTCTTTGTCCTTTGTGTTTTGAATAGGGTACATTATTAATACGGAAATTCAAGAAATTGATATATAAGAGGCGGTCTTAGTGGTCTAAATAAAGTATAGGCATGCAAAAGACGAAAGTACCACCAGCACATTGCATTATACTTTCCACTTCCATTACGCACAAACATAGTTCATCTGGACATTTCAAAAATTTACTAAAATACTCATAAAAATATTGACGTAAAATAGTCACGTAAGAAACAAACAAACAAAAAATGAAGACGAATCTTAGGGAAGAGAAAAGACGGGGTAAGAAACCGAACTGTTTGAGAGCTGTGGCTGGAGTCATTAACAGACAGTGTATAATTGAAGCAATTCAATTGTAGGATGATAGAAACAAAACGACTTGGTAAGGGAATGAAACGAGGTGTGAAGGAAGACAACGCCATAGACGTTCATGGCGTATGTGAAGATCTCTATGTACTTAATGGCCACAAATAAAATACTGAATATAGTAATGCGTAACAGTAACAGAAGTTGTTACTACTATGGGCAAACCCAAACTTTTCTGTTGCCCGCAAACTTTATCCTGGACGCACATATATATTACTCTACAAATACGATCGTATTTACTGAATTTATTATTCACATTCGTGTCATGATTGTATGGAACTCTGCACCCAGATATGGGCTTATAAATTACGGTAATCTAAACAGTTTTGTAGATGTCACTGATAACTAGTATGTTTAATAACAATCCCGTATTGGGGCTTAATGCAGGTTTAGCAGTAAGATAAGACATAAGATGAGAGATTCTCAGCGGTTCAAATGCGACAACCTCGGTTTCAGTTTATCCACTAGTGATCCTGTCGTGAATGTTCGGTGCTGAAAAAAAAATGAAACCTAAGCTGTTTATATTCCCATAATTTATTAACCTATTCACGATTAAGAGAGCTAAGTTTCAGTCACAAATCTATACCAGAAGATTAGCCATGTATTTACTTTTTTTAAGAAAAGAAAACCAAAAAGTTGTTCATAATTTTTGTAAGCTTTATTTTAATTTTTATAAACTATCAATAGACCATTTAATAACATTGAGCAACACGTATGAGCGAAAGTAAATACATTAGATGTGTGAGGTGCTCTACCGAGCACTCCTCCCTTAGTCTAATCTAATGTAAAGTCAAAAAAGTTTGTTTAGTATGGCTGTTTGACTGAGGCGTTAATTGTCTTGTGTGTCCTGCATCATCCATGACCTTTCTTGGTAGCTCGTTGCGGTGCGCTGTCAGACTACTTCTGTACCTTATGTCATGATATTTAATTTTTTTCTCGAAGAGAAGGCATCTTGAGGTCGTTCTGTATGACGTGATTTGGCACGTACCAAGGGGCATTGACTACTGTCCTACTGTCCTGAGTAACATGTTTTGGAAACGCTGCAAGATGTCTTTGTTTGAGTTGGAGGGTTGTCCTCCATAGACGAAAGCCGTACGTCCAGATTGGTTTCAGAATGGTCTTATAGAAGAAAAGTAAGTTTATTCTCCTGGAACGTCTGTGACTTCTGAACAACCAGTAGTCTAATGGTATGCCAAAGCTGTTTACTTTTTGCTACTATATGTTTTTTTCATGTAAGAAGTCTGTCCAGGTGCATGCCAAGGTATTTAACATCTTATGCCTGCGGTAATTGGTAAGAGTTGTTGAACGCTACAGGAGGACAATAGTCTCGGTTCAGGCTTAATGTTATACGAGTCGATTTTTATTCAGTTTGTCTTGATTCACCGTCTTTCTAACCAGTTTTAGATTTCGTTTATATTGTGTTCACAAAATAATGTTCGTAAAACAGATTCGCAATTATCCGGATTAATATGCTGGTCAGCCGAGTCGCCGGGAACTGATGATTAATCGTTTCTCCTGCAGTCAACACCCGTTATATTTTATAACAATATTGGTAGGGTTTCTTGGAGTATTTAAATTTGCGATTGTTTGTATCTGTCCGAACAATAAACTACATTTGAATTTGACATAATTACATAAGAAAGATAAATATAATTTAGAAAGATATTATTTTCAAGACTTCAATTTTATTAAAAGAATAGAGTACTATTTCATGATAAAAAAGCAGAAAATTTGTATTAAAAGAGTTGTTTAAATGTTTAGTTGAGCTATTAAATTTTAAATGTAATTATGATAATATAATTTTTATGAAGGATGAAGAAAACATAAAAATTGCATCACCTTACAGTATACGAAACTATGACTTGTAAAAGCCTTTTGCTGTCTGCTTCTGTGGGTATAGCCGCTTATACGATATGCTTCTGTCATGATCGTGTGTGGGTATAGCCGCTTATTTTAAAAGGCATTTAAGATTTAAAATTACAATAAATAAATCACACAAATTACACCCGATTTATAGAATCAATTTTTTTATTAATTATGCCGAGAACAGTCCCGGATAGTCGATATCTGGGTCCTTGCTCATTTTAATCTAATGTAATTATTGACAATCCAGTTCTTACATTCAAATATCAATTGCACTTGTAATTACCGATATAGACTGCGTAGTTTGAGTATAGTTTATAGTTATTTTTAATTAATGACACTGTTTTGCGCCCACCAAATATTTTATGCAACTCACTCTTCGGGAACCGCTGCAAAAAGAGAAGAATACATGTTAAACTTCAACATTTCTGAAAGTTCCGACCGTATAATAATTATACAATCATACGATATGCTACACGCATTACTCTGACGAACGATATTTATGGACAATACGTCAGCCGCAAATAACTCCTTCACACGTAAAAAGCTGCCAAATTAGGGCTCGAAAGCCTAATCCTGTTTAGTACGAATGGCTAAGTTATAAGTTTTAATAGATGCGGTTTCTATGTCTTCGTCTTGCCCTTCTTGCGTCCTATTGCACATCCTCGGCGTGGTACAACTCATACTCCACCACCCCCAGAGAGAAATCAGCCATGTAGTAAGCACGAGCCGTGGGGAGTTTTGTGTATAGTGTAAGTGTTTCCTTTTTACTTATCTAGCCCAGGCACGCCAGACAAGACAGCTGTATTTATATACGAGTGGGAAGGCAGACCGACTCATGATCTTAACTCGACTCCACAACTGTTGTGATGTGAATCGCAAACGGAAGCATATTTCCGGTGCAGATTATGTTATACATTATACTCGTATCTCACTGTAAAACTGTAGCGTCAGAATTCAAATTGTTTTCATGATAAGATAATCGAACAAATCGATAATATTTAATTGATAATAATATCTTTATTCCCATCATTAATGTTTACAAATTTCGTTACATTCACAGCACTGAGAATTACCTGCTCACCACAAACTGTGAGCGGTGACAAGTTACGGTTTAATAAGGTCCTTGTTATATAATATAACTGACCTCACATTTAGCAGTTATAACAATATTCAGTAATAAACAAATCAAGTACACTTTCACATCACAAGTAAATCTACATATAATCTGTGCAAATAAACGAAATTATTATGACATTGATGACAATTTTTAGTAATAAACAAATAACAACTAAGTCTAGATACACTCTTTGCAAATAAAATGAAAAATAAAAATTAAATTTTCTTCTGTTAATGATAGTATCTCATGTGATTAAAATTATTTTTAACGGTATGCAGGATGATAACCGTATTCAACTGACTTTTTATTTATTAACCAAGATTTCAAATGTTTAAGAAAAACTGTGTTATTTTTATTTTTCAAATCAGTATACAAACGATTACAGAATCTGGAGTATAAAATATAAATAAATTAGTTATATATTTCCTTTTTATCTAAGGATGTGAAAAGAGTATAATTACTTTTTTGAAACAAAGCAAGTGAGTTATGCCTTACGTTTTTACTGTGCAGAGTTCGAATATAACGTTTTTCTAAAGTTAATTGAAGATTCAAATATGATTCGTATTTGCCGCCAAAACAACCAATTCCATATGTTAATTTTGAATCTACTAAAGCAAAATTTTTAACAATATTCTGTTGACACACGCTTTTTAAGAAATAAAATTTTCTAAAAAAGCTGGCTACTTTTGGCTTTATATTGTTTATGTGAGTTTTCCATATGATTTGGCTATCCACTGTAACACCTAAATATTTGTAATTATCCACCACTTCTAATTTAGTACAACCATAATCCGTTACTATATTACATTGAACTGTGAAATACTTTTAAATAAATTAAAACATATTTGTTGTCTTGAAAATTTAGATAAATTTTATTTTCCCACAACCAAAATATTTGATTTTTTAGATCTTGTTCCACAGTTGAATGCAGAGCACTAAGGTTTTTTGAAACATAGAGAAAAGCCGTATCATCTGCAAAAGCGGTGAGTTGCGCAATGAATTTACTGAAGCAGAGGTCGTTCAGATTAATAGTAAATAGAATTGGCCCAAGGACTTGACCTTGGGGCACACCCCTTCTTATTTCTCGTTCACCACTGAAAACATTTTCAATCCTCACGCATTGTTTCCTTTTTAAGAGATAGGACGAAAACCAGGCATATGGTAAACCTCGTACTCCATAACAACTAAACTCTATTAATAGAGTTTGTTGATCTACAATATTGAAAACTTTACTGAAATCCAAGAAAATTCCACATGCTAACTGGCCACATTGATGGCCGAGTAAACATTTTTCATAAATTGTAGTAGTGTAGATTCGGCGTTAAGTCTCTTTTTAAAACCAAACTGTTTGTCAGAAAGAATATTTTTGGATTCCAAAAATGCAACTAACCTATTTTTTCATAGCTTATTAAATCAGCTTAGACAACACTGAGACTAATGAAATTGGTATGAAATCTGATAACTAATCGCTTTTTGTTTTCTTGGGTATGGGTATTACGACAGATTTTTTTAAACGTCTAGGAAAATTTCCTGTCAAAAATATTAGATTAACCAAATTAACTAACACTTCTACAATATATTTCAATATGCATTTTAGTACATCGGAACTAATATTATCATATCCAGGAGCTTTTCGAGGTTTAAAACGTAAAACAACTTAATTTGGAGCACAAAAAAATTACCTTTGGTGCAAAATTTCTTATAATTATACGAGGATATCGTTAACAAATTGTGTAAATACGGTCATATCAGAAGGGTATTGATTACGTGCTAAGGAAATTATACGCATCCTGCACAAAGTGTATGCCTATATAGTATACTGGCCGGAAACGTGTATATTGAATGAAATCCTTTCGCACGGTGAAGGGTTGTTCACGTACATGTAGACTGAGGACGAATTGAATGTCTTTGGCGTTGATAGCAAATTAAAATAAAATAATAAACTGTGTTTAACGTCGAGACTGGAGGCAAAAGTGGCAGATTACCTTGAAAATCCTAGCATAATTCACCAGATGAACCCATAATCTTAGGGTTGCCAAAAAGACTCTGCTTAACAGTAAATCTGCCTAATACAAGAGGTGTAAAATTAGCGGAAGATGAGAAATCTGTGAATAAATTTGTTCTTTGAATTTGGAAATGGTAGTATTTGAACACCTTTTTATTCTGACAACAACTTGTTATCATGTTTTGTTACATGAAAGGCCTCTCTATGCGTATAATTGGTGCTAACGTTTTGGAGACCACCACATTTCTAATAATGTGTATACTTAATATAAGGCCACAAAAACCTACATTTGTTTTAAATTCGTGTATTTACATTTCGTGTATTTACTTAAGGGAACAGCGTGAAACCTCTTTTGGATTATACATTACAACTCTAATTTTTCTTGACCATATTCGCCAACATCTTAAACAGTAGGTTAAAACAAATTTAAAAATTTATCGATAATAGTATGGGCATGCCTTTAAATGTTGGTGGAAGCGAAAAATGATGTCCGACAAGAATATCATACCTACGAAATCCTGTGATTGTCAGATTCAGATTAATCTTTAATTGAAGAAAACATATTTATATTAAACAAATTTGATATGCCTACATTAAAACATTGCTTTTTGTAAAATTTAATGATTTGTTTCAGAAATGTTAAAGAATTATTTCTCTCAAACGCACGTTACGGTTCGAAGAGGGCACATTTCTGAAAATTTTGAAAATAGAATTCTATGTTCATTATACAGTATGAGTTATAATATTTTGATAATTTACGAGTATGAAAATCAGTTTAAAAAACATACAAACACTGTTAATTATATTTCTCATAAATTCTCCTTCCCCGCATGTTGAATCTTCCCTTTATCTCCTTTTTACGATTCTCAGCCTTTTTGCCATTATTAATAACAAATAAGAAGGAAGTAATATTCGAGTGTCATTAATTAGAGGACAAAAAGTGTACGTTTCACTTGTACGTAGATTTATTTTTAATTTGTAAACACTTTTGTAAAGGATATAAAAAATCTGATCACACCATCTTACAACATGTTTTGTACTAACTTTTCGTAGGTAGTCCCCATTTAAATGAGCACTGTCTGCTGTATAAAATAATAGTTTATACATCGGGGGAACTTTATAAATATTGGGAGGTGGAGGGCATTTCTCGTATATATATATTTGCCCTCTCGTAATGTATTAATTTTTGTTTAATTTCAACTGCTGTTACAATAATACAGAAACCGTGATAATTAATGTTAGAAAGTAATATACAAATCTTCTTAATGCGTGTGTAGTTTTATCTCGGTTATCGACAGATTACAAATCATTGATTTAAAACACTCATAAGAAAGGTTCCTTTAAAAATATTATTGTGACTCTTCGACCAGGTTTAGTTCAACACTTACCCTCTGGTTTTGTTATCTTTCGTGATTTCATTAAAAATAGTTGTATTTACTACTACAGTTGTTAGATCTTCTCCTCCTTCTTACACTAATAGCATAGATCGGATTGGTACACTAACACTAACTCCATGAGTTTAATCTATAGACAGGAATAGTGTAAGAAATATTTTATAATTTTGTTGACTTTGTGATTTTAAAATATCAAAGCAAGCGATACGTACACAAAATAGGTAACACAGAGCCTCGTGGAAACATTGATTGTCTGTCCTTCTCCGAGAGGTCTTGTAAATAAAACATTAAATTTTTGGATTATAATTTTTTTAAGATTTATCCTTTTTTCTAAACTATTTCGACGTAGACTTATAACAAGAATTACTGACAAATTTCAAAATGGTCTACCTATTAAAGTAACTCCAGTTTGTCGCGAAAAGATCACACAGAAAAGTATAAGAAACGTGCAGATGTACGGGGATTTAATGCTCCTCACGAGAACCTTAAATTTAGAGCCCAGTGTGGTGTGGACATGTTCAACGTATGTCCGAATACATATCCAGAGAAGAAGAGGAAGATAGCGGAGAAAGTGAGAAACGTACATCAAAATGGCGGTGGCAAATATATAACTGCAAGATGGCGATTGAAGAAGCCAACATCAATAGAATTTCGAAACAAAACTTTCTTAAACTACAAATTTTATTAGTGGTTAAATAATTTATGCTACACTCACTTGTTTCACACACCACTAGTCACTGTGACACCGATTAGCGCTTTCGAACGTACCCGTTCATCATCAGATGTACGATCAGTTACATATGGCAGTTACGATCTGATGATGAACGGGTACGTTCGAAAGCGATAATCGGTGTCACAGTGACTAGTGGTGTGTGCAACAAGTGAGTGTAGCAAAAAAAAAAAAAAAAAAAAAAACTTTCTTAAACGATAAAAGCTGAAAGGGGAAAGAAAATAATAAAAACAAGAAGGATAATAAGAAGAACAGGTAGGAAGGGAAGATGAAGAAGAAGAAGAAGAAGAAGAAGAAGAAGAAGAAGAAGAAGGAGAAGACTAAAAAAATAAGAATTTTATTTGGTTTTGACATAGAAAAGAATCATGTGAACACATATCTTAACTGTTAACAACGACGTAATATTCGTTTTTAAAGTCAAAAACGGCGTTAGCCATCATTGATTTAAATTTCTATTGAAAAAAAAACCAACGTTTCGCCTACACAGTAGTTCCTGTTGTCGAAACTTTGCTTTTTATAAAACAAACCATGCCTGTTTTTCAACTTTAAACACGTGAGAACGCATAATTGTGTTCCATATAACTTGGTCAATAGTCAAATGCGTATCGAAATACTGTTTGACGAAAGGCGTGGTTCGCGTCAGGAAAGTCAGTCCGGTATCTTGTGAAGTCCTGTTACGGAACACCTTGTTTACTGTATAAATTCGTTAGGTAATAACAAAAACAACGACATTTGTAAACATAAAGGTCACAAAAACTTTCTTATTTCTCGATTGGTTTATATGGGCTAATGAAAAATTCACAAAGGGTGTTTCTGATGTTTGTTGAAAATAAAGAAAGTTATTACGTGTATAACGAAACATATTATGTGTTCTTGTATTATATTAATCAAGGTCGAATTTAGTTACTGTAAACGTTAGTTACGATTAATGTAACGTCAAACAACAACAATAGCAATAATAGTAATAATTATTATAATAAAATAATAATAATAACGGCAGCAGCAGCAGCAGCAACAACAACAACAACAACAACAACAATAATAAGCTCGTGTGGTGTCTGGAAAAACACGGCGTTGTGACCGCACACCAGTGTGGGTACCGGAGACACCATTCTACTGGTTTATCTGGAAACGCAGTTCAAAACTGTTTCATCGAAGGCAAACACATGATTTAAGTATTCTTCGATTTGGAGAAAGCGTTTTACAAAATATGGAGATACAACAGCATGCCACAATTACATGATTGGCGGTTCAGAAGTAACCTGCCCAAATTTATATCTAGCTATCTCAGAGACAGGACAGGACTTTCCGTGTTCGGGTCGGACAATCACTGTCGGCCCCACACAAGCTGGAGAATGGAGTATCACAGGGATCTTCGTTGAGCGGAACGCTTTTTACTATCGCCATCAACGGGATCTTTCATGGGATCCAAGTATAAAATGTGAAGAATGATAATATTCATTCACTGCTTATAATACCTGAAGCTACTGAACTAGTATTACATAAATTGTTTTTATTATTATTTAGATAATATATATTACAATATAATTCTTAATTATTATATATTTTAATTTTCTTCCCTGACCTGCCTCTCCTTTACCCCTTTTTCATCTTTCTTTTCAACTTCAATTTATAAACACAGATGGACTCAAAGCTGATCTTTAAATATACAAAAATTTCTTCTGAACGGAAAACAGGGGAAAAGGAAAACTTTTAAACAAAGTAATTGGTTCCACAGGAATAAACGTTAGCGGACTCCCCGTTCAAAATTATATAAAGTAAACGAAATACAAACAATAAAGTGTTGTTTCCACAAAAAGGATTTCCACGTTGTTGTTGTAAGGCCTACATAGAAATGCTACACGATAAAAGAGGAAAACTAGACACTCGAACAATTGGAACTACACAAACACACAAAAACTCATGGAAGCAACATTATAACGATCAGACATATAAATCACATATACAATTTGAACATATTACACAACACGTACACAATAACGATCTGTCAGATAACGACGCTATCTCCAAAAACAGAAATAACAATGCTCCTAACGGTAGCCTCTGATGAAGCATTAAGGTAAAAGTCTTTTTAAATGATTATCTAAAATACTATTGTTCCGCGGCGTCGAAATAAAATCTTTTGTTTAAAGAAACGTTTCCATTTTATAAAACTGGAAATAAGTCAACAACTAAACACTAGACTGTAATTAAAAATTAAATATTGGAAGAGAACAGTATTTGTTCAACAAACAAATAAAAATTAAGATCCAATTATTAATTAGTTACGTGAAAAATTTTAGATTATAAGCAACTACACAGATTACAAACGAAGATTAGGTATAAAACCAATGGCGTAACTAGAGCTGCTACTGGGGTGGGGGGGATGAGTCTAGTTTCTGGGGGCGATAAGACTAGCTTCTATGGGGGAGGGATGAGAGTCACTTGAAGGTTGGACTCCCCATTTTCCTCAGGACAAATGACATATTCAAGATTCAGCCCATAAAATTATTTATACGATTATTTATAACCCTTATAATAACACACGTAACTGACTTATAAAATAGGCTACGTGAAGTGATTATTTAATTTCACTTGAATTTTTAATAGCTCTGGGGGCGATTGATCCCCCTGCCCCCTTCCCGTGGTTGCACAACTGGTACCAACACTGTCTCAAGACAGAAAGTCGAATCATTGTACAAGGTGAACACACACGTTGACTTAACGTGAATTTTGGTAATGAAAATAAATACAATCTGAACAACCTTCTTTGTTGCAAAGAACACAGGTTCCGATTTTTGCTGCTGATTTGTGTTGAAATTAATAATAAAAATAATAATAATGATGATGCTGATAGTTATAATAATAATCAATATATATTCTTCTCTCTTACACCAATTTGAATTTATGTAATTACATATATTTTTATACATAAAGTGTACTTGTTACATCAGTTTTAAGGAAAAAATATAACTCTTTAAAATCTAAAATTAATAAACTAATAACACAACGTACTCCGAGGAAGTGTAATCTCATAGAGTCCCATCGTGTACATGTTGTACATATAAAATTAAAATTGTATTATGATTATATATAAAGAGATAAAAGCTATACAACACCTTACTTATTGAATTATGAAGAAACATGAAATTAAAATTATAAAACCAACAGCAACAGCAACAAACAGTGTTTATCTGTTTAGATCCGTTCAATATACACATAAATTCCATGAACCAATTTTAGTTTTATTTATTCTGCACATAAAAGTAACATTTCTAAAAAAAATTAAAATTACTTTTAATTACACTCAGTGGCCAGCATTTAGATTCATTTATATGTGTGTTTTAATATCAGATAAGTTAACGATAATTTTCTTATCGGTAAAGCAAAATCGGGTATAGGATGCCACATAAAGAAATTAGACTTTAAAACTTTCTTCTTTGGTGTACTCGGTTCCACTGCACAATGAGTCCTCAAACTTCACAATGAGTAAATTCAGAGGTCATTAGTGTTTTGCCGGTACCAGCACTATTTGGGAGGAAGCAAACCACAAATTATAGTAGAATATGGGAACACATTTTTATTGACAAGCATATACTTTGTGTCAGTAACTGCAATTCTGCCAAATGTTAGTCGTTTCATGAGAGATGAGGCTTTTCACTGAGCTGTCATTATCCCTCTGCGGGATGAGAAGAATAGGTTTGACAAGTAGATAACAAGCCGGCTAGAGGACCGGGGACTGCTGTAGCATGGTCACGTGAAACTAATTGTAGAAAGTATAAGGCCGAGTTAGCTCGATAAGAGCTAAACAGAAAAAATACATACGTCTTAACGACAGACTAAAAGTCCGTTTTTCACTACAAGTCCGTTTGGCTAGACCACGATTTATGCAAGCAGTGAGCCTGCCAGGGGAAAATTCAAAGACGAAGGCGAATAAGAAGGTGCATTTGTCACATTCTTTCCGCGATCAGTAAGTTTAATTATGTTTTAATTAAGCTGGCGTAATTACTTACAAACGTCAGTACCAATAACTTTACCTAACTTATACCTACTCCGGTACTTTTTCACATCATAATTTTCACATAATTTTCACATCATAAATAGGCTAATTACAACTTTGTAATCATATAGTGTAAAACGCTTCGAACATTTCCACTAATATTACGGATATTGACAAAGTATTCAAACTGAGAATTTGGATATTCAGACAAAAGCTACTAAATTTTTTCTAAAATTTTGCTGTTAATTCTTGTCTAAATACTTCATTCAGCTATTACTAAATAGTAATTTACATCTATTGGATTAAATAATGATTATCATCCTGGTTAGTTCTGAACCTTTTACCTGCCTCTATTCGGAACACATAGGCCTACTATTTTAATGGGAATTAAATAAATCTTCAAATTTGTTGCAAATAGCAAAGCAGGATATTAACTGAAACATATCGCACAAAACGCGTTTTTGTATTTTAATACGTGCTAGCCGTCAAACCTTAATTCTGGCCCAAACATTTAAATCACGTAATATATGTATTAAATTTAATTACATATTATGTAAAGGTGTATATGTTACTCGTTGACTGGAACTGACCTGACGATAGCGTCTGTAGCACGTGTGTTGGTGTTATCGAAAGTTCTTAGGAGCTTTATCTAATTTTACTGACGGAAGGGGAAAACAAACAGAAGCTGTTTGTTCATTACATATGTTGCGAACGACTACCGATCAATCTGTAGGCCTACAGTATTACACTGCATTTTCTCCTAGTACGCATTGTGCATTCTGTCTCCTCCCCGAACGGTATTGGCTGCCGCCCTTACTGTACGTGCTATAGTATAAACATATCGTTTGTGTTACGGTTACAAGGACTACTTAATTGTTTGAAATAATAATAAGAATAGTGTAAAATACGTAAACAGAAATTTCATTTCGATTTTTCTGTTGTTGTATGCGCTCGGGGTGTTATTGTTAGATAGTTCGAATGTGCGATTCATGTGTTTACCCTTTTAGACGTCACTGATTTTGAAAGAGAAAGAAATCTTAAGAACTTTGAACTCGTCGTACGCAGAAGAAGAGAATATGTTGAAGGGAGAAATTAAAATAATAAGTTGTGTTAAAAAACGTCTCGAGATTTTCGACGATAGGCTATAATTTTTTACCTAAAACGTTTATTAGTGTAATTGAAATTTACGTTTAACATAATACGCAAATATAACTGGTGTCATACATAAGCAGAGTAATGAATACATTACATAAAATTGAATAACTTGAAATTAAAATAAAATAAAATACTTAAAACACTTACAATGTTTAACATTAAATATCTGGAAGTTGTCTTTTCGTAATTGTTTGACTTCTATTACTGAATACACCAATAGTTCAAACAAATTTTTCCATAATTATTAAGAAAAATAAACCGCTCACGAAACTAATTCTAAATAAGTTTATTACTTTCGTACAATTCTAACTTAATTTAAATGCAATCCGAATACTCGTGTACACATTTTGGAGTTCTCACGAGATAATTTTGCAACAAAATAAATCATGTCTTTAATTTAGTTATTTTGTATTATTTCGAACTACATTAACAATATATCTGACGTTCACGTAAGGATCGATTATTTATGTCTAAAACTGCTGATGGGCAGACGACAGTGTTGTTCGTAACCGACATTCGCTCTCAACAATCACTTCTTTTTCAGGGTAACTATGAGTTGAAAAATAAACAGAGGTAAGTAACTAAACCAGGTAAGTAAGAGGTAACATTTCTACTGTAATTCTAAATTTTAATTAAATTGTAAGTAAATATAAGTCGAGTCGGACAATTACACTATTGGGGTAGATAATGATTATATAAGGATCAAAAATATGTTTTACTTTTATATGGAATTTTAAAATGTTAACAATTCGGCTTTACTATTAGAAATGCCATTGTGATAAGAATGCACGGATCTTAAAATTATATTTATAACGTGTGTTTTATTACAATCTCTTTTTCAACTAGTATAAAGCAGTTGACATTTTATTTTATTTGCCCCTACTTTGTCAAATGTTAAAGAACGATTGTTATACGAAATATTTATTTATTTTCTTTTAAATAGTATATCCATTTTTCTTGCCGCAAGAATTTTCATTAGACACGTATAAATACACTTTATGATACTTTGTTTTGTAAAAAATGAGATATATAAATCTTAAAGTTGAATGAATTGCAATAAAAATATACTAGATTTTAAATTGTATATATCTAATATAGCTTAAAACACATATAACATATTTTAAAAATAAGCGGTGTTACATTTACTGAAATTGAAGAAGTAATCAATTTATTTTGTACACAAAATATTTTCGATTCAAATTTAGGTACTTGCAGAAACGTGACTATTATTTTAGTGTACACTAAATCATCATATTAATTATAATCTGTCTTAATATTCCAAATTAAAAAAATATTTGTAGAACAATTAGATATTTATGAATGCCACATTTTTTAGAGTATGATATTACTTTTATGTCTTATTAATATTAAATTTGAGATAGCAATAATTTCGTAACACTTTTTCATCACTGCGATACAAAATGTGTTTGGAAAATATGATTTAATTTGAACAACAACAAAAATCTACGAGTTTTAACTTACTTGTCCGCGGGCCATTTATATATTTGTTATATGGATGAAAAAGTATGATTTTTTTTAGGCTACATAATTTCTAACGCTTGTTAATTAAGACTTCTAAACAAATAAGTGCGGGGATAAATATTGGTAGGAAACGATTAAGCTGGACGCAGAAAAAAACAAAACGATCTTCTAACACGTCGATATCCAAAGTCGATTCGTAAACTATGGCAAAATTATTTTCAGTCGCTTTTCCTTTTAAACCGTTCCACACATGGTTTGGGGTTTTTTAAGAGTTGTGAAATTCCTAATAGGATATGTCAATTCGAATAATATTTCACAACAGTGGTTTCATTAAAAAAATGAATAGCGACATTCACTTCTGAGAAAATTGTCACTAAACGAATTTTGCTTTACGAAACAGCGTAACAGAGGGTGAAAAAGCAAGTTCTGTTATCCATCTCCCTCAGACAGTATATTTTTCATTCGGCTCAAGATATATTGTAGCACGACTTGTTTTTAAATGTCTGAGGATATGTTGTAATACCTTTTATTATAATTTTTTTAACTTGTAAAAGTTTGCAGTAACATTTACCTGTGTTCAAGCGATGTTGTGTGTTTCGGAGCGTGGAGCACTGCGCGTACAGCCAAGCGAAGGGTTGGCCTACTAATGTCAAACTCTAACACCCATTGCTACCCTCTGTCGTCCGATAACTTTCTTATTACCCGGTATATAGAGCTGGCGCGAAATTAAGGCTACATAGTTACGCCCCAAGGTCGACCACACCAACCATTCAGTGACGTAATCGTACGTATTAAACGAATAAATGGCTGAAGGTTTTAATTAATTTACACAGTTTAATTTAAAAGTTGCTAGAACCTGGTGGAATGTTTAACGAGGTTTATTTTAAGATTAAGGTTATTTGTTATTACTCTTTGAAAACTCTGACATCGTAATTTTTGGAGGTATAAGTTACTACAAAATACCGAGGGAATGAAATAGCGTTTTCCCAAAACTACTAATTGTAAACGCTTACACAGCACTAGTTTCAGAGAGGAAGAATTTATTGCCATATCAGTTGGTAAGAAGTATATAACAGTAGTGGCTTTTCTTGTATCTCAACAAAACTTGGCGTTATTACCTATTGAAATCCACCCAACATTAACTAGGATGTTATCCCAGGCAGGGCCGAGGACAAAAACTGTCAGGCCCGTACATTTAGAATTTTTGGGCCTCTTTGAACCCCCCCTCCAACATTATCCGAAAACTCTCCCTTACATAAAAAGTTGGAGTGACTGAAATACACGCTTATCACGTCTAATTTTTATTACACAAAATATGATATTAATAATCATAACCAAACTCTTTTAAATAGTATTTCTGATTTTGGAACTAAAAATTATTAAAATAATTTAACTCTAAAAGCAAACATTGATAAACTATTTATCATGTGTGCAGTATTATTACTTTGCTTTATTCAACCATGTACAGCTGTTCATTTGTACTAAACCATAAGTCACAGTTTACCCATATTATTTTCGTAACGTTACAAACGGCGTTTTATTCACAAATAGTTTTTTCTTCATTACGGAGCCCGCCAATATTTCGGGGTCCGATACAGCTGCCCCATTGAACCCCTCTGTCACCGGCCCTGACCCCACGTACTCGTTTCCTGAGGCTGAAAACGCACCTTGATTTTATGCTGCTCTCTAGGAATCAAACCCAAGATCTCTGGAGTAATAGTCAGGCGACCTGACCGCTGGTCTATTAGCCCCTAAGAAAAATTTTACAGAGCCAGTTATAAATTTACTTTAGTTGCTCGCAACCTTAGACATAACGATGCTATTCTAATTGTTTGAACAATGAAAATATTTAAACGAAATTCATATAATGTGAATTACATTTATCACGTTCGAATAAAAATCGACCCTCATTTTTGAGTGTCAGTGATCTCTGAATTGTTTAATTAAGAAAGTATTGTTAATTGTGTCTACGATTACACAAAAATATAACACTTACGGCGAATATTAGAAAAGTCAAGAACGTGGGGGTAAGAAACTAAGGTGTCCAGAAGGAAGTAGATCTGTAACCGTTTGTAGAAATTGTAGAACTGAAACAACTCCGACGATTGAGTAAACAAAACACCTCGCAGAAAGCATATAAATTTCGGAGAAGGCGAACCAGAGGGAGACCCATCTACGAACACAACAAAGAGGCTTAACAACAGTCAGAGACATTGGCAAGACACGCGAAAACACTGTCTCCTGTGTTAGAGACGGAAACTCGAACACTGCAACGTATAGCGGTAGGCAAGTTTTTACAATGCGTTCTGGGTTCAATTCTCGCCACTGGCAACAAAGTGTTAGTTATTTTAGGCCGTGTTATGTGAATGCACCTGACATACGTACCTTCAGAATGATAAAAGGAAGGTAGGCAGACAAATTTCCCAAGCTTATCTATGTTGGTCGTTAGCCAGACGATTATTCAAATTGCTCTGTAGACGACTTAGTTTACTATCCGTTCATAAAGCATACGTTGTCGACACATATAATAGCAGTTACATGCGCTCGCGTTGTGATAAATAATATAGGTACATGCGTCACAAACTGTACTTATTCGCTTCCCTGTATTATCAATAGCTCCTGCAATTTGCATTATTATACTGTCATTTGAGTATGTTGTAATACATAATAATAGGCCTACTAAAACACAACACGCAGCGTATATATTGATACATTCACTTTGGTCTTATAAAACAAATTGTATCCTACAATTTTGAAATAAGTAATTTTTCGTATTAGGTCTGTTCATATGTAACACACGCACACGCGCGCGCGCGCGCACACACACACACACACACACACACACACACACACACACACGATGGTATATACAAAATAGTAACAAAGAAACTTACTTACACCTTGACAGAGACGGCGCTCAGGTAGAGAAATGTGGCCCAGTACTTCGTCTCGATCATTGTTACTTCCACTTTTATGAAGCGAGATTACTGTTGGGTAAACTTAGAATCCGGCTGGACGTAATGATAAAGGGTCCAACCTGAGTTCGGTTCGACTTTTAAATAAAATAAATATTATAAAGGTATTTTTATAGATTATGTTGCAGGTTATGCAAACGGCTGTCCATAAACTACATCGGTAGTGCGAAAAATACAAAAGGTCTAATACCAAAAAAAAGGCCATGATGTTTATTAAAAAATTCAGTACGGATACGAATTGTCATTTATAATCAAACGATGGAACAGGTAGTACACTTTATATATCTTAGACCTGATGGAAGTTATAAAGAGGACGAAGATATTCTCAGTAAGTTAACACAGCTGTTGTAGAATATATGGAGCTGTAAGACAAACTCTGAAATGGAATACCACGAGGGAAACTCTAAAAACGTTTACATGGTATAGCACTTGCGGCTCTAAGGATTCCAACAATTTGGGCAACGGTGTTATCCGAGTTGTGGAGAAATATAAGTTAGCTCGTCATGTCTATCACCTCATGAAAATATTTTCTTATTTACTGAGTGTTTAATGTCTGTCCAGACTACCACGTACATTTTATAAACAGCGTTGGAGATGGCCACGTTTGAAGCGCGGGCAAGGGGACCCAACGGAAATACCTGTCGACTAAAAACCGAACATAAACAGTTTAGAAATACAAAAATTGACAGACTAAATTCCATGAAGTTTTTTTACAAAATATCTACTTTTTAACAAATACAAATTTGATACGTACTTAACGGGTTAACCCCATGCATTTAGTTCCGAACAAACTAAGTTTCACACTTCAGACTAATATTGTCTTTTGTGATAATGCTTGATTTTTTTTTATTATTCTTAATATATTTATGTCTGTGACCATGTTTAGAAAATGTTAATTTTACCGTGACATTTTAATATAGTTTTATATTTTGTATTCGTATTGTAATCATCATTTGTATACTTTCTAACATATGTGTTTTCAAATAAAAATCTAACCAAATGTTATAGCTTTAAATTCAAGTTAATACAATAATTAAAACACGTCCAACATTTGTCTCATCGTTTCATAGTAACACCGTGACGATCGACTTTCATACCAGTTATCCTCATAGAGTATACATTAGTTACTGTACGTTTGATACAATTTCTGGTATACTGTAGTGTGTGTGTGTGTGTGTGTGTGTGTGTGTGTGTGTGTTTGTTGGGGGGGGGGGTGAAGTGAGACAAATAATTCTATTTGAGTTAGGAAACGAGGGGGATTTTCTGACAATGACAAAAATATAATTCTGTTACAAGTAATACATGTGGTTAAGATATGAAGTTTGCATGGGTGTATGTTACAAAGACTAGAGACAAAAAAAATGTGTTTAGTTACTTGATACGTTTTTATTGTCTTTTAATTTCTGTCACTCCGAGAATGTCTAGAGTACTATACTTGAATTGTGTGTGTAGCAGCTGGACGTTATTAATATCTAACGAATGAACAGAATTATCACTGTTGCACTCCACTACAGAAAAATTATTCCGATTAGCGCTTTCAAGCTTCTCAGCTCATCGTCAGATCGGAATCAATTGGTCCGATCTGACGATGAGCTGAGAAGCTTGAAAGCGCTAATCGGAATATTTTTCTATAGTGGTGTGCAACAGTGATAATTCTGTTTGTGATTTTAACCACTAACACAACTTTCTTCTTCATTAAACATCTAAAGAACGATTATATTTAATAGCATCGTCTACAAAACCACTGCTAACATTGGTTATTGACAATAAATTTGACATATTTTGAGAGAGAAATTTTCAAAGAACAATCTGTCTAACCACACTAAATTGTGTTGGTAGTTCAGTTGGTAGCTGGCATTCCTATTTAAATTATCACATACTTCTTTATTAAATACTTCTCGTATTTATTTAGATTTACTGGTAATTTGCTAGTTAATTTCTGGGTTTTCTTGTATATGGTATAATGACGTTTCTTTAATAATTTCTTTCGTTTGCTTTGAAATTAATTGGTCTATCAAATTTGGTCTGCATCCATTATTAGTAACAAAGTTTTTGAAATGTTTACTTCTTCTTAGAAAGAGGTAACATGCACTAACGGTAGACTTGAAACTGCAAACTGCTTTTCGCTCCAGCTTCTTTTGGTGGAAGTTGTGATTATCAGGCAAAGGAGTGGGTTGCGGAATGCTATTCCAGACAAGCGTGTAATGACACAAGTAATGCTTGATGTTGTGAGTCATTCTGAGGTGTAATGTTGTCTACTATCTGAATCAGGTAGCACGGCGCAAGTAATGTGAGCCGATGGAACGGTTTTTGCTTTTCTGTTCTAGTTCACCTGCTTCAGTTAACTGTCTTGACTGATTGAAAGTAAACATTGATTAGCCTATTTATTGAGTATTTATAAACTGAGTAAATTATTTTTTACTCAACAACTTATACAGTACATCGTGGGTTATAGGAAACGATCATTGTTGGTACTTTTGGGGGCAAACCGAATTTTGAACAACCACATTGAAACGTGTTATTTGTGAGAAATTTTCAGAAATAATCCACATATAACACACAAATGAAAGTCAGACTACATTATTGATGTTACAAAAATCTACAAATCTAAATTTCATATAATTTTTAATTATTTTTTTTTTCAAATCATCAGCAACTGGATTTAATATATTCTGTGAACTGGTTTACTGGCTTAAGAATACTGGCTTAGGCCTACTCGTTGTACACTCTCAGCTTTCTGTCAATACTTCGTTGTAATAACAGACAAGCAGAGTTGTTTATATATGATGCTAGTTCGCCATTATGATGTTCATTCCCTAGATTACTTCCACTGGATTGCCAATAGTATTTTTTAAATAATCAAAAACCTTTAATTCTCTATCCGGTTAGGATTATTCCGGATAATATGTAGAATTTTCGAATGACTGATTGGTTTATTATCATTGAATATGCTCGTGAGCCCGCACTGTTCTATTCCGTAGGTCTATATCATATTGACTTGTTGATAATCCTTTACAAAAGTATTTTATATTCTAATTATAAACGAGAATTCCTATCGATAAATTAATATAATTCTTTAACTTGAAGATCAATTTCTTTTCGTTTCTTGAGTATGTCCTCTACGTATTTCGATTATTGTATTTCTGTGCACTGGTGGGTATTGAGCTTTAGTTTATGTGGAAGTATTCTTTTATTCTGGGGTTTTTTATTTTCTTCTTTTCATCCAGTGTCAGTCAGGCACGTTGAAAATTGTTATAGGTCACTGTCTTCGTCACTTGAATTTTCTTATTGCAGTATCTGTAGTTGTTAGGTCTGCAGTACGTAGAATGCAGTGTAAACTGTTATATAACACCGTCTTGTAGTGCGCCCGCTTTTGTGGTGAAGTTGTCGGGAAAATTGTCGTTTTTGTTTCCAAGTTCTCGGCCACATAAATAGAACTTACAGTTTCGAAAGATGGGTTATAGAAAAAATTTGATTTTGACAGGGTACCGTTGTGACCAATCTTAGACCTATCTGCGACTTTTAATGTGCGACCCTTTTTTGCTTTCACTGCATCATTTGTAACGTGTTCAGTACGACGTGATTGTTGTAGGGCTCAGTGTTTGGTTTGAGATCTTCACTGGCCAGGTAGTGCCCACAATTTTGGCACCAGATTCGAGTTCAACTTTCAGGCAGAAATTTTTGCGGAGTCTTCGATATTATTGGCAAAGGACTCGATATTATTGGTGATTCGATGTTGCTCTTTTTAGATGTTTTCCTGGCTTGCTATTAAAATTACTTCAGCTGTTTTTAGTTCTTTAGGCCAATAATTTAACATGAGAGTTCCATTCTATACATAAGTTAATATTAGTATTCTCTTACTGGTATGTTTATTAACATATTTACAATTATACCCATTAAATAAATGCATGGTGTACATTTTTAAAAGTATCATAATAACATAGAGATTAGAAAAATTGTTTAGTATAGTATCAATACCATTCATTGAGTGGAAACCGTTTACCATTTTTGCCGAAAACTGAACACTTTATTTGTTTACATTTCACAGAACGTTTCAACTCAGGAGATACCACAATGAGAGAGAGAGAGAGAGAGAGAGAGAGTGTGTGTGTTTACGTTTTGCTATTGCAGTAGATAATCGATATTTGGTTCGAATTTACGTTTTTTTTTTCATCCTAAAGTATTATAACGGTAGTGTACACAGAATATAAAGCTGAATTGTGTGAAGCAGTAAATATAAGATTTGTACTTACACATTTTTTTAGGTAAATAAAAAGTAAGGGATCTGGTATTGCAAAGAATGAAGTTAACCGTTCCGTGCCTGCATTAACAAGTACAGCGCTATCGGTTCTTAACGTAGGCCTACTTCGTTTGTTTACTTACATTAAAGTTCAGGTAAGAATGGGAGCCAGTAAGTAGTAAACGTAACGTTGACCTAAAGTTCAGCGAGGCGGTCTCTGACCTCTTTCAAATGGGTTCGGGCTCCGCAATAATCGGAAGAGACAGAAAGCCTTCCACGTCCATCTCGACTTATTCATCGAAGACCCAGTCCATGGGCGGGTTAGGAGCGAAATGTCGCTGAAAACACAAGCCCAAGTACTCGGCGTTCTCCTCCGCGCGACTCGGGGGTTGTCCGAACGGTCCACGATGGCGGGGATAAAAGGCCGTCGCTTCCGTCCCGCCATCGTGCTGGGTATCCTATTCAGGTGACTGCGAGTTCACATCCCCCGTTCGAGCCACGGCGAGTTCCCTACAGCTTTGGCTGGCTGGTTTACTCGCTGAAGAATGGAAATAACAAGACAGCGAAGTATTGTACAAGCTAACAAATGGAAACTGGATGTGACGTCTATTGATTTGACGTTATCCAGGATACAAATGGAACAACTACAGCTATAGGATAGCAATTATCAACAGACGTTTGGGTCTCGAATCCTCGCATCGTGCCATGTTTGCATGTAAATAAATTGCTAGTTAACGTATTAATAAAACATTTGAGGTGATCCTGGTTGCTTATCTTAAGTCGCAAGAGATAACTGGCCTGGAAGAGTTGCGTTATGAAGGTAACTGTGATGATTTCGTTTGTGCCAACGATATTTCTGTTTATGTGGAAACGACCATCAAAATGTAAAATTCTTTCAGAAAAATGAACCAAAACATCCAAATCTCAGACATCAATAATAAAAACTGTGAAGCGTGAGATGAGTCGAGAAAATATTAACAGTGCATTTCACGTAAATTACCTTAAACGGTAGTTATATGACAGGACTGGGTTATCTTGCCATGCACCTGTAACTTGCTACGAACGTACTAATTATAATTATAGTTACCCAAAGGGTACTACTATAAATATAGGCATAATTCTGTTACCCAATTGGGTAATACTGCAGAATACCAGTGTAATACCAGTGCTGCTGTGTATAATTTTGAGTGATAGCGTTACTATTGATGACAGCATCACGACAGTAGAAGTAAACAGGTATCTGCTAAAACCGATGATCCTTGAAAAGCTCATCAAAACGTGTCACGAGGTTGTTATATTCGAGTAGCTCCGAATCCGGTTAATCTAGAGAAACTACAAGCGAATTTTGGATCGTGTGTGACGTTCTTTCTCGCACTTCTGATCATTGTCAGCACGGCCTTAGGGTAAGTGCACAATATCAAAGCGACAGACATAGGATACGTGTGAAGTGGACTCGAGTCTATGACTCAGTAGATATGAGTATTTTGCGGCCATCGAAAACGACACGAATAGGTTCAAACAAGTAAAGAAACAAGAGTTAGGATATGGGAAACGCATTTCCTAAGCTGGTTAGCCGTGAGACTTTCCGGCAACTGAAAGGTCATTCAATGGTATGATTGCGTATACGAAGAAACTGAGAAAAAATGAAAACAGAACGTTAGTACTGAATATTGATCTGTACGATTCTGTGAAAATGATGACGTCATCGACGACGTAGCAATTACAGGAAACGACATATCAGTTTCCAAGTTATAAGTGGATATTTTAACTATAATTATATATTAGATTTTGTGTATATAAGTGCACCCCCCACACACAAACACAGTTTCACTCATTATCGCTAAACTTTTTTCACTATTCTTGTCGTCAGTTATCACACTAATTCAGAGGTTACCACAGGGGTTCGTGACGCAATTTGCATCATCAAAACTTTTGGGGAGAATATTAGTTGCAATATAAAGTTTTTTAGAAGTGTATCTTAGATGCAAAAAAAGTTTAAAACGAATTAAATTGTTTTTTAAAAAATTTGAAAATTTATTTATACACTAAGCCTACTTCAAATTTACATTTGCGCTACTTAAACTAAAGGCTAGGTCACAAATTTTGCTTTTAAACATGTAACAATCAGCAATGTCTATCAGCAATAGTTAATGCTGTCGTTTGGCTAAAAAACCGGTAATTGTTTATTGTGACATCTCACCGGGAACCTGAACAACTGAATATCGTGAACTCGTCAGTTATTTCATTTGTTTGATCGAGTAAATTACGTTGAAGAACTTAGAACATTGCAGTTTTTCAGTATTTGACCAGAACGCTGTTAAACGCGTCATTAAACAAAGTGAACTTTACATGGAAACAATTTCGAGATATTGACTGCCTGTTTTATACGTGCGGTATGTAAGCGGATTGAAAACTGTACGCCTAGATTGCGTTTAATTACCCGAGCTACGAGGCAAGTTACCCACTACGGTTAGATGATCCGAACGCCTGTTGGTTTTTATGCGTAGTAAAACAGAATTGCACATTAAACTGGTAGTAGTTTCATTATGTCACCCCAAATGTGTGTGTGTTTGACGGATGCTGACGAATAGCAGAATAAAATCCGTTTGTGACCGAACAGGACCGTGACATAGGAGCTCAGGTAAAAACTGGTGATTAAAAGGCGGCGCTGGCGATGAGACAACAGCACAAATCGTGATAACAGCTTTAAACTCTTTAGTTAGAGAATTCATTTTAATTAGAATTCAGAGTTCCCCTTGTTTGTTTAATCCCATAATGCAAGTTCTTAAAATTTATACCCAAATTTTTACTCTAAAAATGACTGGATTGTAAAAGTAAAATATTCCTTTCCTTTCCTTTTCCTGGCGTTACAACCCATCGTGGGTTTTAGCCTGCTCAATTACTTTCTTCCGTTCCGCCCTCTCATTACACATACGTCTCCATTCCCTCTCGTTCGTACTTCTCAAATCATCTTCCATGTCATCCGATTATCTGTTTCTTCATCTGCCTGTAATTCTTCTTCCTACCGGTCTCCAATCTGCAATTCTCTTAGCCATTCTTCTGTCATCCATTCGCCTTACGTGGCCCAGCCATTCAAGCCTCCTACTCATAATAAACCGGACTATGTCGGCACCCTGAATCAGTTGGTCCATTTCATGGTTCATTCGAATCCTTGAATAGCCATCTTCAGTTTGTAGAGATCCAAAGATTTTTCGCAACACTTTTCGTTCAAATATTCTTAGTTGTTGCTCGTCTGTGCTGGTTAATGTCCAGGCTTCGCATCCGTATGTTACTACCGGTCGTATAAGACTTTCGTATTAGTCGGCTTAATTTGCTTGCTTAATATCCTGGATTTGAAAAACTTTTCATAGGAGTAATAACACCCGTTGCCACGTACGATGCGGGACTTATTTGATTGCTGCAAGAGATGTTTATAGTAATTTGTGAACCTAAGTAACAAAATTGTTGGACACGTTCAAATATATAATTGCCAACTGATAGATACGCCTGGTTGTTTGTGACATTCCGTTGAGATGTCTCATGTATTTGGTCTTGGCTGCATTTATCCTTATAGGCCTCTTTAATGCGTTTCACTATCTAGTGTTAGCAGATTTTTCTTTAGCCCTCTTTTATTTCTGCTGATAATAGCTATGTTATCAGCATAAGCGCACCTTGTGTGGTTTTTATGGCGATGAAAAGTAAAATATTCAATAATTTAATAAAATTGGTCTGCAAACGTTTATATGCAAGGGGACTTGTTTCATTGAGCGACCGTTAATCATCATTTATGTGGTGGTTACGTGGCCGCTTTTCCTTCGACTTATGAACTTGAAATGGCCATATATCTCAGGCACATGTTGATAACACCAATAGTTTAGTGCCCCGTGAAAAAAGTATTATTTCGTTGACCTTGATCAACTATTTCTTCCGGTTTCTTTCTCGTTTAAAATCGTTTATAGCAGGCGTACTACTTCAATGTTTGAATTTAATAAACATTAGAATGCAGGCTAGTAAACAGAGGGCATAATAATTTAATCTGCTTACCCCTAAAATATTTTAATTATCCACGTGTGACAAAACAGAAAATAGTGACAAAACAGAAGAAATGCCGATATCTTTATACGATTTTGCTAACGACCCGCGCCTGCAGGTAACCTGCATCGTAACCTAAACGTTATGTTTCGACAAATTGGATACATATGTTTTGTTTTATAGACACGCGATTGCTAGAAGGTATTCAACTAATCAAGAATAAATTACTAATTAATCTTTTGCTATGACAATTTGGGCCGTCTCTTATGTTGACAGAGGTGTAAAGGCGAATTGTTCGTGTCTACATTTTTTTGTTTTAACCAGAAGATAGTTTGCAACGTAGGCCTTTATGCTTTTGTGACAGGTTTTAAAAATTAATTTTTCGTTCAAGATTTCAGATGATGATGCTTAATAAGTTTTATTAATTTTTCTAAATTCTCTAAGTTTGGATATTCTCTTATTCTCTTAGCTACCTAAATCCATGATGGAATATTTCACAATGATTCACAGTTTCCTCGAAAAATTGTTCCTCTTTAGAATTCGCTGTTTCTGATTTTTTTAACTTTAATTACGACATGTATAGAGAAAAGTGTTTGAATTGCGACACTTCTGGTAACAACAGTATTAGTCTCAGGTTTACCACTGAGGATGCCATATCATAAAACTGGAGAAATGTTTGTTGTTAAAAAGAATAACGGTGGTTGTTAAAAGCGAATAAAAAAAACGTGTAGCTCCTAATCAATCTGGCTGCAAAAGTCTACGAGTGACAACAAATATTGCGAATATTTTGCAGCGGTATAAGCAAAATAGAATTTCCTCTGTTATTAATGGCCACAAACAGGATGGGGTGACGAGGGAGCGGATAAAAGACTGTGAGAGTAGGAGTTGTGAGGTATGCCTGAACCGCAGCTATGCCGACGTTCGCAGAACTGGAAGAAGAGAACCTTATTCGGTAAAGCAAAGAACTTTATGAGGCGTTATTAAATGAGTAATGACTTTATTAAAGTCTTTTATAAGGGAAGATTAAAAATAGAGTAGTAATTTGTCAGGCTAAAGAAATTCATTAGAACTTGATAACAACAAGGATAACGAAACGGGTGTTTAACAAACGTTATTAAAGTAATGAGTTTAATTAGAACAATGAAAGAACTCATACTCGAAGTCAGTGGGTTGAAGAGGAAATAATTTTTTGCTGTCATATTTGTCACTAATGGGTATATATGAGTCTCTTCCTAACTTATTGCTACAGAATTTTGTACAGAACAATAAATAAGCAGTAACACGTTTCCTGAGCTGCAGAAATAATAGAGAAAAGGCATTTGTAGAAGCTTTGTAAACATGTAATCATAATATTTGGCCTGGCTTTCTTGGAAACAACGTTGCTACGAATAATACTAGTTAAGATACAGTTGTTTAAGAAGTTTACTATTACTTATAACAACCCTATTATTTTTTGGAACACACACACACACACACACACACACACACACACACACACACACACACACACACACACACACACACACACACACACACACACACACACACACACACAAACGCGCACGCAGAAACAAACACAAACTTGCACAATAGGAAGAGGCCAGAGTGTGTGAGTTAGAAATTCAGCTATCATTCTTATATTCAGAAGACTTCATGAAACCAAATGTTTTATGCTAACTCAAAATTTGCGACCTAGAACTTCCCCATCGACAACGTAGATCTTCATTACCAAACAGTTTTTGATGTGATTATGTGTTTTCAGAGTGAGCGAACGAAAAACAAAGAGAAAACGATATGATAGGAGTAGGAGGGGGACGGAGAGAGAAAAACTTTACAGCTTTTGCTAAAAATGGTATTCAATCAGACTTATGTTAGTTTTACGACTTGACTTGCAGCAAATATTTTGTTAGGTCTACTTGCTATTTAAAATTCACCTCTACTTGGCTCCAACGAATGGCTTTTCGAAGCTTTAAAATTTGCCATTGATTTTAAATACGTTGGGTGGTTAATCAATTACCGAGACTTAGAAAAACAGAATTTCAGGTGTTGATCGTATTGAAAATACAGATTGAAAAGTACACAAAGGTTTTCTAAACATAGACAAAAGATGATCTTGTCGTCCATAAATTTACTTCAGTATTACAGCATGGTAATATCTGGCGAAGATCCGTTCAACCGTTGACGACAGCACATCGCTCGTTTCTTCATCCGGGAATCTTAATGATGCTTGGTCAACTCAGATGAGTTATTAGTAAAGATACATATGGCTGGTAGCATGGCCGTGTTATTTGAATTAAAGTTGCCAAACGTTTCAATCGCGTCTATGGCGGGCATCTTCAGTGGCGAAACAGACGAAATTGTAGTGTGTTTATAGATCTCCTGCAGAGATCGACGACGATCCGCTGGAGCGGACTCCTCTTATTCCTGTAAATTTTATGTAATGAATCACTGATTATTATTGCCAACGCTAAACACAATGTACAAAAATTAAATGTTGAAGGCACTAAATACAAAACATAATAACGGTGTGAATTACCGTTACTACATTGTCTGTAAAACGTCAATACATTACGTCAGAAGCAAACAATGCCTTGTTTAAATACCCAAATTATTGCCCTGTTCAGCATCTGCGTGCTCCCACCACGATATACATACTCTTTCTAATTCTTTATCCAATCCCAGATACATCTCTACTATGCTGGCTGACAAAATTACTATAACCATAAAAGATCCTTTATGATTTTACGTTTTTTGGTATCAGTTTACCACCCAACTATATCTACTTGATCCCGCAGAATTTTATGTTGCTCGTTTCATACGTGTTCCGATAATTTAGAGACGTTAGTCTTCGCTTCTTTAATGTTTTCCTATGTCCTGCCAGACGTACCTCCAGGAGCCTGCTTGTGGCACGCCGTCGATCCAAGTAGGACACGTATTCATAAAGCAGGTATGTGCCCATGTAAGTGGGATTTAAAGTGATTTTAAGATGCCGTGGGTAGTCCCCAACCATACTTAGTGAAGAACTGTGGGGACAAAATCGTAGGTTCTCTTAACGGGTTTACACGCAATAGAGCGCAAATTACATACATGTTCTATTATTAAATAATCTACGCTACATTAGTGAATTACATGCTGTATTACATATTTTCTAGAATTTACCTAATTTAGGTTGTAAGTTGGATATATAGTAAGGAACCACGGTGATCCTTTTTCCATTCTGTGAAACGCAAAACATATTTCATGAAGTTTATTTCAGGCTGATGATGATGTTCATGATGATGATGATGATTATGATGACGACGACGGTGATTATTATTATTATTATTGTTATTATTAATATTTTTTTTACTCACAACTTTGTCATTATCATTATAAGACCAATTTTAAATATATATTTGTGTTAATATTATAAATGTAATATAATATTAATATGTTAATATTATATAAATGTATTAAATATTATACAATTTATACTAAATATTATGTTTTTACGGCGACACAGAAAAATGAAGTAGAATAAGCAATAATTTCAACCGTTATTTTGATTAGGCATATGTAAGAGAAGGTGGTGGCACATAAAATAATAATGTAATGCATAATGAACTGCAAGTAGCACTTTCCAAATATGTGTGTGCCTATACAAGTGAGTTGTTCTCCTGCCTGTTTGAATTAAACATATAGCTAGACCAACCAAACCACCTAAGAACATCAAATGCTCTGGATTTAGTCCTGAACGTTCCTCAAGGAAATGAGGGAGAGTGTGATATGATATTTTTAACCCTTTCATGAATATATTTCTTGCAGTGTCTCTCGTACAAACGATGCCCACGCTTAGATCTGCTGATCGGAACAACAGAATCAGTAACACTAGAATATCTAGCTGGATCCCATGCCCCCGACCGGGGTATTAATGCTACCGTACTCTTGAAGACTAGTCTAGTAACACTTTGAAATTAACCGACACTTTGATATCCGCACTTCAGTACGGCTTATACTTTTTTTCGTCTACAGGAGACAGAGACACTGAGCTGCCTCCCAACGTCTGGATTCATACCAGTCAGACAGAAATTGTGTGGGCCGTCTTGCGCCCCGATATGTGCCCGGGGCGCAAGCCGATGGAAGGTGTAGGGAGGCCATTTCTTCGTAGCACAAGGAATTACGATTCCGATCCCGTTTTAGACTCTGTAGCGTGCAAGTAAGGATGTAGTTGATTGCTACGCCCTAACTCCACGCCTGGGATGCAGCTGTGCGGCCTTTGGGGTTTAGAGCCATACTGGCGTGGGCGGTAGGCGCGGTCGCCATAAGGCGTCGGCCCAAATGCGGAACTGCCACGCGCAAGCAGGTACCGGCAAATAGTTACACTACATGCTGTTACCCGCTCTTAGAACGACATCGCAGCCGAGGCCGGTTATGTTCTGTCTAATATCTGCATCTTATGGGAGACACTGGCAAGCCAAGTGTGGGAAAGTTGCCGCCGTTGGATGTTGCTTTGTGCCAGACGATTCAGAAAATTTCAAAAGATTAGGAAAGTGGCAGGCGTTGCAGACGGGGTTCCTGAGAAGAATGGGGCCCGAGAGCGCCATACTGTTGTCCGTACAATCGATCTGATGGATGTGCGTGAAGGATTATTCCCGGTCTTTGCGAAACAAAGTACTTGCCAGGAATCGTTTGCAAATTTCCACGGAGGGAACACGGAGACCCCGATGTAGAACATCATTTCTGACATAGCACGATAGTAACCGGAGCGTATGGGTTGCTGCCAGTCTACGTACGTATGTTGAAGGCCGACAGGAGAGATCAAGCTGGCGCCTCGTACGAGATTGCTGCCCGTGAAGACATCAGACACAATAAAAAAGGTTTTCTCCGACGAAGGCATGTGGTAAGTTTTCTGACTCTGACGACGCCTCAAGCCTTTTTTTAGGATGTCAATCGCGTGGCAGTTGAAGCTGAGGCTCCTGTCTAACCGAACGGCCAGGTTGGATACACACTTTCCCTTGGATCGAAATTAACCCCTTGCACACTACCATGGCTGGAGCTGTTGCCTCGAGTCTGATGTGTACATAAGATCTCAGGACTTGTTGCTCCCCTGCGTTAACGTAGAGAGACACCGGAGGCGCTACCAAGGCGAGGAGGATGGCGAACAACAGTCTCCTCCGTCTACACCTCACTTCTTGCACCCTTCATACACAGCAACACAACATGACTGCTACTCCGGGTGCACTGGTAGCCATTTAACATGGATATCCTAACCATGCTCATATATTAAATGTTATTAATTTAACTTTTTTCTAACAGTGACGTTTCCGTCACCAATAAAAGTCGAAAACCAACTCGAATCAAATGTGAGGTACTTAAAAGCGAAACAAATTAGAAACTAGCAAAATTCATTTCTTTCTCTGTTTGTCTGCCTGTATCTCTCTTTCTCTCTTCCGTAACTCTCTCTCTCTCTCTCTCTCTCTCTCTCTCTCTCTCTCTCTCTCTCTCTCTCTCTCTCTCTCTCTCTCTCTATCTATCTCCCCCCCTGCGTCTACACTATTACTACTTGATCGTCTGTGCGATTTATCATACTCATGTGTCTGAATTCGTCCACAGTCAGGACATTATTAGCATAATTTTCTCGTTAGTCTGTTATTCGCCATTCACACGATCTTGTTTTCAAAGACATTATTTGTCGTTAGCATCCAGGGTTCAAGCATCTTCATCGGTAGAATAAAATATTTTGTTTGTACACCACTTTCTTTAAGTAATATCGTTAGCATCAGTCTGCAAAATAGTTTAGGGTATTCAACGTTTCGAAAGATCAAATGCACGGTATTAAATAAGAGAAAAATGCTATATTATACACACTTTCTAGATAGAAATGAAAGGTAAATGGTAGTACCTGGACTCTCCTTAGTTGTTTACAGGTGGTCGTAATATCTTAACGATAATTGTATTAATGTATTTCCACGTACAGCGTACAGTACGCATGGAGTAATGCACTGCAGTCTGTGGATGTATGTTAAAGGGAGAAAAGGAGGAAGACATTATTTAACTCTTTAAAGCATAACACCATAAATTATTCGAAAAGAGATGCTAAAACTAATTACTACACGACAAGTGGCCTGTGGGTGTAAACGAGTTCCTGAAGGAAGGAATTAATCAGCCATAAATAAAATAAAAAATAAAAACTATGAGTATTATATAATTAAATAGTAAAGCATTTCAAATTTAAAGTATAAGGATAGAGATGTGGTCTCGCGTGCACAGAATTTATGTCACATACATTCACTCACGAATGTGTGAAAAATTAATAGTGTCAAAACAAAACAAACAAAAAAGTGAACGGAAAATAATGGACAAGTCGAAGTGAGAATGAGAAGCAGAGGAAGTAATAAGAAATGCCATTTATTTGACTACACTGACCTCAGAATTTAATAAGTTTAAAATTCAATAAACGTTCCTGCTATATAATTTATCTAAACATAATTGTTTATAACAGTTAATATAACAGAATTTGTTTTTAATAAATTAACTATTTTTAGTAAAAATAAATGTATAATAAAAATAAATACACATTTATTTTAATGAAAAAAATTGCTATCACAAGATTTCTGACAAAAAAGCAATTAAAACTTCTATATTCATTTATATTTCCGGGACTTACTAGACGTTAAATTTGCAATACTAACTTTTTTCGTGTTGTTTCCGATGTTTCTAGCAAAAACGTGGTACTTTTTTAATGTACGGGGATGTGACAGATCTTAGCTTAAAGTCTACAATGAGATTTCAGTTTTAGATAAAATTTTTTACGTAGGACCGTTTACAGTAATTCAATAAATTACCGCGCTAAAAACCAAATTAGCCATGGCATTGAAAAATATTTATCTGATCAAATATCATTCAAATTGATCATAACAATTCTCAGAATATCAGAAGGAACCTTACATTAAATTTGTATTTATGAAAAATTTTGAGGAAACTCATATTTTTTTAAGATTAACAAAAAATTAACATAAGCCTCTCTTTCTTCCTTCCAAATTCTACTTTAAAACTATTGTCCCATGGACTTAGTGCCGAACTTTGAGTATGTCATTTTCAACGTATTCTAGCAATAAAATTTCTATTACAATTTTTTCCAAATCAAATCCTAATTTACCTGCGCTAATAAATACATTACAGAATGCCTACATTCTTTAGATTCCATGCAACATGTGGCTGCTAATATGCAGAAATTAACTTTCTTGTCTAGTCATTACACAATTCATTCTGCCAATTTTATTCAGTTAACGAGTATAAACCCTACGGTATTTGTAGGAATATTCCCTGTCAGTGTAATCGCAACTGAACTATATAATTACTCATATAGCGCGTCTCTAGTGGCCAAAGGTGACAGCACTCACCTCTCAGTCCTGGTATACTTTACATCCGTGAGACTCTTCTCAACCTGAGCGAATAAAGCATAATCCTATCGCCAAAACAAAATCTCGTTGTTTATCTGAAACCTGCCTCCGTACGTTAATACAGGCATACCCATAAGGAAACTCTATTTGCTAGACACAGAAAGACATGATTTGGAGAACCCGTACATATCTGAAGTTTAATTTAAGGAAAACATACTGAATACCTGAACAAAGCTATACAATACGAATAAATGTCAGATAAGTCGAACAACATTATTCTATTCAGTATACCAAACTTATGCCAGCCTGTTCGAGTATCTCGTTTAGCATATTGGGGATATTTCAATATGCTACTTATAGATTTTCGAAGCACTGTGAATAAAAAAATGCGACCAAGGGTCTAGGTGTCGCAGTGGTCAGCGCACTAGCTTCCAAAGCGGAATGTCGTGAGTTAGAATCCAATTCAGGATTGATCATTCACTCTGGGCTACGAGCCCTGATGGTTAACTGACCTTATTAGGTTTGAAAGCTAAAGGCATAATGGTAACCACATTGTCCTGCCGTACGCTTTCAATAATTTATCGTGACCTATAACGACTCTATACACTTATTAAGGGTATAAAAAGGAACGATTTTCACTAATAAAATACCAACTCTTCAATGTAATAGATACGTGGCTTCCTCCGGTTATACATTTGAACGTATTTATGAAAACACGTTTATATGTGGTGAACTGATTCTCAGCAAACACCTCACAGTCCCTTCTCCTTAATGTATATAAAAAATTTGGTAAAATTTCAAATGGTCTTTGGTAAAATTTCATTCCGCGTTTTTTTATGGATTTTTGGGATTGCAAAGGCCGTAGAATGTTGTTAGTCATACTTTTTTGGCTACACCTGCAATTAGATGCCGGGGACGGTATTAATAGTACGCACATCCTAGTGAGTTCATCACCAGGCATACGTCTTGCCTGAATAAAACATTTAACATTGGGCTACGGTTTTAACACCTGAAAACCAAAACAAACACGAGAGTGAAACACAGACAGTGGAAAACGCAAACAATAATGTGGTTTCGTTTTTATATTATATGTGTACTAAATTTCCTTTGGGTTGAGCTAAGAGCCTGTGTGTATGTGTGTGTTCGTGACATGCTAACACCGTGCTAAAATATTGAAGCTTCCACTACTTGTCCCCGAGCGATACATATTTAAACGGTTCTATCTTCACCTTATAATTACGGCCACTTTTCCAACGGAATCGATCGACATTAGGACACTTGTTCTCGCTGACCCAACGAGTTCGATTTTCTTAATACTTGCTCTGCGGTGTTGTGTGTGTAACGGTATTTAACGTACTGCGTGACGACAGAACTTTGTGCTTTGTATTCGTCATTATTTTCTCATAAAAAATTACTAAAAATGTATTTATCGTCTTAAACGATAAAGTAAATATTATTTTTTTATTACAAGGAACGACGTTAAAACAAGACGTAGTGTTATTGTAGTATAACGAAAAGATGCTTCAAAACAGTACGACTACGTACTGCTTTGTACTTCAGTAAACAACCGAGAACTTCAATTTTGGGTGAAACTTTAGTTTCCACGACACATTTCGGAATACGTAAATTACATTACTGTATTCGACAGTTGTATGTCTTGTTGCTATATTTACCTCATCGTGCCTCCCACGGTTCCGGTTCGCACAACCCCTCATCCGATTCTTTTCGTGTCTACAAAACCTCTTTGATAAAACGTTGCTCGATATTCCAAAATAACTGTACTCCTCCTTTATTCAATAAGAACGCCTTCACAGATTAAGCGGACATCTGCCATTAGTATAAAGGATACTCTTCCATTGGAATTATTAGATTACAGTAGAGATCTTCAAAGTGAGGAATGCGGGAACCATGGATGGGTAAATATGTCAAAGAAGGTGAAGGAACTAATTCTCCTTCTCCTCCTCACTACATTTACATTTGTCAGGAACCTCGTGAGATTTTGGTAGCTCTATTGGGGTTTAATGTCTTAATGTTCTTTCCAAAATGTTCTCTACCTTGTCCAGTCGTAATACTCTGTGACTGTCCCATTTCCTTCGTTAAGTCTCTCCTCTCAACCGTAGAAGGTCTGCGTATTTCACCTTCTATTACAAGTTTTTCAACGTTATACGTTGTATTGGATACGTGTTAAAGTGGGTTAGCTGTACTTGACCAACAGTAGCGAAGCCATTTT